>ML798969.1:125687-145058 GCA_009831015.1 Picea engelmannii
TACTACAACCTTTTCCCACCCAAAACTTTTTGGTTGTATGGAACATCCGCTAAAACCTCTGCAACCAATAGAGGAGGTTGTAGTGGAGGTTTTTTTGAAAATTTTTCCAAATTTTGTAACACTAAAAACCTGTGCAAAAACCTCTACTATAAGGTGTTCTCCTTGTAATGGGAGTTATATGACCTAGTACAACTTGTCAAAAAGTGGAAGCATTATCTAATTGAAAAGGAGACCATCATCCACACAGATCACCAACCACTACATCTTTTGCAGGCCTAGAGTAAGCTACAACAAACCAAGCATTACAAGTGGATGGGATTTTTATAGGAATTTCATTTAGTCATCAAGTATAAGAAGGGTAGCAAAAATAAGTTGGTCTTCATTCTTTCATGACCACCCACATCCAATATTACAACTTTGGGAAATATGATGCACATGGATCCTTTTACCCATGATGCATACAAAAAGGCATACACTGAATATGAGGACTTCAAGGAGTTTTTTCAGCAGCTACAGGGACAAATTCATATAGAAGAATGATCTGGATTTTATGAGCAGAACGAAATGATTACAGATTATTAACAGGTTCTTAACACAAAATAATAGAGATACAGTAAAATTGGTGTTCTATTCAATAAGGAAATAAGTTAAAACTGTAAAATGCGGCGGAAAACAAGCTTGTTGGAATGGTGGTGGCTTATCTCTGAGAAGAGATGTGACGGTTGCGCTCATTCGTAAGAAGATGGTTACAATGAGGCTATGAAGGCCCTTTTTACAATAAACAGGAATGTCCAAAACCCTAGACATCCAAAAACCTAACCCTATGAGATGAAGCGCGAAAAGTCATGTGGGCCCTGTTTGGGTAAGTTAGTACATCAACTTCCCGAGGTCGTAACTTTTATATACGATCTATGTTTGATGCGCTCAATACCTATTTAGAAAGACCTATCCGAGGAATAAAATTTTTGTGTGAGAAACATTGAAGGAACTTCCATGTTGCTCCCCGTTTTCCCAAAAACAACGTCGTTTAGGGCCTCAAAACAGCTCTGGAAGTTTCAGGACTCGGAAAACTGTTGAAAATAGTAAATTACCAAAATTGCTAGAAAACTATTATGAGCCAGTTGGAAAAGGTGGTTGGCCACCAATATCCACCTGGATAAATCCTCCCTCCTTAGGAAGAAATGGTCTCCATTGCTTTGAGTTCCCCCATCAAATGAGGAAATTTCAGCTAAATTTGGCCCCGGGTGAGCCACTTGCCTTGGTGTAGGAGTTGCCCTGCTTTGACGACTCGATAAAGTTGGATCCTTTGTTTTCGAGTGCCCTTGATCTGTGTTTCCACAATCTGATCACTGGATGCTTTTGTATGTAGTCGGGGTTGAGCTCTGTTGGTATCAGTTGTTCTGCTACTTCTGAGGTGTCCGATATTTGTGGGAAATAAGGGCGAAGGAGATCCACGTTGAACACTGGGTGAAAGCCAAGGAAAGGAGTAATGTTGAGATCAAAAGCATTATCCCCCATGGCCTTGGTGATGGTGTACGACCCATAACGGAGTGGGCGAAGCTTTCGATGGGGTCCTGTAAGGCATTCTTTTTGTAAATGAAACCAAACTTTGTCGCCCACCTGAAACTTATGTGGCACCCGATGTTGATCATGGCGTTGCGTGTACTTGTCATTGGACTTCTGTAGGATATCTTGAACCTATTGGTGGATGTTTTGGATCCACTCAATGAACTGGGTGTCTTTGTAAGCTTCAGTTGAAGCAGGAGATGAGTTGGTCGAGGTGACCGCAAGGGGAAGTGCAACATCTATGGGACCCAATGGTTGGAATCCCAACCCCACCTGAAAGGGGTTGTGGTCGGTTGAGCTATGCAGGGATCAGTTGTAGCTATGTTGGACATAGGGAAGGCTCTCATCCCATGTACGAGGGTTCTTGGAATTATACATGAGAAGGATATGCACAATCATTCGATTTACGAACTCAGTTTGGCTATCTGTCTAGGGGTGGAAGGTCGTGGATTTGGTGAGCTTGGTGTCCAGCAGTGACCATAGGCTCAACAAGAATGTGATAAGAAATCAATTGTCCTGATCTGAGACAATGGTTTGTGGGATTCCAATATGTACCCAGACTCGTTCAAAGAAGAGCTTGGCAGTGGCCTCTGCTGTGATGCTCTTCTTGCAGGTAACCAGAATCGCCATCTTAGAAAAGCGATCAACAACCATAAAAACACAGTCATTTCCCCGCTTAGTGGATAGGAGGCCCGACATGTAGTCCATTGAGATGGATTCCCATGGCCTGTCAGGAGTAGGAAGAGGGGTGTACAGGGCATGTTTCTTAGTGGTCGGTTTGGCAATAGCACAGGCAGTGCGGGACCTGATATATTTGTTGACCTCCTATCAAAGTTTCGGCCAGTAGAAATTTTTTTGTAGCATCGCCACTGTCTTTTCAATGCCGAAGTGTCCTACCACTCGACTGTAGTGGGCTTCCTAGATCAGCTTCGATTGCTCGCTTGATGGAAAACATATATGGTCCAAACGACACAACAACCCAGCCTGAAGATGGAAATTATCGACAACTGCGTTTGCACCCAACATTTGGTAGGTGGTGGCGAAGTCCCAGTCTATCTCATAGATTTGGGGCCATCCAGAGGTCTCATGGCCGCAAGATTCTAGCACCGTGATGAGTGTCGCGACTGGAGGTCTGCTGAGGCAATTAGTGACACGGTTGGTGCTTCCTATTTTATACTTGATGTTGAGGTGGAATTTTTCAAGTATGTGGATCACTTTTGATGGCAGTCATTCTGCAATTTTCCTTGTGTCTGCATGAACTGCAGTGGCTTATGATCAGTGTGGATGACTGTCTCCTTCCCAAGAATGTAATGTCTCCACTAGTGGCAAGCTTGCACAATGGAGTACATTTCTTTGTCATAAGTAGGGTACTTACAGACAACATCTGATAGTGTCTCACTATGATAGGCCACAGGGTGGTCGTGCTGAGTGAGAACGATGCCCACAGCATAGTTTGAAGCATCTGTCTCGATCTCAAAGGGTTGTTGCAGGTCTGGTAGTGAAAGTATTGGGGTTGAGCATAAGCGTTTCTTCAAATCATCAAACTCTTGTAGTTGGGACCAGCCCCACGCAAATTTTTCCTTACCACCACCCCCGGTTATTTGGCTGAGGGCCCATGCAATATGGGATAATCCCAACACGAACCTGTGGTAGAAATTGGCAAGGCCCAAGAAGCTCCAAAGCTCAGTGAATGTGGTTGGGTCTGGCCAGTCATGGATGACTTAGATCTTGTTTGGATCCACATGTACGCCATGCTAATCAACGATGTAGCCCAGGTAATGGACCATGTCCATGCCGAAGGAGAATTTTTCCAAGTTGGCGTATAGCTTGTGCTGTCGCAGGGTGTGCAAAACCTGTTGAATACGCTGCAAGTGTTCGGTCCAAGTCTTGCTGTAAATGAGAATGTCATCTAGATATACCACTACAGAAGTATTGGTGAATGGTCGTAGGATATTGTCCATCATCATCATGAAAGTGGTTGGAGCATTTATCAAACCAAAGGGCATGACCAACCATTCAAGAAGTCCTTCCTTTGACTTGAAGGCGGTCTTCCATACATATGTTTATTCTATCAGGACCTGGTGGTAGCCAGACTTCAGATCAATCTTACTGAAGTATTTGGCCCCCATGAGTTGATCAAGGAGGTCTTTGATTTGGGGAATCGGGTACTGGTTTCTGACTGTGATTTTATTCAGAGCCCGGTAATCAATGCAGAGTCGACAGGTTCCATCTTTCTTTTGTACCAACACGATTGGGCTCCCGCAAGGTGATGAGATGGGATGGATGTGCCCCTTGTGGATAAGTTCTTGGATCTATCGCTTGATCTCCTGATTCTCTAACTGATAGCAGTGATAGACTGGCCCATTGGGAAGCGATGCATCGGGGGTCAGATCGATGGGGTGCTTGACCTGACAGTGCAGAGGTACCCCGGTAGGTGAGGAGAAGATATCTGAGTATTCTTCCACGAACTTATCTACTTGCTTCTGTTTTGTGGAGAGGTCAACCACAGAGGCCCTAGATGTGGTTGTGATCTTTCTCTCATTCTCAGAGCGAATCACGAAGAAGACAAACTTCCCCGTCTGAGAGATGACCTTCCTGCATTGCTTAGCAGAGATCAAGGAAATAGCACTAGGTGGGACCGCGAGACTGCCTCAGGTATCTTATACAATTTCATGTTCAAAGTAATAATAACACTACAAGGCCTAGACTCATATACAACATGACGTTTCCATAAATAAGGTTGGCCCAAAAGAAAATCAAAAAATTTGAGAGGAGCAACATCACACAATACCTCGTCTTTGAAGGGCTTGATGTCATACAACAGTCGACACTGTTGGTTGATGCCGAGATCGCTTCCTTGGTGGAGCCATCTAATGGTGTAGGGTTGTGGGTGTGGTGTTGTCGGCAGAGCCAGTCACTTTACGACCTCTACTGAGATGGGGTTCTTTTGGCTACCGCTATCAATGATGAAGTGCAGTGGGGTTCCTTTTACCCACATCTGTGAATGGAATAGGCGCTCTCCTTCTTCTATCTCATCTGGTTCACCAGGCTGGAGCTTGGTGGTAGAAACGGTGGCACCGGGTTCCGTGTTAATGATTCGTCTTCCCATTTTTGGTTCTGACTTAGAGTCGGAACCCACATCTGATTCAAAGGCTTTCACTTCGGCCACCAAGGACTTCTTTGAGTGACATTCAACAGTGTTATGCCAAGGGCTCTTATGGAAGTTGCACCACTTCACGGTATCTTTCTTTGTCTTTCTGGTGTCCTTCTTTGCTTGTGCTTTGGACTGGTTGTCCTGATACTGTCCATATTTTCTCTGTCCTTTGTTATGTGGGTTGGGGCCGCCCTTTCCTGGATTTTTTTGTGAGGGGTTCCCAGGCCCAAATTGTTGCGTCTTTTGTTTGAGCTTCTTATCGATTTTGACGGCATATCGATAGGCCGCGCCCAAGGATGAAATGTCTAAAAATTCCATTTCATTGTGGATGTATCTATACAGAGCACCGTGATACTTGAGCACCAGATCTCACTATGAATCTTTGATACCCAGCTTGGTGCGCAAGGTATGGAAGATATTTGTGAAATTTGGCACTGCTTGGTCTCTTTATTTCCACAGTGTGGTCCATTTGGTATACAATTCATCATAACTTCCGACAGGGTAGTATTGTTCCTTAATAGAATCCCTGAAGGATTCCTAAGTGGTCGTGACTGTAAATAATGAGTGTTCCTTTGTTTCCTTTTTCTCATAGAAAGTTTCCCACCAATATTTGACATGGGGAACGGCTTTGAGGAACGCAAAAGTAATCTTTTCTCTATTCGAAAAGTTATGGATAGAAAAATACCCTTCTAATAGATTCAACCACTTGTCTACAACATCTGCATCTATCTGACCTTAAAATATAAGAATATCGAAGGTTATTTGTACCTTGAAGGGGGCGGCACCTCCGCTCGAAGAAGATGTGTCGCCAGTTGGTAGCCGCCAAAGGATTTTTGTGAAACTATCCATCATCTCGTTCCTCTGTTGTGTGAGGGATTCCTCAAGAAACATTTTGAAAGGATCTCATGCCCCATCATATTTATTTTCTCCTGCCATGAGAGGTCGCTTGGGTGTGCAAGACCTTTTGTCCTCAAGAGAAACAAGCTCGAGACCCAACTCTTTGTACTCTGACCTCATTGGGGACATGCATTAAGATGACAAGGTGCAGACCGCTTTGATACCACTGATTCAGATTTTATGAGCAGAACGAAATGATTACAGATTATTAACATGTGATTAACACAAAATAACGGAGATACAGTAAAATTGGTTTTCTATTCAATAAGGAAATGGTGGCAGCTTATATCTGAGAAGAGATGTGATGGTTGGGCTCATTCATAAGAAGATAGTTACAATGAGGCTCTGAAGGCCTTTTTTACAATAAAAAGGAATGTCAAAAACCCTAGATATCCAAAAACGTAACCCTGGGAGATGAAGCGCCAAAAGTCATGTGGGCCCCGTCTGGGTAAGTCAGTACATCAACTTCCCGGGGTCATAACTTTTGCATACGATCTTCGTATGACACGCTCAATACCTCATTAGAAAGATCTATCTGAGGACTACAACTTTTGTGTGAGAAAAAATGAAAGAACTTCCATGTTGCTCCCTATTTTCCCAAAAAAACGTCGTTTAGGGCCTCAAAACGGCTCTGGAAGTTTCAGGACCCGAAAAACTGCTAAAAATAGTAAATTACCAAAATTGCCAAAAAACTATTTTGAGACAGTTGGAAAAGGTGGGTGGCCACCAATATCCACCTAGATAAAAGAAGGTGATGGAAAATTTTACTATCATTTCTATAATGGTTTACTCTATAATATTGACAAGATCGGTGTCTGTAAAGGAGAACGACTACAACTTATGAAAGAGGCTCACACCTCCAAGGTTGCGGGACATTTGGTATTGGGAAGACAATTTCCAATTTACAAAGGTATGTGTATTGGCCTAGAATGAAATAATATGTAGCATGGTTTATTAGAATATGTATACTTTGTTTTATCACCAATCCTAGTAATAGGAAGTAAGGTTTATACCATCCCTTATACCCACTCGACCTTGGGAAAACATTTCCAAGGATTTTGTGGAGGTTTACCAACCACACGGAAGGGGCGTGACTATTTGTTTGTGTTAGTTGACAGGTTCAAAAAAATATGCATTCTCATGCCTTGTAAAAAGACCATCAAGGGACAAGAAGCAACAAACTTATTCTTTGAACATGTCTAGGTGCACTTTGGGATACCAAGGAGCATCATCTCAGATAGGGATACTATATTTCTCAATGCATTTTGGACTACATTATAGGAGAATATGGACACTAAGTTGAAGAGGTCTGCAACATTCCATTCACAAATATATGGGCAGAGAGAAGTAATCAACGATACTTTGGTGCATCTTTTGAGGGGTTACAATCAGAAGCGTCCAAAGACTTAGGATGAAAATTTGATCTATATACAACACTCTTATAATAGATCAGCCCATAATTCTACTGGTAAGTCACCTTTTGAAACTTGCTTTGGGTATTTTCCACCTTTTCCCTTAGATGTTTTATATGGACATCAAGGAGGAGTCAAGGAGGACCTCATAAGAGATGCAATAAAAGAAGATAATTTTTTTGAGAAGATCAAGAAGATCCATTTGCAAGTACAAGAGACACTGAAGAAGTCATAGGAAAATTACAAGGCTAGGCATGACCAGCACATAACAGAGAGAAAATTTAGAGTGGGAGATAGAGTATGGTTACAGTTGAATAAAGAAAGACTACAGGGTCTCGGTAACAAGATCAAGCCTCTGCAATATGGTCCTTTTGAGGTATTGTAAAAGGTAAGAGATGATTCCTACAGACTCGGTCTACCCCCATACAAGTGCATTTACTCAATAGTGAATGTGGATAATATCAAACTCTATGAGCCTTCCATGTTGGATCAAGAGGAGGAGCAGGTCCTAACTTCCATAGAGGACCTAGCACTAGATGCTCAGGTAGAGCTGGCAGAGGAAACAGTTTTACAGAAGCGGTCTAGAGCTACAATATAGGGGTAGCATGACTTTTGGAAGATTGGGTTTAAAGGACAACATCCAGGAAAAGCAAAGTGGTACTCCAAGGAGAAGATAGAGGAAAAATTTCCTCACCTCATTCAATAAATATTTTGTGGACCAAAAGGCTCCCTAAATGGGGAGCTATGATCTGGATTTGATTGTTATATTTTTTTTATCTATCTCGATGCTTTTAGAGTGGAAAAAAGTGGAGGAATCAACTTGCAAGGTCATTTCAGTGGCAGGTATCAGTTAGGAAAATTGGGATCTGGAACATTCTAGAGCCATATTGAGGAATTAAATTACGTTTTTTGGGGTTCTGTTGTTCAAAACTAGTACTCAGACCCTTGACTATGTTCTACACTTTGATATCTTTCCAACAGTGTAGACAATGCGTTAATCAGAGTTCGTATGCAAAAGTTATGCCTCTCACAAGTTGAACTACCATGTTGACCACCATAGTATGAGAGGATGTCACGTCATCCCCCGTTACTCATGCATATGGGGCTAGCCACTTATATAATTTCATGAAGATTCTAAAAGGTCCAAAACCATACCATAATTGAGGGTTGATGAAGCCAAAAATCTACCCCTAGATGGCTATCGAGCTATGTTAAATATTGGGCCACTAGGAGGAGAAGGGGTTCCATTCTATACTATTTATTTTGTCCCATAGTTGAGAAGAGAAACTGGGAGTGGGAAAATAAAGAGAATAATCGAGGGGGTTAATGTTTTGTACCAGCCTAACAGATCATAGGTCTCAGGTAACTCCATAGAGAGTGTCTTATCCTTTGTACTTTCATTATTTCCATACCCGAGAAAAGAGAGAAGAGTAGCCTCAACTTCTAGATGGATTTTCTCCTGCAAGGGTTTACCAGAGAAAATCTTTGTGTCATTTTGTGGATGGTGTGTGATTATATTTTATTATTCTCTATTTTCCACATTTTATCTATTTCATGCATAAGAATAAAATCAATAACTAAATATTATGGAAATCTAAAGGAATTCAACCTTCGTAGGTAGATTTCAGATTTATTTATCAGATCCGTTGTGACAAATTGTTCCAGTGGAATATCCATGACAATTTATATATCACATTTCCCCTTGAATTAGAATAATTTTATAAAGATGTTGTGAATTCCAATACTGGACAAAGTCTTTGGGCTCTTTTAAGTGGATTTTTTCTTGGATGCTCAAGGTGGCAAGACAAATTTTCTCAAGGATTTTTTGGTTCAACCCTCTATTGGGCCGACTAATCCCATCTAGATTAATGTATGCATGATAGCCTATCCTTATAAGGAGTTCGCATGGCTCTTTGTGTGCTTAGTGAGATAGGACTTGACTTCCTATGTCCCCATGCATTTCTTGCATATTCTTCATTTCTTTGTACGAGTGGGGGTGGTTTTCAATTGGGTCCAAATTATCTCTATTGATATTTCCCACCAGATTTGAAATTTCATTCAAACCAAGAGGTTCTTCATGACCTCTTATCTTGTTTTCACTCTATTTTATTGTAACACATTTGAAGGTATGCCCCTGAGGGGAATGTCAATTTCAATGAGAACCCAACTCAGTTTCGATATCCCATGTTATGGATACATAAGGCACATTTTCATTTTTATGAAATTCAAGATTCCTTTGTTAAGGAATCATATGTATGCTTCTAGGGATGGAACCAGACAAGCTCACAAAGGCAGTTGAAAAAATTCTTGTTGGAAAATGAGTATATATATTTAAGTAAAAATTCACATACATAAGAATTTTTATTTTTGAAGGGAAACCCTTCCTCCTTCCCCATTTTTTATATGACATAGTTTTCATTTCTGAGTTGTGTATACAATACAAAGTATGGTCCACTTTCTTCGATAAAAATAAAAAGCGGTAGTTCATTCTCATGCCTTTTTAATATGGTTGGTATTTTAGTGAAAAAATCATATAAATTGACTGAGATGGTCAAATACTTTGATTCTCTCCATATGAAGGGGGTTGAAGCATATAAATATTTTGATAAGGAAGGAATTTTCATGGCTCATATGGTTACAATTGGTTACAATTCTTATTTTACTAAGGCAAACAAAATCATAGAGGGAACAAATGATAATGAAGACACACACGTGGGTATAAGGGTGGTCACTACAATGGGTAAAATTGTTCCTAAGAAGAAGAAGTAGGTCACCCACGATGATGAAAATAAATGAGTGAGTTCAAATACTTGGGAAAAGAGGATCCCTCTCCAAGAGGAAGCCAACCAGCCTCGACACAGACATAGAGGTAGATCCATGACTAGCAATGATGGTGGTTGTGTTCGTCCTTCCCACAAGAGTTCCTCTTCTGGTCATAAAAATCGTGAAGTTACTATAGAAGGAAGAGATAATAATGAAGGAACATGGGAGAAATAAACCCCCATCAACATTAGTGATAGTGTATATAATAACACTTATTCCCAAGATGAAAAGGAACATGGGAGAAATAAACACGCAAGACCCTAGGGAAATGGAACTGAATATAGAAGACATAGAAGTTGATAATGTTGATGAAGTTCCCTCCTATGCAGTAATTCAGGTAGCTGAGAGTAAACGTATTGCAAAGAAGTTGTCCCATGATGGGACAACTATTTTTTAGGAAGTCTATGACATTACACCATTCTAAGTACAATAAAGAGGCCAAAAAGTTGCAGATTGGGAGAGTCAATTTGAAGGACAAGAAGGTCACAGGAAAATGGATATATGAGATCAAGATTAAAGGTATGAAACCTTCAAGGGTTCTTAAATTTCATAAAGCTATGGGTGATGAATTATCTCACTCGATGATTGAACAGGAGTGGAAAGTGATAAATTAAAGAAAAGAATAAGTGAGATTGAAGCTTCTCTAATTCCTAGGCCATTGTTTGTGGAGCCTTTTTCCATGATGATATCAAACTAATTCCCTGAAGAAGCATCCATATCGAACTCCAAGTTCAAAAAAACTACTAAATTATTAATGGGCATCAGAAAGTATGTGGCTGAAAACATAAACAAAAGACTTAGAATAATTTTGGAAGCTTGGGAGATGGTTATTGATTCATGTGTCATGTCAGGAAAGATTCATTCCCTTAAGGAATATATGCAAAAATATCTACAAAATGATGATAATTTTTACAAGAACGTAATGAGTACCTTTATGGAAAGAGTATCTAATGTAAATGAGCTTATAAGGAAAAGCCAAGACGTTCCTTCCAACAACAGATTAAAGCAAATATAGGTTGGTTGGCTTGGGGGGGTAGATTTCCTCTGACATTGATATCCTCCTGTGACATTCTCGAAGGAAGGAGGAGAACATTGTTTCTAAAAGTTTCTATTGACCAATGATATTGACTAAAGACCAAAATGAAGTAGAGATAACCACACTCAAAGTTGCATGGGGAACCTAGTTTGATGACCTCGGAAACTTCCCAAAGGATGAAATGAGACATTGGCTTGTCGATTTTGTAAACGAGAATGAAGATCAGACATCCATCACACAAAAACAACACTCCAAGTTGAAATAAATTGACGTTAAAATGTCTATTCCAACACCTAGACACTTTACCACCTTATGTTCTCAAGAAAAAATTGCAGAAAATAATATTTCTGAACATAGAATAAAATGCAATGACTAAAAATTTAATTGTTGGAAGAAAAATACCCCAATTTCCACACACACAAAAATTCATGCCATTCAAAGATAAACTTTTCATTAAATTACTCCAATATTACAAGGGCTCCCTAACTAGGAAAACATCCCACTGAGAAAATAATCAAATTACAGTCAAACCTGGCTACTCTAGCCCTCAGCTAAAGAAACCCTCTACCCAATCTATTTAATCTTCCCATTGGACACTCAGATCTGCACTACATCTACCTATTGGTCCTCATAT
Organism: Picea engelmannii; assembly: GCA_009831015.1. Classification (NCBI taxonomy): domain Eukaryota; kingdom Viridiplantae; phylum Streptophyta; class Pinopsida; order Pinales; family Pinaceae; genus Picea; species Picea engelmannii. The sequence goes on from ML798969.1 coordinate 137,210, forward strand.
CTGCAAGATCTACTTGTTGGTATCTTAGATCTACTAGATATGTATGTTGATACCTCACATCTTCACTAGATATGTTCATTAGTACCTCAAGTATGCACTAGATGTGTCCATTGGTACCTCAGATATGCTAGATATGTTCGTTAGTACCTCAGATCTGCTAAATTTTTCCACCGGTACCTCTTATGTTCTATATTTTTCTATTGGTACCTCATATATGTTGTATATGTTTGTTGGTACCTCATATAGTCACTAGATATGTCTGCTCCTACATCAGATATGCTAGATCTATCTGTTGGTACCTCATATCTGCTATATCTATCCACTAGTACCTCAGATCTACTAGATATGTAAGTTGGTACCTCAAATATGTACTAGATTCTACTTATTGGTTGCATGGCACTGGAAATCATATGGTCTCTGCCTCCCCTAGATAGTACAACCTCCATGAATTTTTAGTTGCTAGGTTGTTCTTCCACCTGCTACTACTACTTATTCTCTCCTCCTTCAGACTGGGCAAAATTCCTTCTTTGCTCTCTCTATGTCTCAACACATTGTGAGTCACTTTGTGTCTAAGAAAAATTCCTTCTTTGATGTATATGTGAGTCACTGACTCTTAGTATCTTCTCCTTTCACTTTGCTTCCTTTTATAACATTGATTTTTGACCGAATCTAACATAACCATTGATGACTAAGTCTCCATAATCCTAATCTCCCAATGAGATTGATGATTGAGATTAAGTCCAGATCAATGGTTGAGATTCATCTAATTCACTAATGTAAATACTTTACATTCTATTAAATTAATCACTCAATTAGTAAAAGCATATTCACTTTACTAATTAACTTTAATTTAAGTGAATTAAAAAGCTCTAAAAGAAATGTTAGACGACTTCTACATGTTAGACATTAGACTTGTGCGGAAGTTCGTTTATGATGATAAAACATCAATACTCCCTCTTAGCAAGGAAAGAACTTCTTGAAGAACCACTTGGAACTATCTTTTCCTCTGGTCCTGGAACAATATCCCACACATCATCCTTCATCATGGCATTCCTCCAAACCTATTGTTTTGCTACTTCATGAAAACTAGAAGACTTAGAATCAATGATGCTACTCATTAGTTCCATATAGTTTGGAAACTTCTTCAGAGGCCTACTCTCCCTGAATTTTCTCCTAGGGGCCTCAACATGCTCCTGAGAATCCCTCAATGTCTGCATGAACCATCAAGGTCTCTTGACAGAAATGGAAGGAGATATTGATTCCTCCCCCAAACTAAAGGTTGACTCCCTGAATTGGAAGTTGGATCGCCCTTCGAAGCTTCCTGCTCCCCGTCTTCTGTCACTAGAAGGGGCACGTGTGTCTTCCTAGATGAAAATTCTTCCTTGAAATTCACATCTTAGCTCACCACAGTCTTTCTCTATGCTATAATGAAGATAATATAAGCCTTCAAAGTCTTGTTGTACCCCACAAACATACCCTTTTTCCTTCCTAAAAAATATGTTCTTAGTCCTTCAAGTACCCACGAAACCCTTAGTACTAGGGTTTCAAATCTGATGGAAATCGGCTTCCCATTTAGAGTCCTAGCTTTCTCTAATACAGTGTTAAAATCTCTATTCCAACACCTAGAAATTTTACCACCTTATGTTCTCAAGAAAAACTTGTAGAAAATAATATTTATGAACATAGAATAAAATGCACTAACTGAAAATTTAATTGTTGGGAAATAAAAATACAACGGAAGCAAAATGCACCAATTTCCACACACATGGAAATTTATTCCCTTCAAAGATAAACTCTTCATTAAATTACTCCAAGCTTACAAGGGCTCCCTAACTAGGAAAATATCCCACTGAGAAAAGAATCAAATTACAACAAAACATGTTTGTTCTAGTCCTCAACGGAAAAAACCCTCTGCTTGATATGCTCAGATCTATCTGCTATACACTCAAAACAACATTAGATCTTCCTATTGATCCTCATATTTGCAAGATATTTATGTTGGCACCTCGGATCTTCTAGATATTCCTATTTATACCTTAGATATGCACTAGAAATATCTACTAGTACCACAGCTCTACACTAGATATGTCCGTCGGTAGCTCAAATTTGCTAAATATTCCAGTTGGTACCTCAGAACTGGTAGATCTTCTCATCAGTACCTAATATCTGCTAGTACCTCAAATCTTCTAGATATGTCTGTCGGTACCACATATATTTTAGATATTTCCATCAGTACCTCAGATCTACTAGATCTGTCTATTGGTACCTCGGATATGCACTAGATCTGCTTATGTTGCACTGCCCTAGAAATTGTACAGCCTTTGCCTCCCTGTTGGATAGTACGACCTCCATGAATTTTTGATGGTTGGGTTGTTCTTCCACTTGCTGCTACTTCTTGATATCTCCTCCTTCGAACTGAGAAAAAATCCTTCTTTTCTCTCTCTGTGTCTCAACACATTATGAGTCACTATGTGTTTGAGAAAAAATATTTATTTGCTCTCTATGTGAGTCACTAGCTATTAGTATCTTCTCCTTTCACTTTTCCTTCCTTCTATAACATTGAGTTTTGACTGAATCTAACATAACCATTGATTACTAAGTCTCCATAACCCTAATCTCTTAATGAGATTGACGGTTGAGATTAAGTCCAGATCAATGGTTGAGATTCATCTAATTCACTAATGTAAATACTTTACATTTTATTAGATTAATAACTCAATTAATTAAAGCATATTCACTTTAATATTTAACTTAAATTAAAGTGAATTACAAAGGTTCAAAAGGACTTTCAGACGACTTCCACATGTCAGTCAATAGACCTGTGTAGAATTTTTTTTCTGATGTTAAAACATCAACACTCCCTCTTAGCAAGGAAGGAACTTCTTGAAGAGCCACTTGGAACTAGATTTCCCTCTGGCCCTGGCACAATGTCCCACACATCATCCTTCATCATGGAACTCCTCCAAACCTATTGGTATATTGCTTCGTGAAAATTGGAAGACTCGGAATCAATGATGCTACACATTAGTGCCTATAATATACTAGATATAAAAGTATGCAGAACAAAAATAAAATGCTAGAAATGGCAGAATAACAACAATATAACTAGAACAATCACCACAATAGCACTGAAATGATATAGGAATAAAAACGGAAATAGCACTTTGATTCTGAAATCAATGTTTGCGAGCCTCTTCGAGGGGGAAACCTCTAGTTGAGCAGAGCTCTATTACAATAATATCCAAGCTAGGGTTCTCATACCCTCGACTCCTATTTATACTAAATATGCCTATCAAAATAAGCATCTAGAGGAAGATACTTCTAGAAGCGGAAGCTTCTATTAGGTATTCTTACATTCAACGTATTCTATTTTATTGCAAGGCCTTATTAATATTGACCTTTATTACATCCGAATATATTGTTCTACCTATGTGCGGGTTAGGACTCTAACATGTCCTCCCCCTTAAAAATAGCCTTGTCCTCAAGGCTTGAGATGTGGAAATTGTTGATGAATGGTAACTGGTTCCCAAATGGCATCTCTTGGAGTTGTATCTTTCCATTGGATTAACACTTCCTTGATGGTTCTCTGACACAGGTGATGCTCACACTGGTCCAAAACTGCTTGTGGTTTTAGCCAAATGGAGCCTTCTTCAGCTAACTCGGGAAGGTTGGTTTGAATTTAGCACTTAGTTCCGATCACCTTCTTTAAGCAGGAAACATGAAAAATAGGATGTAGCTTCGAATGACTGGGTAAAGCTAACTGATAGGCCACCTGTCCCACATGCTTGAGAACTTTATAAGGACCATAAAATTTGGGCGCTAGCTTCTGACAATGCTCGACCTTGAGGGAATTATGCTTGTAAGGTTGCAGGCAAAGAAACACTTGATCCCCTTCTTCAAAGTGACGTTCAGAGCGACCTTGATCTGCTTGTTTCTTCATGCGATTATGTGCCATGACCAAATTCTCTTTGAGGGTACGGAGAATAGCCTCTCGAACTGTAAGTGTTTGGTCAACTGCTTGGACCTTCGAGACACCAGGTAAGTATAAGAGAACTGAAGGTGGCTTCTGTCCATATACCGCTTCAAAAGGAGTCATGCGTGTAATTGTATGGTATGAAGTGTTGTACCACCATTAAGCTAGGGGTAACCATTAAGCCCACTGATTTTTCTTTTCCGAGGAAAAAAACCTCAAATATGTTTCCAAACACTTGTTGATAACTTTTGTTTGGCCATCAATCTGGGGATGATAAGTTGTACTAAGATGCAATTGGGTGCCTTGTAGCTTGAACAGTTCTTGCCAAAAATTGCTTGTGAAATTTGGGTCACGATCAGAAACAATAGAGTGTGGCATGCCATGAAGCTTGAAGACCTGATCCAGGAAAATTTGAGCCACCATGGATGATGTAAACGGATGTTGAAGAACGCAGAAATGAGCATACTTGGAAAGGCGATCAACCACCACCATGATGACTGATTTATTTCCCGATTTGGGTAAGCCTGTAATAAAATCCATAGAGATGTCCTTCCAAATAGCAGGTGGAATCGAGAGCGGTTGTAGTGTGCCCAGAGATTTGACTGTTTCTCCCTTGTTGCGTTGGCACACATCACATTTGGCAACAAAATTACGAATGTCTTGTTTCATACCATCCCAGAAAAAAAAAAAACGTTTGAACCTGTCATAGGTTTTGGTGAACCCGAAGTGCCCCACTGTCGGTGTAGCATGAAGCTCAAAAAGTACCATGGATTTAAGCTTTGATTGTTTACTTAAATATAAACGGCCTTTGTATCGAAGCTCATCATGGAGCCAAAAGTACCTTGGGGGAGCTGGAGCACTGGACTGCAATTGTTGGATCAACTGCGAACTTTTGGGATCTTGCAGCCATTCCTGGCGAACGACTTGGAGCCAATCTAGTACAATGAAGGAAAGAGAAAAAAGGGATCCTTCATCTTCATATTTGTGGGAAAGTGCATCCACAACCACATTTTATTTTCCTTTCTTGTAAATGATCTCATAATCATAGCCAAATAGCTTAGTTACCCATTTTTGTTGCTCCAGGGAGGAAATGCGTTGTTCTAGAAAATACTTGAGGCTTTGATGGTCTGTCTTAATTTGGAAGTGTTTCCCCAATATATGAGGGCGCCACAAATCAATGGCATGCAGATTAGCCAACATTTCCTTTTCATAGATAGATTTTCCCAGATGTCTTTCAGATAGTTTCTTGTTGGTAAAGGCCAAAGGCCGACCCTCTTGCATAAGGACAACACCAATTCCTTTCCCCGAAGCATCACATTCCAAGACAAAGGTCTTTGTGAAATTAGGAAGGGCCAAGACTGAAGTGGTGCACATGGCCATCTTCGAGGTTTGAAAATCTTGAGCAGCAACTGGAGTCCAAGTGAAAGAGTTCTTTTTTAGGAGAGAAATGAGAGGTGATGCAATCTTTCTGTAATTCTTAACAAACTTGCAATAATAACTTATTAAGCCTAGAAATCCACACAATCTTTTGAGAGTATTTGGGTCAGGCCAGTCTTGCATAGCATCAATCTTTTTAGGATCCACCCTGACGCTGTCCTTGCCAACCAGATGACCCAAGTACTCTACTTATGAGGCACCAAAAGCACATTTAGACTGTTTCAGGAAACGTTGGTGCTAAGAGAGTAGATGGAGAACTCGATCCACATGAGCAAGATGTTTTTTCCAGGTCTTTCTATAGATGAGGATATCATCAAAGAAAACTAAGACATAAGGACGGAAAAAAGGACTGAAGACATGATTCATGAGGCTTTGGAAGGTGGAGGGGGCATTACACAAACCAAAGGGAATGGCCAAAAACTCATAGTGGCCCTCATGAGTTCTAAAGGTAGTCTTGGGAATGTCTGCCTTTTTCATACGTATCTGGTGGTAGCCTGAACGAAGATCAAGTTTAGTAAATAATTGGGCGCCACTCAGTTCATCTAGGAGGTCATCAATGACAGGAATGGGAAATTTGTCTTTAATAGTAAGTTTGTTGAGGGCACGGAAGTCAAGACACATTCACCAAGAACCTTCTTTCTTCAGTACCATGACCACAGGAGAAGAGTAGGGACTCGTACTAGGGTGGATAACGCCTACATTAAGGAGTTCCTGGACCATTTTCTCAATTTCATTTTTTTGGGAAAAGAGGTGACGATACGGACGAATATTGGGAGGAAGGCTTCCAAGTACAAGGGGAATGGAATGATAATGAACACCATGTGAAGGAGGGAGTCCCTGGGGAGTGGAAAAGACCACTTGATGTTTAGAAAGGATGGCTTAGAGGTCTTTCGGCATCGAGGGTGTCTATGTTGCTTATATGGCATGGAGTTGAGAAATAACACCAGAATGACCCTTTTTGAGCAGCTTTTCCATGCGATGGGAACTAATGATCTCAGGCGAACCGACAATGATGCCTTGGAACTTATATTGGTGGCCCTCTTGGTCAAATTGCATGGTTAATTCCTTAAAATCCATGATAATGGGACCCAAAGTCCTTAGCCAGTCTACACCCAACACAATGTCACAACCACCCATGTCGAGAGAAAACATATGAGATTTCAGGTGGTAGTCACCAATTTGGAGACGCACATTCTCACAATGCCCTCCACATTTCATGGAGCCACCATCGGCAATCATGATTTGGAAATTATTGACGGAATGGATGTAGTAATGAGTTTCTTGGGCAATGCTGCGATGAATAAAATTATGGGTGCTTCCACTATCAACCAGAATGATGACCTTTCGACGCTTGATGTAATCGATTAGCTTGAGGATTTGGGGAGTGGAGAATCCAGTGAGAGCATTGAGGGAAATGACCGGTTCTACTTCGGGAGAGTCTGAGGGAGGGGTTATGTCAGGGGTTTTAGGTGACTCAGACACAAGGGGAGTTTCAATATCCTCTTCCGAAATATCCTCGGAGATGACCATAAACAAATTTTGTTCCTTACACTTGTGGCCCAAGAAATATTTGTCATCACAATTATAACAAAGGCCTTTGAGTTGGCGTTCAACCATTTCAGCCCTGGTCAATTTTTGGATCTTTAGTGGAGCGGAGGGAGTAGTGGGATTTACTGGTTTAGGGCGAGGGATAAAGGAGGGTTTCCAGTTTCGAGAAGATACAACCTGTTGTGCTTCTTTATCTCTTTTAGTAGCCTCCACCCAATTCTGAGGCCAAGCCATGAGGACATGAGCCCGAATCTCATCCTTGAGGCCACTGATAAAACATTCTCAGAAAAAGGCATCAGACATGCCCTATGTCCGAAAAGCTAGGTGCTCAAAGGCATCTATAAAGTCTTCTACTATTCCTGATTGTTTCAACTTTGTCAAACGACCCAAATGGTTGGTGTCAGTGTCAAAGAATTCATAAAGCTCTACCACAAAGTGTGTACAAGCAATATACCCTTGACGAGAAGTTTTTCTTCATTGCCACCATTGCCAACGTTCTTGATCTAGATGGAGAACACCATACCGGAGTTTGACCAAGTCATCTATAATGTCATATAAAGAGAAATAATTTTCCATTTGGGTTACCCAACCAGTGGGGTTCGAGCCATCAAATTTGGTCACATCCACCCACGGAAGGCGTAGATCACGTTGAAAGTGATGGTTCTGAAGGTTATGGGAACGAGAGGAATGTTCACCTTCAGTATGTGGAGGTGAGGAAGAAGAAGGGTTATCTGTAGGGATATGTAGTTTGGTGCAGAGTGCTGAAAAGACAGATTCAAGCTGGGTGGTGAGGTCTTGTTTGATTTCCTCCATTGAGGACTACATGGTTGTATTGATGGCGACAACATTGGCACTGAGTTATTTCACTTCTTGTTGGGTCTCGATGAGACT
>ML798969.1:145081-163622 GCA_009831015.1 Picea engelmannii
CAAATAATGGTGAAAAAATGTAGACTTTTTTTTTTTTTTTTTTACACCTGTGGAGTTATACTCCGGTCTGAAGAATACTACAGAGAGGAAATGCCCAAATGCTTAACCAGAAAGAAATGTGTATTTACTTGGCAACCCGAACACAGTTGCGCGGCAATAGATCTTGTCTGTTTTAATTTGTTTATGTTTCTATCCCCAAGGGTTATGTATTCAAGGGTTCTACAGATAAGGGTTTGCCCTGTGCTATAGCTCTCTGATATACGTGCGGGGTCCAACAGTAGTACTCGGCCTAATATATCAAGGCACTAACTAAGGAGGATAGACTGTACCCTTAGCCGTACTACCCGACTACCCAGGTACTAGAGAGTATCTTCCCGAGTGTTGTTCTTGGTGGCACTATAGCAGTCAGGCAGTCGATCGGTTTATCTAAAGAGGGCTTCAAGAAATCTAGGTCGATCCATACACAGGTGTTGTCTGATGCGCTACCACTCGAAGGGGTACCAATAGGGGTTACAAGGGTGGCCAACAGATGTGAGCTTAAGAACCACTTGTATTTCCTGCTTGTATGAATCCCTCAACTGCGGGTTTATGCGCGTAACGACATATCTCTGTGGCTTAAAGACACTGGAATACATCTCTACCCTGAAAAAAAAAAAATACCCACAATTTCTGCCAAGGAAAGTGCTCTGATACCACTTGTAATATACCAGATATAAAAGGTATGAAGAACAGAAATAAAATGCTAGAAATGGCAGAATAACGACAATATAACCAGAACAATCACCACAATAGCACTAAAATTATATAAGAATAACAACAGAAATAACACTTTGATTCTGAAAGAAATGTTCACGGGCCTCTTCGAGAGGGCAACCTCCAGTTGAGAAGAGCTCTATTACAATAATATCCAAGCTAGGGTTCTCATACCCTCGACTCCTATTTATACTAAATATGTCTATCAAAAGAAGCATCTAGAGGAAGATCCTTCTAGAAGTGGAAGCTTTCATTAGGTCTTCTTACATTCGACTTATTCTAATTTATTGCAAGGCCTTATTAATATTGACCTTTATTACATCTGAATATATTGTTCTACCTATGTGCGGGTTAGGACCCTAACAGTGCCATATAGTTCAAAAACTTCTTTAGAAGTCTTCTCTCCCTGAATGTGCTCCTAGGGGCCTCAACATGCTCCTGAGCATCCTTCATTGTCTTCATGAACCATCGAGGTCTCTTGAAAGAATTGGAAGGGGTTGCTAACTCTTGATCCCCAACTAAAGGATGACTCCTTGAACTGGAATTTGGTTCAATATTTGGAGCTTCCTACTTCACATCTTTTGTCACTGGAAGGGGCACATGTGTCGTCCTGGATGCAAAGTCTTCCTCGAATTTCACATCTCGTCTCACCACATTCTTTCTCTATGCTAGAATGAAGATCATGTAAGCCTTTGAATTCTTGTTGTACCCCATAAACATATCCTTTGTCCTTCCTAGAAAATTTGTTCTTAGTCCTTCAAGAACCCATGAAACCCTTAGTACCGAGGTTTCAAATCTGCTAGAAATCAGCTTCCCCTTCAGAGTTCTATCTTTCTCTGATACCATGTTAAAATATTTATTGTAACACCTAAACACTTTACCACGTTATGTTCTAAAGCAAAACTTGTAGAAAATAATATTTCTGAACATATAATAAAATGCACTAACTGAAAATTTAACTATTGGGAATAAAAAAATACAACGGAAGCAAAATACACAAAAATTTATGCCCTTCAAAGATCAACTTTTCATTAAATTACTCCAAGCTTATAAGGGTTCCCTAACTAGTAAAATATCCCACTGAGAAAATAATCAAATTACAATAAAATCTAGTTGTTATGGCCCTCATATAAAGAAACCCTCTACCCGATATGCCCAAATCTATCGGGTAGGCACTCATATATGCACTAGATCTTCCTGTTGGTCCTCAGATCTGCAAGATTTTCCTACTAGTACCTCAGATCTGCAAGATTTTCCTGCTAGTACCTCAGATCTGCTATATATTCTTGTTGATACCTTATATTTGCACTATATTTGTCCACTGGTACCTCAACTCTGCACTAGATATGTTCGTTGGTACCTCAAATCTGCTAAATTTGTTTATTGGCGCCTTAGATCTACTAGCTTTGTCTATTGGTACCTCATATGTACTAGATATGTCCGTTGGTACCTCAGATCTACTAGATCCACCTATCGGTAGCTCAGATCTGCACTAGATCTTCATACGCCGCACAACCCTAGAAATTGTACAACCTCTACCTCCCTGCTGGATAGAGCGACCTCCATGAATTTCTGGTTGTTGAGTTGTTCTTCCACTTGCTATTATTGTTTGTTCTCTCCTCCTTTGGATTGAGCAAAATTCCTTCTTTTCTCTCTGTGTGTCTGAACACACTGTGAGTCACTTTATGTCTGAGCAAAATTCTTTCTTTGCTCTCTATGTGAGTCACTAACTCTTAGTATTTTTTTCCTTTCACTCTGCCTTCCTTTTATAACATTGAGTTTTGATCAAATCTAACATAACCATTAATGACTATCTCCATAACCCTAATCTCTCAATGAGATTGATGATTGATATTAAGTTAAGATCAACGATTGAGATTAATCTAATTCATTAATGTAACTACTTTACATTTTATTAAATTAATCACTCAATTAATAAAAGTCTATTCACTTTAATAATTAACTTTAATTAAAGTGAATTACAAAGGTCCAAAAGGACTTTTGGATGACTTCCACATGTCAGACACTAGACCTGTGCGGAAGTTCTTGTCCAATGCTAAAACATCAACAATTGAGGATGAATTATTCGTGCTTAAGGTTAAACAAGACATAGTCATAGGACCATTACGAGAATATATTGAATAATGACTCAAAGGTGCGTTAGAAGCAATAACTAGCCCATCCTAATCTTCAAGATTCAAGAAGCGGTTACACTAGTTAGGGTTATTATTCAAGTTTCTTATTTAAAGAATCTCAACAAACGAGAAGACAACTTTCATCCATCGTTCGCACTTCCAATTTTGTGAGTATAGGTTTTGAAGTATTTCCCTTGGTCTTTCTTCTTTCTCAGACTATAATCATCCAACCTTGTCATCTAATCTTGCATGTGAGGTTGATTCTTGGTTGTCTTCTAGATTGCCTCTATTTATTATATGGTCCACGAGAGCTCCATCCAGTCCCAAAGGACAAACACATTTCAATACTTTCTCATTTAAGTATCATGAATATTATGTAGCATGGGTTTGCACACATTATATTTGATCTTGGATAGTGAATATGTATTTATTATTTTATTAAAACTCCACATAAAGCTATTTTGGAGCTCATGAATTTTTTGATTTCCCACTTTTATTAAAGCCTAAAGTCTCGAGTATGTGTCTCCTTTACATCCTTATGATATAAATGGGATAAATCGTTTGAATTTCTCTTGAAATGACCATTATGTTACTCAATGTTCTTCTGTGTGTGTTGCTTCAAATGTTTACCTCCTACTTATAGTATAAGTATAGGTGGAATGGACCAACTCTTGTTTTTCAATTGTTAAGCTTTTATCTCAATTTATCCGATTACTTGATCCACTCCGAGGCATTAATGTTTGTTAAGCTTTTGTCTCGTAAGGTCCGATAAACCAATTAGGTCTTAGTGGATGTTGTTGTTCATCATCATCATCATCATCATCATCATCATCATCATCATCATCATCATCATCATCATCATCATCATCATCATCATCATCATCATCATCATCATCATCATCATCATCATCTTGCTTGATCCACTCTGAGGCATTAATGTTCGATACATGAAAACTTTGTTACCTAAAACTATAATATAAGTCATTTTCTAAATTAAATTTGTTTCTATATTTTTAAATATTTTTTTCACTTTTTTCTTTTAAATATTCTTTTAGTGTTTTATCAATTTCTTTTTGAATGTGGACGTGTACATTTTATTTCTTGTACGACACTAGTTGAAATTTTGTCTTGACTAGGATCTATTAAGAGATCATATTCTGTTTGATTCTTAACCCATTCGTACGATACGAAGGGTGCTACCCTTTGGACGCTTAAAGCGCCATGCCACGTCATTGATTTTCATGGCATAGAAACCAAAGGTCGTCGAGAATGTGTTTTTTAATTTCAAATTTCAAATTAATTAATATTATTTTTTCATTTTTCAACCCACTTTTCAAAAATCATTCGTAAGACTAAAAGAGGGGATCTTCTGGTGTCGTATCTGGAGATATGTTTGTATTTATTAGATTTATGTTCGAGTATAAATACATATCTTTTAAAATTATTATACAATTTCTCAAACTCCATATGTTCGAGTATAAATACATATCTTTTTATGTTAACCCCATAAAAAGATGTATCAAACTCTCTCTCTATATAATATAAAAGTATAGATATTATTATTGTTATTTATAATGTTTAAAATGTTATTTTTATATTATATAATAGTTGCATATGATTACGATGACTCTAAAAGAAGAAGATTTTCAATTGATTTAGGATTTAGATTATGAAAATATAGATTTTTGGTGTTGGATTTATTAATAAACAAATTATTTATCTTTAGGAATTATGTGTTCAAGCATGTGCTTATTAAAAACTAAAATCCATAGTTCCAAATTTAAAAGTTGATAGTTATATAGGTCCCATTCTTAGATGTTGCAAATAATCAGTTTTCCTTTAACATAGATATTGAAAAATATTGATGATTGACTAGAAAGAGTAGATTAATGAATTAAATCCATTTTCAAAGGTCTAAGAAGAAATAATGAATAGTGGGATTTTCCTGTTCTCTGAATTTTATCAAAAGGAATGAAAAACTCTCATAAATTCAATAATTTTGATTTTGATAAGAAGTTGGTCTTGTTTAGAATTTAGAATTTTGAGTTAGAATTATTTTTCGTGGACACTTTTATAGGACATGAATAGAGATTAAAAAGAAGAAAGGAAAAACAAACTTGATTAAGGGCGATGTTCCTTGTTCATTTGTGACACCTTTTGTTGGTGCATTTTTTTTAGCTCTTCAATATGTAAGGTGATCACTATCTTATGGGTATTTATGAAATCTTCCATAACATTTGCAAAATGTAACCTCATCTATTTGTTTGAATAGGAAATTAAGACTTTTTTTTTAAAGAAAAAATAATAATTATATTAATTCTTGTGGATTGGTTTTTATTATTTATAAAAATATATATATCATATTTTTTGTTTTGTATATTTCTTAAACTATAAACTATTTATTATGAGATTTTGTGTTAAAAATGTGTTTATAATTTCATTAGTAAACTAATATTTTTAATCAAATTGTATGTCAACTCAATTTAATATAACAATATATAACTAAATATGGTAGATAATTAATTACATGATAATAAAAAAAATTATATAGTTTATAATTAAATTTAAAATGATATATTAATAGTAATTTGTATAAAACAATTTTGATATAATTCATTATTAAATGTATAGTTGTATGTTAATAGAAATTTATATAGTTATTAAAAAACATAAGTTGAAATTAATTAATTAACATTTAATATATACAACTTGAGTGGGCCTAATGGTTAAGAACATGCCCCTGTATGGGGTGTCAAGGATGCATTCAAAGTGTTGGTGGGCCCCCCACCTAGCCCCTCGCGCTGCAGATAGATGCTAGCCACCTTTGTCACCCACTTCACCTCCCCATGTGGTTTAAGCCCTCCTGACCCTGTCTTTTCCTGGCACTCGAGTAGCTTTGTCCTGACATTCACCTCATGCTCATGCACTCACCTTACATGTTCGATCCTCCTATCCTTTGCATTTGGTATGGGAAGGTGGTGGAGTGGCTCTGCTTAATGATGGATACAACCCATATCCTCGTCAATTATGGGCGCATCCTCCACTCATGGCTCCTGGATTTGGGTGGCTATGTTAGTTGCATCCCTCTCTGACTAAGTTGCTTCTTCTCTCTGGTTGTTGGTCTTTGTTGTCCCCCGCTTCCTTCCACAACTTCTCCGTCCACCCTGCGGTGAGTGTTTCCTCCACCTCCTTTCTCCTGCTTCTCATGCTCTGGTTTCCCAGTTCCTCTGATATGGCTAGAGGAAGCTCCTCTCGCCGAGGCCATGGTGGCACCTCCCGTAGAACCAAAACCTGTTCGGGCTTCCGCCTGGTAAACATGGTCGAAAACTTGACTAACACCGATCGTTATGTCACCCCTCCAGAAATTCAAACAGAAATGGACCTAGCCGAGGCACATGTTCACGTTCTGGGGAGGTTCATCCTTAATGACAAGGTGACAAAGACCACCAACTCATGGATTCCTCATACTGGCACCTTCTGAGGGCGAATCTCGCAGTACTTGAAAATTGTGGACATTTATTGGCATCTGGAAACTCTGATGGGCAATGTTATGTTGGACCATCGTGAAGCTCGCCAAGAAGTTCTCCTGCAGCTTGACGATGTGCAACTCCAGGTCAATTTGGTCGACCACAAGTTGAACCTAATTGCAGACAAGATGGCTGGCATGGACTTGTCCAATCTGGACTATGCTCAGTCCCAAGTTCCAGTGGCAGAAGGAAGAACTATTAGCTAAGTTTTTATGTTGTTCCATCTGAGATTTTTGTTAAAATACTTGAGAGGTCTGGGTTTACCACCTCTGTATAGTAGACTAAATAAGAAAAGTTTGACAAACAATGGAACTAGAAGCTATCTTTGTTTTAGTTTATCAGTTATAGGCATTAGACATATCAAGCAAATTCATAATGACAGTGTTATGTTTTGTTGTTGGTCTGGTTTCCCTGCGAGCAGGCCAATAGTAAAAAAAAATTGTATAATATTTTCTCATCAATAATACAAAGACTCGGGATTATGGAAAAAAAATGATTAAGAACATGCATTTCCTCCTTAGAGATCATGGGTTCAAATCCAAAAATAAGGGTAGGGTATGTATACCTCTGTAAACTTTAGTAGCCAAATCATTGCTTTAATTCATATGATTATTAGAAGTTTTGAAGTACATGAAAAATATCAATATTGTGATTTACATAAATTAAATAATATTGAAAAATTAGATAGTTTTAAACCACTAATAAAAAATAATGAATGAATATCACAAAAATTAACCAACCACTTTTAAAAATAATAAATGAATGTCACAAAAATTAACCATACCTTACAAATCCAACTACATTAAATGAAATGATTTATTTGCCCCTTAAAAATAAAAACATTGTATTGAAAAAAGGCAGTCCCAATTTTTCTTTGCCTAATTAAAAAAAACATTATCTTGAAAGAAGATGGTCCCCATCTTTTCTTTAAAAAAAAAAAGTGGTCCCATTTTTTTGAGTTAAGGAAATTGACCCATGGAAATGTCCATTTTACAAATCCTATGAACCACATAAAAGGAATTTGTAGATATGGTTGTGGACAATTGTGTCTTAGAACTCAAAACTATATCAATTTAAGGGAGTACAATCCACATAAAGGGGGTTTTCATAGCTTAATGCATGGAATCCTTCCTCATTTATCTCCTGAGATGAAGCTGAAATCCTTGAACAAAAAGTGCTATCATCAACTAAAATTTTGCTTGACTCAACGGCTATAAAGGAAGTACTTTATATAAGGTTCACAATAAACGACTTTGTCTACATCCCTTGTGAGAACATTCAAACGAGAAAGCCAGTTATATTCCAACTTCCTTGGAAGTGTGCTTTGCTTAGAGAAAAATATACCCACTTTCATCATGTATGGGTGGGATTCCATCTTGGGATTTGAGTTGTAAAAAGTGATTGGTGGATCATAACAAACGCAAGGTACTTTTCTAAATTTTCGTTGAAAAAATAGGTGTACCATCTCTTCTTTTTCTACCTAAATCCACTCGAGTGTTCCTATCCTCTCATGTGGCAACGAGAAAATAAGATAGAAATTATTTTTTCTCTATATATATATATATATAATAAAATGTAATGAAAAAGGTATTTTATAATAGAGCGTTTTGAAAAATAAAATAATGATAAAATATAAAGACATGTGTTAAAATTTATAAAATATTAATAAATCAGTTTAAAAATATTTTACTAATGAAGATTAAATTTATTGCAACATTCAAAAAATAAAATTTAATCAATTAATTTGTTTTTAAATTATAAAAAATCAAAAATCAAACTTCTATTCAATTCACATGATTCATTCCACAGTTAATATAATAATATTTGAACTCCAAAAAAAAATATCCCCTAGCAAATTCTAGTCTTATTTTATTATCATAAAAAAAATATAATACCAAAAGTGAGTTATTTCTAATCTTATTTTATTATATAAAAAAAAAATTATAATACCCAACACTAAGTTACTTCAAACAGATTAGACTTCTACATATATATATAATCCTAAACAATAAACAAATCATAGAATTAAATTAAGTCAACCAACTAAATTTATGAAAACAAATGATGTTACTCATTTTCAATTATAAAAAATATTTTTTTAATATAAATATTTTCGTTTGTCACCCTATCAATATCTGCTCTTAAATATTTGATCATAATCAAAACATTTTTCTCCTCGTTATAATACTTATTACTCATTTTAAAAATATATTATTTAATAATTAATTTAATAAATATAATTATTATTTTATAAATATAAAAAAATATAACTTTTATATTTTACACTAGAGTAAATAAAATTGTAATCTAAAAGTATTTGTTAATATGTATGGAATTAAAGTTAAATATTATTAAAAAATACACAATCTTATAAGATCTAACGTTGTTTTTTATTGGTTTAGAGTTTATTTTGCTTAAACATTTGAAAACAAGTTAACCACTCAAAACCCAAAAACTTTTGATAAGAATAAAAGTCTATCCATTAAATCATTCAAGTAATATAGTTTTCAAGGATGATAACAAATTAACAATATTTTAAACAACAAATTTTATCAATATTTTTATATTTATTTATTAAAAAATTAAGTTTATTTTTTTTTTATGTGTAAACTCTAAAATTATATATATATATATATATATATATATATATATATATATATATAAAGTCACGGTCAATTCAAACATCAAATTGGTGTATGAGATTTCCTTGATTGTGGGACAAGGGACTCTCCTCGTCTAGAGATTTGACTGGTAAAACCTATGAAAGTATACATACCCTACTCCCCTCTCGATTTGAACATATAACCTCTTAGAAAGAAACACATGTTCCTACCCCACGACTATTAAAAAACAATAATAACATTTGTTATTGTACCACGACTATTAAAAAGCAATGATAACCTTTGTTATTGTAATTATGATGTATATATTCTTATATCCTCCACCCTACCACTGTCCCCACCAGCAGTCTCGTGACAGATAGATTAAAGAAATATCCTCTGCACTAAATAACAGAACTGAAACCTGCTTTTTGCTGAAAGTCTTTAAATTATATTATATTCTTTTACCGGAAATGAAACGTAAACCGCACGTTTTAGAAAAAAGAAGGAATGACACGAGGCCTAAGATTATTGTACAGGGAAGGAAATCGATGCCATGTAGGATGACGCTTTATGTCTGGCCACGTAGGTTCGGTGTCCGTGCCTCTAGATGCTGAAACCCCAAACCTCCGTTTCGTGGACATGGCTACCTTCACGTGTGGACCCCGCTTTCCTGTGTACATATATCATAACGGCGCAAAAGGGAAGTACGTGGATTATACCGTGGACCCTCCGGTAAAGAAGAAGACGGTATTCATTTCCTAGCGTTGGATTTGTTTTTTTATAATCCTTTGGTCAAGTAATGGTATATGTACAAAAGATTCATCATTATTTGGTGGATCTTTTTTTCTAAATTAGGTACGGAGGAATTCTGTTGAAGTTATGTAATTTCATTGGGTTCATGTTTGAAAAAAATTAAATTTGTTTGCTTATTCATTTACGTAATTTGATTTGTATTTTAATTATAATTAAATTTTAAATAAATGTAAAGTGTTTCTTATGTGATACATGAATGAAATTTTTATATAATTAAATAAATAAATTATTTTTTTTAGTTCACAAATAGGTAGTCCTTGTTGAGATTCCTCATCATCTCATTTCTTTTTAATGTATCGATTTCTCTTTAGCAGTGGCATAGAAAGTAATTTTGGTATTGCATATTAATATGGTTTATGTATGGATAATAAATATGATTTTTTATATTTTTAAGTTGTAGGTTAGGTTAGATGTGTTGCAACTCAGTGGGAAAACAATTTTTTGAAAGGTGTTGAAGCAGAGGAAATGGTGTTCAGGACTGGATTTGGAGGCGGTGAGTTCTCACTTGGTGGAATACACTATCATCATATATCTTAGTCTGAACTTGCCAGTTTTATGATGGGATTAGAGCTTTTTTCTAGTGTTTTTACTACCTCCTCGGGCTTCCGCACCTTCTCGACGAATAAGTGACTCTCCACCTATACTGAGGTTCCATGATTTGATTTTTTGTTTCTGTGGCCATTTACTGGTTTTTATGCCTATTAACTCCTTGCAGTCGGCCATTAAGTCAGTGTACTCGGGCCCAACTACCATACATTTACGTTTTTCCACTTACTATACTGGGAAACTGGAGCGCCCTGAGGTGTATGGCCTAACGAATTCAAGTGGAGTCCAGATGGTGTTATGAAATGATGACTTCTCGACTAATTGATCTATAAGGCAATGTCAGAGCACTTATGGGTGCTGCTGACGAGGCCATTTGGCAGAGGGAAGGTCTTTTCACCTCTGCGGATACCTTGGGAAGGGATACAAACACTCCATTTTCGCCATCCTCTCAACTAAATGCTTCTCCTACCAACCCACTTAGTAGGAAACTCGACTTTTTGCCTTCTTCTGGTGTCTCTTGCCATGTATTGTCTAATTCTGCATGACTAATGGAGGTGACAAAGTCTGTGGGGAGCTTGAACATTGTTAGCAGGGGTGTGGCTTATCCAAGCACACGGAGAAAGGTCCGAAAGCACACTACATCCTCCGGTTTCAGGCGTAAACTTTGGAAAGAAAATAAAACTATTAAGAAATTGGTCCTGGGATCTGACGTAGGTTTAGAGGAGGCCTGCTGGATGGCTCTATGTGGTTTAGTCGACAGAGTTTCATATCACTATCTGGAAAATGAATCTCTTACAGTCTGGATGGATAAATACTGGGTCCCATTACTAGCCTATGCACCAGAGGTTTTCTACCTTTTGAAAGGTTGGATGGGTTTCATCTGTAAAACCCCAGAGGATACAACCCTTCTACTAGACTCTCGTTGGGTTTTTGGTGGTAGTAGTTTGATGTTGAAGAGGTGGAGGGTTTCTTTTGACCCATCAATAGAATATTTTCAAAACCGCCATCTATGGGTGCTCCTCCCTGGGCTACCTATCCAACTCTGGAATGAAGGTGCCCTCAAGACGATTGGCGACTCCTTAGGTACGTTCATTGTTGTGGATCGTTAGTCGCTATTGACTATGTCCAGGAAGATTGGTAGAATTCTGGTGGATATTGGCATCCACTGTGGGCTATGGGAGGTTCTCGAGATCGAGTGGTGGGGTCGGAGGATACTCCAGAGATTAGATTACCTGGGTATACCTTTCTGTTGTATCCTTTATCGCTACACGGGACACCTTCGCAGGGATTGTAAGGGGTTTGTGGATGAACAGGTGTCGAAAGACACTCAAAATCTCTGGGATATTTCAGACTACACACCAGAAGTGGAATCTTTCGGGACCGAGACCCTGCATTATTCGTCGGAGCTGGATAGTCAGTCGGAGCCTTTGGATTCACTCATTGGTAAGTTAAAACAACACTGTCCTCCCCTTTTTTGTACCTTAACTTTGTGGGAAAGGGATGCTTTGGACGCATTTTGCTGGCTTAAACATTCTACCTCCAAAGACTTTTTTCCTTCTGAGGTTGACAGGGTATCTTCGGGTTCTGTCTTAAAGGAGACTACTCGACAGACGCCTAGTGTTTCAACACTGTTTGGGACTGTGGGGGTCGATCCTATTTTACTAGTAAAGCCTCCTTCACACCCTTCTATTACAATTCCCTCGTCTAGGCCACCCTTTAGTTGCATTGACCTTGGTCCGTTGGTTATCTCCTCTTTCTCCTCTATACCTCAGTCGAATGGGATTGATATTGTACCTGGTTGTAGGGAATTTGAGGATGATGATTCCTCTCACTGTTGTGCTGGATTCCCCGATACCCTTCATTCGCGACAATAATTATACTGTACCATTACCTGTTTATCTGGGAAACATTGTTTATGATGACCCTACTTGTGGGGGGAAGGCTAGTACTTCTTGCACTCACCCTAAAGAGACATGGAAGAAATATGCCTGGTCTAGAGGCTTGGGCATTGAACATTCTTCCATTAAGACACAGAGCTCCTGGAAAAAGTTGGCGAGCTTGACAAGTCAACCTCATGACACCGATCCCTCTTCCACTGACTGTGGGGCACTTAGAGCAATGAAATCCCTAGCAAGGGAAAAGTAATGTTATTACTTTCCTTAAATATCAGAGGGGTCAGGAGCACCCTTAAAGACGCCTCGATAAGTCGTCTTTTGGATATAACACGTCCAGAGATCGTATTTTTATAGGAGACCTTAGTTCATGAACAAAAATCCAAAGATTTCATGAATGCATTTCGACCTTCCTGGGTTTCCTGTGTTGTGAACTCGCTTGGTACTTATGATGGTTTATTAGTCACCCGAGATCCTAACATTTTTTATTTGATACAACATCTCACTTGTGGTGGTATTCTGTTGACAGATAGAGTTATTTCTAACCAGAGGGAGCTCACTCTGCTCAATGTTTATGGCCCGTGCTCCGAACAAAAGTCTTTTTGGAATCTAGTGGTTGAAAGTGGTCTCTTATCTTTTAAAAATTTGATCATAGCAGCCGATCTAAATATTACTATCTCTCCTGATGAGGTCTGGGGAGGAAATTCATCATCCAGTTCTATGGCAGAGTACTTCAAAGTTTTATTCCAGTCAAAGAATTTAATAGATATTCAACTAGATAAGTTAGTACCTACCTAGAGAAATGGTAGAAATGGTACACAAGCTATTACCAAGAGACTAGACAAATGTTATATATCAAAAGATTTATTAACTAGTGTTGGCATCTACCGATCCTGGGTGGAGTTCCCTTTCATTTCAGATCACACCCCTATTTTGTTACAGTTGGAGATGCCTCCCCAATATAAAGCATACCCTTTTAAATTAAACCCCCTTTGGTTGATTGAAGAGGATTACAATGTCCTTGTCCATAAAGTTTGGAAGGATACAAAATTTGCATCAGAAGCAAGCAGTTAGCACATACTTGTATGGAAATTAAAGGAACTGAAAATACAAACAAAATTATGGGTAAAGGAAAGAGATGGAAACAATTTACAACATATTGAGTTGTTGGAAAATAAAATTAAAGATACTTTTTTTAATTTAGTGGATGATCTATCACATTCTGTAACGGAAAAACTCCTTGGCAAATTGGAACAGGAAAGAAATAATATTTTACATGCAAATGAAGAAAATTGGAGACAACGTAGCAGAGTGATATGGGTACAAAGTGGCGATCAAAACAACAAAATTTTTCACCACTTTTCTAACCACAGATGCAATCGGAAACATATCTGGGAGATATCAGATGAAAATGGTCATGTGCATACAGGGCAGACAAAATTAAAGGTGGAGGTTGTACATTACTACAAAAATTTCTTCAAAGCTCAGAATCTACCTAACACAATTGAACAAGTTCAAGTTACTAGTATTTTTTCCAGGCTGGTTAATGATGAAGAGGCGAGATCACTGCATGATCCAGACAATTTAGAAGAAATAAAAGAAGTTTTATCTCTTTTCAAAAAAGATAAAATTCCACAGTCCGATGGTTAGACTGTGGAATTTTTCACACACATTTTTTATTTGGTTGGGGATGATCTCCTAGAGATGGTTGAGGAGTCAAGACAGAAAGGATTTATAGTTGGGAGCTTAAAATCTACTTTCCTTTCCCTTATACCAAAAGCAAGTAAGCCATCTAACTTTGGGGATTCCTGGCCCATTTCTTTATGTAATCTCTGCTACAAAATAATCTCTAAAATCATTGCTAATCAGATCAAACCCATACTGTCTAGATCACTCTCAACAGAAAAAATAGGCTTTTTGAAAGGAAGGAAGATTCAATATGCTATTGGTACAACTCACGAGTGTCTCCATAGTATAAATAAAAAGAAAAAAAATTCATTGGTTCTTAAACTAGATCTACGAAAAGCATACAATTGTATAGATTGGGATTTTCTAAGGATGATTTTATTACAAGTGGGCTTTGGTTTACAGATGAAAAAGTGGATTATGAGTTGTGTTGAATCCTCTTCCTATTTTGTATTACTAAATGGAGAGGCTACACATTTCTTCAGGAGTGGCAGAGGTTTGCGCCAGGTTTTTCCTTTATCCCCTTTATTATTTATCCTGGTTATGGAGGGCCTCAACCTTTTATTAGAAGAAAGCAAAGGGGAAGGAAAGCTTATTGGTATCAAAGTGTCTAGAGAGATTAACATTCTTCATTTATTCTTCATGTATGATGTATTAATAATGACCAAGGAAAATATACAAGAATGGTTGGAAATCGACAAACTTATATATTTGTTCTATAAAGCATCGGGTCTTCAAGTTAACGAATCCAAAACCACCATACTTTATGAAGGTTTATCTGAAGTGGACCTTAATCCATACAAGTCCTTTCTCTCATATACTTTTTTATCTCTTTCTATAGGCTTCAAATATCTGGGATATCATCTAAATGTCGGGGCGTACAGGGAAGATGATTAGAATTGACTTCTGGCAAAAATGGAGAAAAAAATTGGACTATGGTGCAATAGATGGTTATCCTTGGGTGGTCGTTATATTTTAATAAAGTCGGTACTGGAGAGACAACCATTATATTGGATGTCTTTGGAGACTATTCCTCGATCTGTTCTTAGTAAGATCTGAAAAATTATGTTTAACTTTCTATGGAATGGTAACAACGAAACCAAACATTATCATCTTTGCAGGTGGGATGCACTATCCAGACCAAAAAGTTGCGGTGGTTGGGGCTTTTGAAATTTAATATTTTTCAACTCAGCATTGACTACCAACACACTCTAGCGAGTTCTAACTTGGGATGGAATTTGGCACAATATTATAAAGGATAAATATTTGCATAACACTATAGTCATCAATTGGTTCAGATCGACCTCCTTCAAACAGAATGCAACTTCAAGGATCTGGAATAGTCTTATTAAGTCAATACACCTCATTACTCATTGGCTTAGCTGGATTTCTAGATCGAGTCACCTTATTTCTATTGGTAGAGACAAAATCTTAGGACTGGGAGATAGATCCTATCTCTCAGCTGATCTTACATCACTTTTAAAGAAGAAAAATATTACAGTCCTTGCATAATCTAAAAAACATATGGAACATTGCTCCCTTACTGGAAATTGGATCTGAAGTGGTGATCTGGGTTTAGTAGGTGAGCTGGCAGCCAAATGGGATCATTACCGTATTGCACTTATTGGGGAAGGAGCTACTATCCGGGATACATAAGACAAACTGATGTGGATTGGGGGTGATTCCTCATGAACAATTTCGGTTAACAATGCTTATTCGACACTTACTTCTACATAGATATTTCTGACTCTTGGTGGATGGAGGCATAACATCTGGAAGTGGGACCTACAACTCAAGATCAAGTTATTTATTTGGTTGGCCATTGAACAAAAAATATCAACTTGGGATATTTTGCAACAAAAAGGATGGGAGGGACCAAGCCTCTATTTTTTTTGTAAACAAAGCTCCAAGGATATCAAGCATCTCTTCCTACAATGCACATTCACTAAGTTGGTCTGGGAAAGAATTAAAATTAATCAGAAGATAAAAAGAAATTGGGAAGGAATTACACTATCTGATTGTTTTAATTTGTGGACTAAGGACAAATCTGTCTCTCCTACTCTTGCAACACTTACTTGTTGGTTTATTTGGATCGAAAGAAACAAAGAAATCTTCGAGAATGCTTCTCCATCTGTTCACATTGTGGTTATCAAGACTCTGGGATCTCTCAAGAAGCACCCATTGACTCAAAAACTTATCCCTCAAAGAGCTTGTTTGATTTCTCAGCATGTTGGTTTTTCTATTTCTTTTTTTGATGGGGCAGCACAGTCAGATAATAAAAATTATGGAGCAGGGGGTGTAATCAAAACACCAGATTCAACAGTTTTTAGATGGTATTTCAACTGTGGGGAAGGAACCAGTGTGAAGACAAAACTTTTGGGAATTTGGGCAACTCTCCCTCTAGCTACTCATCTAGCCCTTCCAAAACTTCAGGTACTGGGAGACTCAAAGGTAATTATGTAATGGCTAAAAAATAGAGGAAGGCTCCAGGCTAGCACCATTGAAGGATGGAAGCATAGAACAAAGGAATTAATTCAAAAAATTCAAAAAATTAGCTTCCAACATATTTTCAAGGATTTCAACAAGGAGGCAGATCAACTATCAAAACAAGATATTCATGAACCTAATGGCATAATTTCATATTACAAATGGGATTCTTGGAGCGCGGGTCCCATGAATTACCTTGTCCTTTACTGATATCCATCTTTTTCTGGTATTTTGAGACATTTTTTTAATATTTTGGATTGTGGTTTTTAAATATGGGATAATATCTTTTGATACAAAATTTGGTTACATGTAGTTTATCCATTTGAAGTATTGGTCCTTAGAGACCTGTAAGGAAGCTATTGCCTAAATAGTTCTTTTTTGGTTAAAGTTTACTATCAGTCATGTTTAAGGACTAGGCCCATGCTTTGGAAATGAAGATGTAAAAAAAAATTATACACTAATATAATTTTGAGCTAATTCTCTATTGGAAAAAGGTTAGGTTAGATGTGAAAATGATACTCACCATATCTTTAGAGTTAGATATTATGCAATTGTTTGAAACCATGTTATAAATTTGTTAAGAAAACCTTTTGATCTTTGGTGTATGGATGTTTGTAACTATTTTAGTTGTGTTTTTATGTAACTTATCATGTTCCTAAATACATTTAGGATTTGAAATGATGAGGTGCTTGTGCGAATTAGAATTGTGTATGGGATTACACAGTTTTAGAGCTTAGTTGCCTAGGCAATAAATGCACAAACCATTTGCAGCAAGGGTCTAAACCAAGAACAAGTGTACGCAATGCATTTTTATGCTATAACTTTATCTTTTTGGACTTTGGTTTAGGCTATGTTACCTCGAATATGGATGTTGTTTTTCCATGCACCTTCTCTCTCACTTTGTTATTTCAATTTATTCTCAAGTTGTATTGCAAAAACATTGATCTTTTTTTTTCTTGTTACAATTTTAATTTTTGTTTGTTTATCGTCGCCCTTTAATGATTGCTTTTATTTTCTGACACGTTGACTATTTACTCATAGAATGTGTAGTGTAACAACTTGGATATGAACATTCATCTCATTATAAAAATATTGGTAGTATGGAATGTCTTGTGGAGGAGGGGAATGCAATTGCTTTTTGGGGCTTCTCATGAGAATTGTAAAGAGATGTTGCTTAAAAGTTTTGAAGTTGTTAGTAGAGAGAGGTTGTAGGGACATGGAACTTTGTTTGTCCCACACAATTGTGACATCAAGTAGCAAAATGAAAATATCCAATTGTCTACCGCCTCATGTACCTCAACATGTTCTATCAACTTTGAGTGGTGAGATTATCAAAGTTGTCGAGGAGCACAATTGTGTTTCTTTTAAGGGTGTAGCTTTCCTCTTACAAGCATATTTCCTAAGAAATCTCGAAGTTACATAGCAAACAACAAACACCATTGAAAAATCAAAGGAGGAAGCAATAGCATCCAAGTTACATACCTTCTTACAAGAATAATGGTCAAAGGAATTGTTCTTAAGAGGTTGTCAGTTTGGAAAAAAATCATTATGTATTGCGTGTGATCATGGATGGTACATTCCTCTTTATCTACAGTATCTTCCAAATCAAATGTAGGTAGATATAGCATACTTATATTTGTACAAAGAATTCATTGATGCATCCTAGGTACTCATATCCCAGTAGTTAAGGGGTTAGCTAGTGGAGGCATCTTGGAGGCTTAGTTCTAGTATTTGTAGGTTGTAAGAAGAAGATTTAAGATGCAACAAAGAAGATATACTATGAATTATAGAGTCGAACTTACCATTATTTTTGCTTAGTATTTTTTGTTAATAAGGTTAATTTCCACTCTCTTTTTTGTGAATATTGACTCAATGAAAAAGTATATCATTGAGGATATTGAATCATGCATGGAAAACATGAACTAGTTCCTTTATTTTGAATCCTACTACAAGCATGTCATTAGAATTCTTTAGACAATTCTTCTTCGTAGATTGCATTTCATGAAATGGGAATGATTGTTGTTCCATGCATAATACATATGTGCTTTTAGAATCATTGTTTTTTTTAATTGTAATCTCGAATCATGTATGGTACTCAA
>ML798970.1:49906-64180 GCA_009831015.1 Picea engelmannii
GCTTCTAGAAGGATGTTCCTCTCGATGCTTCTCTTAATAGACATATTTAGTATAAATAAGGGGTGATGGCATGTGAACCCTAGCTTGGAGATTATTGTAACAGAGCGCTGCTCGACTGGAGGTTGCCCCCTCGAAGAGGCCTATGAACATTGCTATCTGATCAAAGTGTTGTTTCTGTTGTTATTTCGTATATCATTTCTGTGTAATGTGAAGATCATGCTGGATATTTTACTACTATTTTGTCATTTCTAGCATTTCATTTCTGTCTTGCATATTTTATATATCTGGTATCTTGTAGAGAAAGAAGATAAATATTTTTATTTTCCTATGTTTAAATATTTTAAACTAATAAATACTAAGCACATACAATTGAAACAATGACACATAAACAATCAAAACTAATTAATGAAATCATCGTTTCATTAATAAGTAATTTAATTAAATAACACGCAGACTAACTTGTAGTTGATCAACGAAATTGAGCTTATCTTTCTGTGTTTTTTGAGCTCTTGCATGTCCTTCTTTTAAGTGAAACCTATAACATAACAATACTAGTACTTCCAGAATAAATTCAAAGAAGTGTTTGATATTTGGAGTAAATTAATAACATCAGGAAGATAAGTAATTAAAAGAATCCTATGATCTTAAGATAATCAATATCTGAGAACGAAGGAAAACTCAATTCTGAGTATTGATATTGTCAATCATTTAACATCTGAAATATACTCAATAATAATTAAATAATTGATTGATCACACATACGAAATGGAATGACAAATTATGGGCAACATCTAAATATTTAACAATATGAAACACCATATGATGACAAGGCTAAAGATAAATCAACCATAATAGTATCTCATAATATATAAGTAATAGGAGAACACAATGGAATAAGCATCACACAAGTCTAAATCCAACAATGAATTGTTGTCCCATATCAATTCCCAAAATCACGTGTCCATACTGTAGTCCAGCCAAAAGTTGTCCTTAACACTAAACCACAATCACCATTTAAACTTGTCTTGGATTAACAACCTCTTATCATGAAAGATAGATGGTAATCCCAAAAAATTAGATTGATTTACAAAAATAGGATAACAAATAAACACTCCTGTAGGAGTTCGTTTATCAAAATTAATTACATAAATGACATAGTTTTATCAAACAAAAAGAAAAATTATTAAACTATGCAACGCATGATCCATGATTACTTCTCCTTGTGAATAGCATCATAACTGTTATTTTCTTGAAAATGACAAAACAAAATTGAATTTAGATAAAAATACAAACTAATATTTAGAAATGCATTGGCTACATAATCGTGAGCTTCTGTAGCTAGTCTTAATTTAACAAGAAAATCAAACTAAATCTAACTATATAATTTTTTTAACAGAGTCAAATCAAAGAGAATCAAAACAATTCTTTACCATTCAGAGATTAGAAAATGAAGGATCTGATAATTCTAAGTTAATGATAGCGTTAAAATTTGTTGCATTCTTGATAATCACATTACCAGTGAGTTTGAACCTTTTACTTGCCTAATCTGCGTTGGATTGAACGCATGCCTTTAATTCTTGATTTTCCCTTTCAGGCAAGGAGTTTCGAGCAACCATATGTTTTAACTGTGTCTGGAGGTATGGTATATCTCTGTAGTAACGTTCAACCCAGTCAAGACAATTATCACAGTGTATAGGTGTTATGGCAGGTAGAGGTTGAGTGTACTCTGTAATGGGTGCTTTGGTTTTTTTTGTAGCCTGCTTCAAATCATGGCTTATACCAGCGAATCCTTCTTGATTTTTTAGGAATGGAGGTAGTTCAGAAACAAAATGGTATTGTATAGCTTCACTACCGGTTTCATTTCGAAGACACTGGTTATCCACATCTTCTTGGGAAAGAAATTCATTGATCTCATCATCGATCAAGTGATCATCGACCTTGATCACTAAGATCGGGCTCAGATGATCTTGTTTTTTATTTCTCAGACTCCTAGATATTAACCTGCCTGGTCTCTTGTTTGCAAAACTCAAATCTAAGTTACCATGTTTCTTCTTTTGTAATTTTTCCTAACAATTGATTTATTAATAAAACCTTGAGTCGGCTCAATAGTAGGAGTAGGAGAAACCCTCTCCTTTATTACATCTATTACCTCCTCTAATGATTTTCTGGGCACAAAATTATATCGTGGATTTTCGCACAAAGAGTTTTGCATAGCAACATAGTTTGGTTCAGTGGATGCATGGTCTTCATGTGGGTCAACACTTTGATTTTCGGTGGTAGGGTTACAGGGATTGGGGTTTGTATTATAAAGGAGAGGCACATCTACTATGTTCTTGGGTAGGGAAAAATTGTTTCTCCACAATAAATTTTCCCAAGTATCCCCAATATGAGCTAGATGTGACAACAACAGAATTCGAATAAGCCCATGGTGGAAAAGGCTAGACAGAGGGTTTAAAATTTGTTTCTAATAATTCTTAGACATTTGATGTAGGCTCATCAATAGATAGAAAGGCATATTTATCTTGAACCCTAGGATAATCATCAACAGGTGGATGTGATACAAAAACACTAAGCCATACCTACCCTCACAAGTTATGAATTGTTTAAGAATTAGAAGTAGGTCGTTCCATTGGGGTTTTAAGAGAGTAATCGGTGTACCTTTAGGGTAGCATGTTGATTTCTTAGAGACCATGAATAGACTCCAAGGCACTCCTTCTAATTTTTCATTTTTGAACCATCTTTCTCCATCTTGTGACAGCCCTGTAGCTCATGCTATAGAATCCTCGGTTACTTCAAGTTTCATATCCCCAATTATTTCTCTAGAGACATCAAACGATTGAGTGAATTCTTGTGCAACTGTCAGGTTATAGCCCTCAAACTTTAGGATAAAAATTTCCCAACCATGTGCTTGTAAATCTCTTATGGCATCATTGTGGGTGAGGAGGGCTTGTGATCCATTAGGTTCAATTCTAACCATGCAAGCCATGGGTGCTATCAAACAAACACAGTAAAGGCAACGAGAGGGAGGTTTCTTTTTCCAATACACAAGAAATAGAGAGAGGTCTGTAAAATTGGAGGAGGCCCAACACCTTCGGACATGGGAGGCTATCATGCTTGCTAATTTGAGCTTTGACTGATAAAGAACCAGAGGACGCGTAAGCTTGTGAACCACTATGCACAATGAACATTAAACCCAAACCATTATCAACTACCTATTTTAACAATGAATGAGATTCTTAATTATGCAGGACAATCAGATGATGTGGAACTGTAAGTACATCAGTCCTGTACCAGGGTGATAGGATTGCGATATGACTGGTAAGAGAAAGAAGCATATTTTAAATTTTAATCCAAGGTTTTGCGCAATCAGGCATATCAAATATCAAAATCATATAATCAACCATAGATATGATCAAGTCATATTTACCATAGTGAATCAACCAAGCATAATGGTAATGGATCAATCAATAAGCTTACAAACTTTAAGACTTCTGAACATATAGGTCCATTTGAGGTGTAATCTCTTTAGCAAAAGAAACAAAGAAACCACAAACTGCAAAATGATTACCCAAGCCAAAATTTTGTTTTAATTTCATGTTTGTAGTCATGAAATTAAACAAAACAGACGAGAGATTTAAATACGAAAGACTCTTATAATCAGCTAGTCCAATGAATCTCCTACAAACCAAAAGACAAAAATGTTTGTGATATAAGGAGGAGGAAACTACAGAAAAATTTTATCCCTTTGTGATGACTTTTAATTATGATAAAATTTGACAAAATTGTTGGCTTCCAACACAACCCAACCACAAAATCAAGTGCTACAACTTGGGAATCCTACACCCAATGTCACCTCGATGTAGGTCCCACACTTCAAGGGTGACCGGGTCACTCTAGGGAGGCAATCTCAATGACCCTAGGGGGAATGAGAAGGATGAAGGGAAATGTAAGGAGAAGTTCCTTGAAAGGTCAAGTGATGGAAGAAATGATTGGTTTGAAATGGTAAGTGAAGAGAGGTAAATGGATACCAAGTGAAGAGATAATTTCCGGTGCACCTATATCTGCCCGAAACACAAGAAAACACACCTTGCAATGCTATGTATTAGTATGGATCAGCAAGTTAAGCTTGTTTTCCCTAATTTTCAGCAGTGGATGAAAGTTTATATAAGTAAATAAATCATCCAAACCAACATATAAATCACAAGATCAATTGGAAATATCATCAATAAATTTAGTAATCAATTATGACTTGAGAATATCACTTATAGGCCAAATAAATCAAGTTGTTATAAGATTATTTTCTGCAGTAAATTATCAGCCTTATGGCTGTAACATTCAATGAAATTCAACAGATAAATCAACCATAGACAAATCCCCAAAACTAGCCTAAAAAGTGCACCCTAGTTAGTAGAATTAGTGGCTAAAAAACAGAGGAAAGTTAGGGGCTAGTTAGTGAGATATTAGCACCTAGGGTTAGTGATTTTCTGCAGCCTAATGGCTGTATAAAACAAGTTAGTACAACAATGATAAATTATGGAATAAAATGGATGCCCTAAGGGAAGAAAAATCCCCAAGGCATCAATATCATTATCCAAAAGAGAAAGCTTGTAAAGGTTGAAATTTCATGTTTGTCGAGGAAAATATTTTGTATCTCCAATGCAAATAAAAATATTATTGGTTTCTTACTATTGGGTTTATGGGGTCAATGAAATAGATGGTTTGTCTAATCACTTGGGGGTGTACGCCCTTGTAGTTTCCAAGTGTAGCTAAGTCAATATAGGAGATTCCAAGAGGGTGTATGCCCTTGTACTTCTCTTGGCACAGCCTTGAAAAATACATTTGACCTTGAGAAGAAAACTTGGATTGAAATTTTTGATTCACAAATCCCTAGGGGTGTAAGCCCTTTTACTTCCTATGGTTTTCAAAACAAACCAAGATGAACTTGGAGGGTGTACACTCTTGTAGTTCTCCAAGAAAACTTGTAAAAAATATCCTTTCTTAAGAAAGAGAACAAACCTTGGGGAGGGTGTATGCCCTTATACTCCTCCAAGGGTTCTAACCAACAATAATTATGGAAAAAAGCAACACAAAAGACAATAAATATATGTTTTCCCTTACCAATTCCACAAAAAAGCTAGATCAAACCCTAATATTCCAAGTTAAGTCCATCCACATGCATAAGAAATAGTCTCCATGAATAACGCATCACTTTTCATCATCAATATCAATTATAAAACATAACAATTTCAAAAGAGAGATGAATTGCTCCAAGAATAGCGAAAATTTCAACTAAGTATCCTTCTCCACAAGGGAGAGCTATGACAAAAATGAGATCTTATGATCTCTATTTATACAAAATGTAGCTAACATAGTTTTTCCACATACTTTAGGGTAAAACACAAGATTAGGGGTTAAAAATCATAATCTTTCCCCTTTTACAAAATAATATTAAGCAATTCCTTTAAAATTTTACTTTTGCACAAATAAAACCCTAATTTAGAATGGTGTCACCCCTTTAGGGGACATTTTGGCATTAGGAGAAGTTCATTGGTGTAGGAGGAGGGTTTCTAGGCTTGCCAAAGCCACGTGTCAAGCATCCAAATATCTTCTACCAAGATTAAGACCTCAAACCCCTCAAAACGTCCTAGTGCCAAAGCATATCATCTCACCACCATGCCTTAGCCCCAAACACATGACATCATGCTCAAAAGTGGAACATTTTGCCCCTCCTGGGAAAATTGTTTGACAAGTAAGGGGTGGGATAGGTTGTCTAAGTCATCATCAAGACCGTCCAAGTCTGATCTCTCTCATCTAGCATGCGGGCCCCTAGCATTCAACTTATAATATTGTAGTCCCATGGAAGCCTAAGCAAGGCTTGCTCTCCCAAAACCATCCACCAACTAGGTGCTGCAACGAAAAATGAGCACACACTCCAAGGATTTCAACTCATAACATCATGATAAGTGAATTCAATCAACAAATAAGAAATCTACACATGTGCATCAAAGATCACTATATCAAACAATTAACATCTCAAAGACACCATGCAACTTGTCAAGTTTGAATATCGGAGGATTGACGAGGTGTCCTATTGGGTAGATATTACCCTAGGTCAAGGGAATTTTCCAAGAGGTCCCTCTTTAAGACATGTAAAGTGGATGAAGTGGATGGGTTCAAAACTCAATGGGCATAGAGCTCATGACATACAAGGGGTCATAGTGTCTCACTCATGGGTGCCTTTATAGAGGGTGTGTGGTACCTTCGTCCGCAATGCACTTTTTCCAAGCCCATCAATTTCCTTTTATCTCTCTTTCTTTATATTTTTTTTCATAATAGCATAAGGGGAGATTGAATGTCATTTCCATCGCGTGGTGACCAGGTGATGGAAATGTCACCCACAAACACCTAATGGAAATGAGAAGGTTGGCTCGTGATGAGACCCCCTCTCTCTCAGCCATTTAACGGAGATCCATTGCCCTGGTTTGGTGACTAGATGATGGCAATGCCATACCACTAGATATCCATGGATGTTATGGGTTAGCTCTCGATGAGACCTCATATCCTTCAACTAACCTTTCAAGCATTTCTTTATTATATTGTGGGTCCCCTTTTTTTAAAGATAAGTGTTTAATTGCTTTCTTGGGTGATCCCTTGGCAAAGCATATTGAAGGTTTATATAATTCTTTTATCTTTTACCCAACACCAACCCCTCTGGGCCTTTATCCCCTTCTTCCCATAGAATGAGGCACACCCCCTTATTGGGTAAATACACCCTAAAATCCCAAGAGATAAGGAAATGGAGGGGAATAACGATGGAAATTTGTAAGTATGGTCGGGAATGGTATAATGGTTCATTAAGGGAGTTCCCAATAGAAAAATAATTCCCAAGGAAGACCACTTACTAGGGTACAATGTCAACTAGCAAGGTGAAGCAGGGAAAAATGCATAATGTCCAAGCACATATCATGAAATCTAGAGAAATCTAAGATACAACATAATCAAATGGCTTGAATATTGAAATGATGCTCACCATAATACTGACTTGTACCCCATGGAGAAAGTCCCACTTCCTTCTGGAAGACAGCTGATGTGATGGGTGCCATTTGCAAAACTAGACCATCTGTGGTGGTGAGTGGGTCTTCCATCTACGCAAAAGGGTATTGTTGGTCATGTAGTCTTTCAGCACTCCATATCTAGAACTTGAGGGCCTCGAGACATGATCTCCTTAGTTATCCACAAAATGGGGGTAACAGGCCCATCAACCATCAACACTTTCGATTGCTCGATCAAGACACTTTGCTAAATCAACTGACCCGAGCATCAATTGTCAACAACTTTCATTGGAGAGAAAAACATTTCTCCAAATCGATTGACCCAACCATTGACTATCGACAATTTTCTATGGTTAACAAAACATTTCTCCAAGTTGGTTGACTCGACCATCGATCATCGACAAATCCTCTTGGCCAACTCCAACATTTACAATTTTTCGACCAAATATCAGATGAATCTGGACCATCGATCTCCAAGCCAAGATGATCATGATCATCAATCAAGATCAACTACCAAATGGATAAAAATCATCTAGACCATCGATTTGATCCATTTTTTAAACAACCAAAAATGAATCTTGGTCGTTGATCTGTCAGACATTAACAACATCCAAAATCCTTATAAATTTTTTAATTTATCAAAATGAATCTAGGTCGTCGATCTCAAGATCAGACATGATATTGGCCATCGATTCATCAAATTCTCCCATTTATGTTAGCCTCCATTAAAACGTTAATTTTGACCTTACAGGTCGCATATAACTATGCAAATATACAAATTGACACCATTAAACCTTTCCTTGATGGATGTGAGGCAATTCTGCCATGAATTTCTCACAAATTTGGGGATTTCACTCTGAGTTTTCACCATTTTTCCCCAAATTCGTCACATATCTAAATATATGACAATAGTTTTTCCCAAATTAGCACTGGTTCTTGGCCCATATGGGTCCATTGTTGAACTTAAGCTCTGATATCACTCTGTAACATACCCAGGCCCCAAATGGGTTATGTCACATGCTAAAAAAACCTAAACATAATTTCTTATACAAATTCTAAATGTGGAAATAACATACACAACATGATATCCAAGCTTACACAATGGACCATGTTAATTAAAAACATAAATGCAATTGCTTAACTATGTATTATAGAAACTAAATGCATACAACATTATCCATACAAAAAAAGTGAAACCCATTGTAGAGGATAAACCTTCCTCCTAACCATAGGATTTCTATTCTAAATATCAATAGAAAGACACCCCCGATATGGGGATATGAATCCACAAGAGATAGTGTTACCTAAAGATGGCTAATGTCCTGCTCTCAACAGTCAATTCTCACAACAAATTCTGGTCCACCAACTCTCTTCCCCTCAACCTACACAACCCAAGGGATGGAATCCCCCTTCACTCCTCATAATCCCTCAATCCTTTCCACTCCCCTCCAGGGCCCCCAACATATGTTGGACATGAATTCTACCTGATGGGACCTCACGAATTCTATAGTTGCAACAGGAATTTTCCCAGCAACAAAACGTCGACTTCCTTGGAGAGTTTCAAACAATACGTTACTCCTAGGCACACAACCTCTTATTCCATGAATTTCCATCTCCAAACAACTGCCAAACTTTCCCACAATAGCTACCTTCAATATTTAACACTTGAAACTCCATTGCTGGCAAAAAAACTCCATGAAAAAACTACTCTCTATGAAAAAATGTGAATGTGCAATTCTAGTCTCCTACCCATACAAATTTCCCTTCTTTATCTTGCTTATCTTTCTTACATTAAACTATCAGTTGAGGAGCTCGTAAACTTGTGAGATGTCAAAAAATATATGCATGATCAGGTAGAAAAATCTAAGCTAATCATATTGAATGCAAAAGTACTTTCTTTGATAAGACACTTCCAGGAACTGAATTTAAGTACATAACTTATCTTACTCAATGACTCAACTAATTCTTGTAACTTAATCAAACTATAAAACAAATTCACTGAAATGAAATTGCAATATTGAAATCAAATCCAGTAAATATTATAACTAAAGGTACAAGTCCTGTAGCTTTCACTTTCTTAAAATATTTTGGTTAACAGTTTCTAAGATCTTCGATAGCACACCACACACATTCGTTAACACACTTGTAGAAATTGAAGAGAAGAAATAAGTGAGTAGTAAATAAATGGACAAAAAGAGATTAAAAGAAGTACAATGAGCATAAAATAAACTAGCCTATGAAATGAAACAAACAATGGAAAAATAAAGCAACTAGGACACAATGCATACTCAGGTCAGTGGGCCCTCCTCGCTAAGCATGCACTATGGTAAAACCATCGTGATTAACTCACAATCTACAATAGAAGAGTATTTTTATCATCAACAACAAAATAGATAAGTAAAAAGGGGAACAATCCTCTTTATAGTGATATGCCTTCCCCAATGAGGCACAATGAATTCTTATACAAGACTGATATTCCCCTTATATTTATACATAGAACCTACATTTCATAGAAGGAAAGAGGTTAGAACAAGATGAGATCACTCTTGAAATATATGGATCTACAACCAACACATCATGGTTTTAGATTGATTAAGATAATGGTAGTTTAATACAATCATAATAGCATCATCCCCAACAAAATCCATATTCCCAAATTCAACTAGGAGGCAAACTTCTTCACTGCTACCGGATTTATGAAGATGACAGTCTACTACATGAATTCTGGAAATTATCATAAAAATATGTTTGAAGATATGCTCGTACATTCCTTGTTGTTCACTTTTCGATAAATCAACCCCATTTTCATCTAAATGGCTATATTATGCACAAAACCCATGTCGTAGAATTTTCAAATTCATCCTTACATGTTTGGAAATGATGTGTCAAAACTGTTTATGGAAACTATCCACTACAAGAAATCTACTGGCAAGGATGCTACCCGATTTCTGGAAAGCGCCAAAAACCTACTAACACTTGGGAAATTGTTAGGCACAACATTTTCTAACCTAAGTATTTATAAAAGACATTGGGAATTATAAAGAAACAACCAATTAATATCTTATAAATATTTTCATAGTATATCTCTTTCAAAATGAGGTTATATGGTAAAATAAGTTAGGGGAAGGTGGAAATGAAGGGAGGTGTATATGGAAATATAAAATATATCAAAATCAAGGCCCAATAGAGATCATGAGAGAGAGAGAGAGAGAGAGAGAGAGAGAGAGAGAGAGAGAGAGAGAGAAAAGGGGGGCAAGATATCAAATGAGCAAGAGGGAGAGAGAGAGATAGGGAAAATGTGAGAGATAGGTGGGGAAGAGAGGGAGTTAGAGAGAGATAGGAGGAGAGAGGGAAAGAGAGAGAAATAGAGAGAGTGAGGGAGAGAGGGAATGCCAACTCTAGCTTACATGTTTGTTGAATTGGTTTTCTTAGATTTAGGTTCACGTTGACAAACCTAGTGGTTTGGTCTTCAAATATATTGAAACCTCCATTTTTATGAATACCACTCAATACCTCTATTATGTTATTTTTATATAGTCTACACAAATACATTGTCGATGAAACTACATAATTAAAATTAATATTGTTTACAATTTTTATTATATATTTGTATTGACATATTCTAAAATACATACTTTTTATTTTGATTTTTTTCTATAACATTTTATGATCTTAACCATTTTTTTAATAAGTTATAAGTCCCTAAAACCCTAGTATGTGTTGAAATTTCAAGGATATATTGACTTTCATAATTTTAAGAAAATATAAAATTAGTATTATAAATTTAAAAAAAAATACCGGGCACTAGAACAATGGATTCTCTACAATTAAAAAAATTGTTTAGGGAAATTTCATCACTAAGGTACTCAACCCCCCCTGCACTAATAGAAACATATACATTGTATTTTTCTTGAAAAATAACATACCAATATTATAAAAACTCAAATTTCACATAGTTATTCACAAATTCTATAAATAAAAATTACATATTTTGAAAGTTAATTCAATTTCCTGCAATTCATCTTTTTACATTCAAATTCATTGTAAAAGCGACCCCAAGGTGTAGAAAAGAGGGTGATGATTTCACTTGATTATGTGAAGTCCCGGGTTCCAAACCCTAAAGTTACCTACTCCCGAGGTTGTATAAATTTGTATGAAAATAACAAAAAACTATTAGAAAAACTCAAATTTCACATAATTATTCATAAATTCTATAAATAAAAATTATATATTTCTTATATTTCAGCTTCTTACACTATTTTCAAATTCATTGTAAAAATATTTTGAATAATCCCTCTAAGTTAAAAAATTGTTGGTTTTTCATACTTACATTGTAACAAATAAATAATGAGAAAGTATTATTAACTTGCACCCACCCATTACTTTTAAAAATATTTGTAAAACTTTACCCTAACATAAAACTCTCTCTTCCGTAGCATATGATAATTATTATTATAACTTTGATAAAAAGATAGCCCACCCATTACTTTTAAACGTATTTGTAAAACATTACTCTCACATAAACTCTACCCTAGCATATGATAATTATAACTTTGATAAGAAGATAGCCCATAAAAAACATGACCGGTTAATGATAGCTTTGATAGGAAGGCATACACTAGTCACATCTTTTAGAGACATGATTTTTTTTTTAAAAAACTTTTCTTCAATTTATTAACAACTATGATATTATTATTATTTATGATTATAAGAAAAAAATCTATGATTATAAGACAAAAATCTGACAGCGCTGCACGAAATATACCTAAAGCTCTGAAATTTATAAATATTTAAGTTTATATGATTGTTTGGTTAATTTTTTTATTTTTTAAATGTATTTATGATTTTGGATTTCTAATCTTTAATAAATTATAATTGTCAAATCCACTAGTTTTATGTCATAGTCTTTTAATAAATTATAATTGTGAAATTCACTAGTTTCATGTTATAGATTTTTTAATAAATTATAATTGTCAAATCCACTAGTTTCATGTTATAGTCTTTTAATAAATTATAATTGTGAAATTCACTAGTTTCATGTTATAGATTTTTTATTATATTGAAAGTAGTTTAAAAGAAAAAAAATATAAAAATAATATAACATGTTGAATTAATAATAAAATTACACAATAAAACAAAATATATACTTTCACTATATAATTAATTTTTTAAATATTTTATGCATATAATTTAAAAGAAACATTTTTATATTTCTTATTCATCATRAAAATACTACCATAATAAATAAATTTTAAATTATAAAATATCATTAAAATTAAAATAATTAAATTGAAAATTAAAATATTTTATAAATAAATAAAATTAGATATTATTTTTTTAATAATTTTATAAATCTAATCAATTTTATGATAAATTTAAATTAATTTAAATTAATCTTAATTCTAAATTTATTGAATAGATGAGTTCTTAAAACTCGATAAGATCAATACTTACAAAGCCCTAATTAAAAGGAAAAAAAGATACTATATCAATAAAAGGCAAGAACAACTTTCACAACTATACAAGTTGGATCCTAAGAAGTTCTAGAGCCAAATTCTAAAAAGCAATATAAAAAAAATAATAGGATTCGCTTAACGTACTTGAATTCCTACCTTAAAAATATTTATGAATTCTCTAATGCCATGGACACCATTCCTATTGTCCCTACAAAGGAATAAGTTTTTTCTTTAGATGACATAGAGTTCGGGGTTAAGTGGCTCGCAAATGGGAAAGCTAAGGATATTGAAGGCTACCAAGCTAAAAAATTTAAAATCGGAGGGCCAATCCTTATTCCTCACATACACAAGCTTTTCAATTTAGCAGTCAAATAGGGCTTCCCTAAACCCTGGATGCAAAGCCTCATTGTTCCTATTTTTAAAAATGGGGATAAAAACATTCCCTCTAATTATAGGACCATTATGATTAGCCCGATTTTAGCCAAACTTTATGGAATTATTTTGGAAAAGAAGATTAGCATTTGGCTAGAAAGTCATGGTAAAAGAGCTAAAGGCCAAGCTGGGATTAGGAGATATCATTCAACTGTGGACCATCTTGTTACCTTTAGGATAATTGCAGTGGAGTTCCGCAATACTAAAACCAATCTTTTTTGTTGTTTTGTTGACTTTAGAAAAGATTTTGATATGGTTCCTAGGAAAAACCTTTGGAATAGGTTGGAAGAGATAAAAGTGCCTCTCGAGTTGAGGGTTGTTGCAATAAGGATGTATGTGAACATTATTGCTAAGTTTAAAAACACGAAGAGCTGGTCAAAAGAGATTAACTGCAATATTGAAGTCAAACAAGGTTCTCCCTTGTCCCTTACCCTTTTTGGCATATACATTGATACGTTAGAAGAATGCTTGGAAAAAGCAAGTTGTTTCAGCCCTACTCTCACTGGTATAGTCATCAATCTTCTTCTTTATGCCGATGATATTGTTCTTATGGCAAGGATTCTCCATGATCTTGAAAACCAACTAAGAATCCTCAAGGATTTTTTCTCCAATATGGATATGACTGTTAATACTGATAAGACTAAGGTCATGATTATTAAATCCAATAAGATCCCTTATGATACATTTGTATATGATAACAACAACTTTTAGGAAGTGACTTCATACAAATACATTGGAATTGATATTCACCACAAGCTCAATTGGAATTATAGCATTGAGAAAAGGATTATTGGGGGATGGAAAACTTCTTATGGACTTGAAAAAAACTGTAAATCACCTGATCTTTGGAGTTGGGATAAGAAGAAACTCCTCTTTGAGGCTCTTGTTACACCTACTATTCTTTATGGATGTGAAGTCTGGGGTTGTAGTATCTCTCGTGAATCCTGGAGAAAGATAGAGAAAATACAAAAGAATTGTATAACCTATAATCTCAAAATTAAAGGAAATATGCCCTATCCGAGCCTTCTCGTAGAAACAAGCCTCTCCCCAATTGAGAGCATGGCTATGACTAGATACCTAATGTATAATAAAAAGTTAAACAACATGGAAGACAAGAGGCTACCTAAAACTGCTTCAAAATCAAGTCATAACCACCATCGACTCAAGCGATGATGGAATAAAGATGCCCAGTCTTGGCTAAACTATTGGGGAATCATGGAAGAAACTATTTTGCATAATAAAGATACTATTAAAAAAAATGTCAAATCAAAATTTAAGGAAAAAATGTGGTGTGATAAAGAGTTAGAGGAAAAAAGAAAATTAAGGTATTATAA
>ML798970.1:64230-83907 GCA_009831015.1 Picea engelmannii
TTTACTCAATTCTATAAAAGTTAAACTCTTCTCATAAGGGATTGCAATCTTATTATTTCAACATAATTATATTTTCAATAAATATATATATTTTAAAGAATCTCAAGTAATCAGTTACCTTTTTAAGATGGGATAAACTTTTTAGTGAATTAATCATCATCATCATCAAAGAATTTTATTAAAGATAATAAAAGTATAATTCTAATTTTGTATGAAAAATCATTTGTGTAAATAAGAAGGCTTCCAGCCATTATATTCATTATGAAATCAAAATAAAAATATTATTTGCAGAATTGAACTTGGGTGGAGAGGATAACAAATTTCTACCAAGCATCCTAGCCAAACCCAAATAATATAATTATGTTCTAAATCAAATTCAAATAGGAATTGAAATTAAACTTGGGTGGAGTACATAACAAATTTCATTTCTGACAACCACCCTAGCCAAACCCAATAATATAAGATTGTTTTAATCCAAGAAATATAAATAACCATAAATCCTTTCAAAGCTACGAAAGAAAATAGCTCTCGTTTTCTCTCAGCCTAGAGGTTTGGTGCTATAAGTTTGATCTATTTGCTCACAGCATTCAAACCATTCACATATTTTACAGAAGGATTATGGCCGTTTGTGTGCCCATTAGATCCCATTTCCATTGCGTTCATGGGATCAGCCACTGCTTTTCCCTCCTCCTTTCCCCCACCCTGTACAGTAGGAGACGATGTCTTACTCTTCTCAGACTTCTTCCAGTCTTTGTAAACAGTGTACAGAATCAACTGCAGTGCTCCTAGACCACTTCCAACTCCATTTGGTACCTGCGAATCAATAAATTCAATAAACATGAGTGGATCAATTCCATTAATATAACGTCAATAATATTGCACATTCCCATCTAAACTGAGTATGATATGCACTTCACTTAAGGAATTCCAGACCATTATAATTTAATACTTGTTTTCTACTGAGTACATATCACACTCAAGATACTAAACTTAATGCACTGTCTAAATTCAATAGATCCTTGGACAATTAACATATAAAGTGGATTCCAGACCCTACCATAATTTTAAAGCACTTGAGGTACATATTACACTGAAGATGATAGACCTAATGCTAAATTCAATAAACTCTCAGACCATTAAAAATACAAAGTAGATTCTCCACCCTATGATCATTTGAAAGCTCCTGTTAAAAAAACCGAATGATTTGGGTATTTTGAGAAGGCTCCACTCTTGTCTTTTGGTTGAAGTAACAAGTCCACATATAACAGGCTAAGGTTTAGAGTTCTAGGTTCAATTATATTCATCACCGTTTGGTTGAAGTAACAAGTCCACATATAACAGGCTAAGGTTTAGAGTTCTACGTTAAATTATATTCATCACCGATTACTGGAATGAAAGTATTTTTAAACTTACAGAAACGAATAGATCCTTTCCCAGTAGGCCGAAGATAAACCAGGACGTGCCGCAAAGAAAAACACAGAGAGACAGGAAGAACGGCATATACTTTACGCTCCTCGTCTTAATCACCAACCTCTGCACACCATGGAAACCACGCTTCATGTCACTTCAATCTAAAAAAAATGTTCCATTATTTTAATCTCCTGCTACATAAAGCCATCACCATAAACAAAATCCTACGTTGAAAGGAGACCAGATCACAGCTCTAATTAATTTGTTTTAAAAAAGAAAGAGGATAGCTGCAGCGTATCGGATGTCGCCCTATTGCAATCGTATTCAATCCAAAGCACACAATAAAAGGTTACAGTCCCTTTTACAAATAAGGTAAATAAACATCAATAAATAAGGACTGAGCTGAGGCATAGTCAGTAACAGTCAGAGTTTGGAGTGGGTTAACAAATAATATTTCTTTTTATTTATTTTTGGGTTAGTTTTTTTGGTGGCTTGTTTTAAAATTTTTAGTCAATCTATAATTCTGATCATTTTCTGAGCATTTGGGTTGGTTTAAAATGAGACAAAATCTTTGGGAAAGGTTTTGAAATGCTTGGAACTTTGATCCATGCAAAACTCAGACTATCCCTGAAAATTTGACCAGATTCAGATCCATTTTTTTGATTGAAAAGTGGATTCAGATCCTTATGTTTATGTTTATATTTATAAAACCTACTTAATAATGACACTACCTAGGACTTCCTCCCTTCAGTAGTCTGACTTTGGCCAAACAGAAAGAAAGATTGAAGTAAAAACAATTAGGGTGACAGTTTATAACAATAAGAGTTCTCATTAAATAAAAGAATTGTTATTAATAATGGTAATGACAAAGTATCTACAGTTTGAGTTGGCTTAATAGTTAAGAACAAGTATTTCCTCCAAAAAAATTACATGATCAAATCTAAAAGAAATAGTATAAGAGTTATTATTAAATAAAGAAATTGTCATTAACAATGGTAATGGCAAAGTATATACAGTTTCAGTTGACTTAATGATTAAGAACAAATATTTTCCTTTAAAAATATTACATGTCAAAATCCAAAAAAAATAGGGACAGACAAATCCTTGCGGGAAGAGGATCTCTTATCCCACAAACAATCTCATTGTTTCTATCGTTTTACCACAAACAATCTCATTATATCGATCGAGATAGTGAAAATATGTTTTTAAGAAACAGTAAAAAGTGGATTCTACATGAATAAACCATAACTCCAATATGTTTTTAAGAAGCAATCAACCCTTACTCAGGCAAAGTGGATCCTACAGAAGTAAACCATAACTCCAATCTCTCTCTGGGGTGAGAGGTTTGTACCGGCCTTTTTCATCTCTCAGTGTGTGCTTATTGAATAAAACGATATAATTTTTTTAATGAGATTGTCATTTCAAAAAGTCTTTTAACGGTGTAATTGTATTATTGTTCCAGAAATTCTCAAGATCATGTTTTGTAAAAATGCATGTCATTTTCCCAAGGATAAGGTAGAAAGCCGTTGAGGGGTTTACCATTATGGACAGAGGAGACCCGTACATGCAGATGGAGAAGATGGCGGCAGCGAAGCCACAAAATAACTTCCTTCCATTTCCATGCAGCGCCAAGAGCGATACCAGGGCGACCACCCCAAAAAACACGAGCACAATTACCAGAAGGCCAAATATTTTGATCTGTTTCAGCTACCACCATTAAAAAGGGATCACCGCATTCAAACTAATTGACGAATGATACTGTACTTACCCTGTATTTTTTGTCTCGAATATAGTAAATGAACACAATCGCGTAGCAGAGTTCAATGACGGCTCCAGTTCCATTAACCGTGCTCACGAGAAGGTTATTGGGCGATACAAACGGCATGCCATACCATGCAGAAAGCAAGCAATTCAAAAGTGTAGAAACATAAGGAAATCCAGAGAACTCTTCCGTCGATTTGTTCTTAATAATCTTCCAGAAGGTAATCCTGGAACAACAGACAGATCATAAACTAGAAACTGTTAATGAATATATTAACATTAATAATTTTTCTCATTGTTAATGAATATATGAACATCAATAAGTTTTCTCATTGAAAGACGGCATAGGTTAGAGAAAACTCACAATGGAACTAAGAAGAGTGTCAGGGCAGTGATATTCCCTGTCATGAGAGAACATATTCAGTGCTAAGAAACCTGCGAAAGACTTCATGCGACCATATATATACATAAATGAAATTAAACTTTGGCAGAGCGAGTATACACACCGAAGATCCCGAAAATGAAATGTGCATTAAACATTTTCGCAGCTTTCAAAGAGATCGGCCTGGTTCCAATGGAATGAAA
This sequence comes from Picea engelmannii, assembly GCA_009831015.1. Classification (NCBI taxonomy): domain Eukaryota; kingdom Viridiplantae; phylum Streptophyta; class Pinopsida; order Pinales; family Pinaceae; genus Picea; species Picea engelmannii. Next base: position 67,987 of record ML798970.1, read on the forward strand.
ATGAAGCTTTGCGAGAACCAGCAACAACCGTAGGCATGGAGGAGCGTCGTGAAAGCCAAACTATTTATAATCCTTCGAGCAGTATATGCGGGCGTATCCAAAGTGTCCTGCCCCCGATTCCCACGAGGAGATTTGCAAATGCTAAAATCGTGAATTCCTCCGCAACATTGTGTTAACTGTGTAAGCTCACATCTTTCAATTTTTAATGCTAAATGCATTGCACCGGTAAGATAAGCACCGGTAGTTTTACATATTTTAATATTTTAATGAACATATATCTGTGTTAGAGATTTAATGCCGTTTGTTTTTTTCTCTCAAAGTATAGTTTTGATATATTGTAATTTTTCGATTTTCGATATGTTTAAAAGTTTTTATTAATAGTATTTATTAATTAAGTAGAATTATAATTTTGGAGTGGGTTAACTGGATATCAATTTTTTCTTCAGAGTTATTTTTTGGCCAAGTCTTTAGGTTGTCTATTTTTTAAAATCTGGTCAATCCAGAATTCTGATTGATTTTTTAAGTATCTGCTTTGGTTTAAAATGGGGCAAAACCCTTGGAGTAAGGTATTGAAACGCATGGAACTTTGATGCATTGGAAAGTGAGACTACCCTGAAAATCTAGTCGCTCATTTTTTTGCCTGAAAAACTGGTCTCTTTGCTCCCAAGTTAGGCTAATTATATTGGGTAAATTTATGTTTCGGTTTAGGTTTAGAGTTGTAAGTGGATTAAGTTTTGAGGGTTAGTTTAAGTGGTCATGAGCTAGAGGTAAAACCTTTTATGTCTCCTCAAGGTTAGGGAGATCATTCATTTGGGGTTTAGGTTTAGTGTTGTAAGTGGATTAAGTTTTGAGGGTTAATTTAAGTGGTCATGAACTAGAGGTAAAACCTTCTTTCCCTACAAAAAAAAATTGCAAGTGGATTATCAAAGTTACTTTCTTTCCATTTTTTTTTCAAGGAAACCTTGGTGAAAACCTACCCATATTTCCCTATGATTCATGGATGGTAAACTAGTTTTCGTAGAAAATAAAAATTGTAAATAAATTAGCAAAATTACTTTCATTTCATTTTTTAAATTTTTAAGAGATATTATAATTCAAATCCAAGTATTAATAAATGGTTTTAGATCAACCATTAATGATTTCACATGATCCTCAAAAAAAAATTTAAGTTTAGCTCACAATCACTTGAACTAACCTTAAGGATAAAAGTCCCCACTAATCTACTATAAAAATTAATTACATTAAATTATAACTTCAAATTTATTTTTTTAACTATCCAAAAATTTTAATTTATTAATTTATTCTTTTATAAAATTGGTGTTAAATCTAAAAAAAATTTAAAAAATCTCCTTATTATTTTACTTTTAAAATATACACACTCTATGAAATTACTTACCCTTTTTATAAAATTTCTATTAAATCTTAAAAAAAACTTTCTAATTTTTCTATGTTTTGTCTTTTTTCTATGAATATTTTGTGTTTAATTTTTAGCTTTTGATCTGAAAATTTGAGTGGTTAATTGTGTGGAATCCAATTGTTCATTATGTGCACATACTATTATTTAATATCGGATTAAAATTGAACAAGGTGCATATTAAAATCAATATCCTAACTTTGTGCATAGTAAATGCATTATAAGACATAAAATTTAAATATTAATGGTGAAAAGAAGGAATGACTCAAGAATCAAAGGAACTCCCTTTCACACTACATTGATTATGTAACTTCTAGACAGACAACACATAAATCTCTAAGCAAGCTCTAGATATAATATTAGGTTTGAATGGAAAAAAATAGATGTTGAACTTAACCTTCTATGGATTTTTTTTTTTTAATATTAGAATGTTATAGCTATATTTGCCACTTTATGGACAAATGGAGGACCTACTAATGATATCACACTCAGACACACTTTTCTCCCTCAGATTTCACAACTTTTGAGGGAGGTCGTCCTTAAATTGACTAGCAGAGTGTGACCGATCGCAAGTTGTACCACTAGCAGTATGTGATTAGTCATGTATTTCATCACTACAACCCATGAATGCCCTTATCACCTTTTATTTAAAGGAATTCGAGGAGATCAACATCGAGTGAGTTGTTATCTCACCATGTAGACTTGTGAACGCATACTAGACTAAGAGTTCCAAATGAGTTCTATAGATCTAGAATCCTCCCCTAGCCTCCTCCACCAATGTATATAAAGAAAGCATTACAAGGGAAAAAGGGAATAAGAATCAAAAGTAAACTTATGTTGCAATTTTTCATAGGAGTTCACCCACATAGTTGGTCTTCATATCAGGTCAGCCTTGCTTGTGTGAGGAGGAGTTGAAGCAAGGACCAAGGAGAATCTCCATCATGACCCAAGGTAATTCAATGATTGATGTACAATTTCTTGATCGATCGAGAAATTGTACGTCAATCATTGAATTACCTTGGGTCATGATGGAGATTCTCCTTGGCCCTTTCTCCAACTCTTTAGGCCTCACACTAGTAAGGTTGACCTGATATGAAGACCAACTATGTGGGTTAACTCCTTTGAAAACCGGCAACATAAGTTTATTTTCGATTCTTCTTCCTTTTGTCACTTAGAATGACTTCTATATATAGATTAGTGGAGCAAGCTATGGGAGGCTTCTAGATCTCTAAAACTCATTAGGAACTCCAAGTCTAGTATGAGTTCCCAAGTCCACATGGAAAGAAAACAACTCACCTAGTGTTGATCTCCTCAACCTCATTGAAATAAAAGGAGATAAGGGTGGTCACGGGTTGTAGTGATGTATCTCACAACTAGTCATGTACTGCTAGTGGTACAACCTGCAACCAATCAGACTTAGCTAGGAACTCAAAACGTGACCTCCCTCAAAAGTTGGGAAATCCAAGGGAGAAAAGTGTGTATCATTCTTATATCATTAGTAGGTCCTCCATGTGTCCCTAGGGTGGAAAATATATCTATAAAAAAGGGCCTTTATCTATTCCATGATAGTGTTACTATACCATACCAAATTTCATTAATGTGATGGAAGATAAGTGGTACTCATCTTGTGATAAAGGAAAAGTAAAGTTGCAATACCTATTTGTTTTCTAGAATATGATTTAATATTACCAAGTATCTATTTTCTTGAACCATCCATTCTTCACTTAAATAGCTAATGGATTTCTACTCTGTTTGTTTCATCGAAGGTATTATTTGAATTTTTTCTATGCTTGATTTCAATGATTTGAATTGTGTGGGTATTTCCCTTCTTTTGAACCATCCATGGCATGCCCAAGAACTTGGTCTTACTTCCATTCTAAATTCCATGGAATTGTTTGTAAGACCCAATGTTCTTAAACTAGATTTGTAGATCATTTTTCTTCTTTGAAGGTATTCTTAGACTTCTTGTTGAAGGTTTTTTTTTTGCTTGATTTGGAAAGCTTACATTGGATCATCCAAATTTAGATCGCATTGTTTATATTATTGCAATCAATTAAATAATAATTTAAAAGAAGTATAATGATAAAATCACTTCTTTCTTTCTTTCTTTCTTTGAGGGCTCACAAATATAGTTTTTTAGATTGATTCAATAATTCATTAGAGATTTGAAGTTGCCTAGATAATAAGAAATATATATATATATATATATATATATATATATATATATATATATATATATATATATATATATATATATATATATATCCTAATAATTATGTGGAATACATGCTACAATGGATGGTATGCATTTTCTCTAGTGTAACAAACAAAATATTTGGAAGCATACACAAAGAATTAAACCCACTACCTAGTAACAAGAGGTCAAAGGCTTGGCAACCGGTCAATTTAATTATTATTATATTATAATTTTGATCGAAAATGTAATATTTTATCTAATACAAAGTATGAAATATTTAATTTTTATTATATTATAAATTTGATTGAAAATGTAACATTTTATCTAATACAAAGTATGAAATTAATTTATTATTATCTTAATAATTATTCTCTTCGTTTTTGAAATTATATCTTTGCGAGAATGATACTTTCTATTTTTTTTGTAAGGAGATATTTTATTTCTAAGATTATATATTTGGGGTTTTGAACGGGAATAATACTTCTCTTTTGTTTTTACCCTTTTTACTCAGAATAATCTTTGTAGTTTCTCTAGACTTTTATGTTGTTTTTGGAAATTATTTTTTTCTTCTTCAACGGGTTGAGCAATTGGACATCTTAAATGAGGTGAGTCACTTTTTACTTTGATTCAATTTTAATTTTACTTGAAGAGATTTAAATATATTTTATTTATTTATTTATTTTAAGTTTCATAAGTAAAAGTTGATTTGAGAGATAAAGTTAATCCATAATAATAATTGTTACATATTTTTTCTCTTCTTTTAGACAATAATTGATAAAAAAATTAAATAACATACCCTACCCATGTTCTTAACCATTAGGCCCACTCAGGCTGACCATTCAAACTCAAATAGAGGATAGATTCTTAGGGTTCAAGAGTGAATTGCAGACAATGAAGGATAAAATTCAACAAATGGAAAAACATAAAAAAACAACCCAAGGAGGGGTTGAATAAAATCACAACTTGAGAGATAGAATTAAAGAGCTAGAAGAAAAACTAACCAACAATTTGACCCTCGGTAATATGGAAAACAAATTGGATATCAAACCCATCAAAGAGACAATGAATAAGTTAATCGAAGTGGACCATAAGCATAACAAAAGATCCTCAAACCTCATTATTTTTTGGATAAAAGAACAACAAGAGGAGGACATGCTAGCAATAGTAAAAGAACAATTAAAAAATAAATCACAAATTGATACAACTTACCTCATAGAAGGAAAGAGGCTAGGAAAAATAATTGATTACAAAGATAGGTTGACCCGTGTCAAATTAAGTTGTAATGACCATAAATATAGCATACTTAGTAAATCTCTAAGCTTAAAAAGGTCAGGAATATTTATAAATGAAGACCTCATTCCCGATGACCAAGATGAATTAAGGAAGGGAGTTCAAAAGGTAAAAGAAGCCAGGAAAGAAGGAAAATGTGGAATAATTAGAAATCAAAAAGCTATTGTTATAGAGACCAGAAGGATAATAATAAATAGGAATTTGGGACACTCGGGATCATTTTTTGGATTTGTCGTGGCTTTCCATGGCACAAAGGTCCTATGATAAGTTGGATCTCGAATGATATTGATATTATCTGTCTAGCTGAAACTTGAGAGCATGAGGATTCTAAAGTCCCTAACATGGAAGGATTTGTCTTGTGGTTGGCATGGAACAAAAAATCCCACCATAGAGGGATAGGAGGCATAGCTTGTTATATTAGAAAGAACATTTCTCCTCACATTTAACTTCATAAGATTGACCCTCCTAATCAATACATTTGGATAGAAATTTCAGATACCAATGCTAAGAAGATGTATATAGCAATTTGTTATTTTGCACCTATTAATTCTACTTTTTATAAGAAAAATAATCTAGATAAAAATTGTCCCTATAATAATTTAGAACAAGATATTTATAATTTGAAAAATGAAGGTAGTATCATCCTGTTAGGAGACTTTAATGCTAGGACTGCAACTAAGCAAGCTACTCTTTTAAGTAATGACTCCAACCATAATCCTTTATGGCTAGATGAGGACCTTGGTTTATCTAATAGCTACAAAAGAATCTCTGAAGACCTAATTGAGAATTTGTTTGGTATTGAGTTGGTCAAGATCTGCAACTCTCAAAACCTAATAATTTGCAATGGAGTAATGAAGTGGCCAAACTCGAACCAAATGACCTATATTCATGGGCTAGGTAGTAGTGTTGTAGATTATGTGATGTCTTATATCCCTGTTTCCAACCAAATAACAAATTTTGACCTTTTAAATGACCATGAGCCTGACTCGGATCATAAACCTTTAACCCTAACTCTAAAATTTTCCATGCATAGGACCACCATTGAAGATAATTCTGATAATCAAAGGAATTTGCACTTTGAAAAAAGTAAAGTTGACATTTTCTTAAAGGACTTAAACCTCCTAACTTATAAGGACAACATTAAAGAACTCTATCATAATTTTACAACTACCCTTTCCACTTCTATTAACAAGTTCTCTTTCGAGGTGTCCTATAAAAAGAATAATAGAATGACTAACCCTTGGTATGATAAAGAATGTAAAATTGCTAGAAAAGCCATTAGAGATGCTTCTAACGAGCCCTTAAAACTCAATAAGATCAATACATACAAAGCCTTAATTAAAAGGAAAAGAAGATATTATATCAATAAAAGGAAATAGCAACTTTCACAACTATACAAGTTGGATCCTAAGAAGTTTTGGATCCAAATTCTAAAACACAATACTAAAGAAAATAATAGAATTCCCTTAAGGGACTGGAATTCCTACCTTAAAAGTCTTTATGAGTTCCCTAATTCCATGGACACCATTCATATTGTCCCTACAAAGGAAGAAGCTTTTTCTTTAGATGACATAGAGTTTGGGGTTAAGCGGCTCACAAATGGGAAAGCTAAGGACATTGAAGACTACCAAGCTAAAAATTTTAAAATCGGAGGGCCAATCCTTATCCCTCACATACACAAGCTCTTCAATTTAGTAGTCAAGCAGGGCTTCCCTAAACCCTGGACACAAAGCCTCATTGTTCCTATTTTTTAAAATGGGGATAGAAACATTCCCTCTAATTATAGGACCATTATGATTAGCCTGATTTTTAGCCAAGATTTATGGAATTATTTTGGAAAAGAAGATTAGTCTTTGGCTAGAAAGTCAGGGTAAAAGAGCTAAAGGCTAGGCCGGGTTCAGGAGATATAAATCAATTGTGGACCATATTGTTACCTTTAGGATCATTGCATAGGAGTTCGGCAATACTAAAACCAATCTTTTTTGTTGTTTTGTTAACTTTAAAAAAGCTTTTGACATGGTTCCTAGGAAAAACCTTTGGAATAGGTTGGAAGATATAAAATTTCTTCTCGAGTTGAGAGTTGTTGCAATAAGGATGTATGAGAACGTTATTGCTAAGTTTAAAAACACTGAGGGATGGTCAAAAGAGATTAACTACAATATCGAAGTCAAACAAGGATGTCCCTTGTCCCCTACCCTTTTTGGCATATACATTGACAAGTTAGAAGAATGCTTGAAAAAAACAAGTTGTGTCAACCCTACTCTCACTGGTATAGTCATCAATCTTCTTATTTATGCCGATGATATCGTTCTTATGGCAAGGAGTCCCCATGATCTTGAAAACAAACTAAGAATCCTCTAGGATTTTTGCTCCAATATGAGTATGAATGTTAATATTGATAAAACTAAGGTCATGATTATTAAATCCAATAAGATCCCTTATGATACCTTTGTATATGACAACAACAACTTGGAGGAAGTGACTTCATACAAATATCTTGAAATTGATATTCACCACAAGCTCAATTGGAATTATAGTATTGAGAAAAGGATTATTGAGAGATGTAAAAATTATTATGGGCTTGAAAACAATTGTAAATAAGTTGATCTTTGCATTTGGGAAAAGAAGAAACTCCTCTTTGAGACTCTTGTTACACCTATTATTCTTTATGGATGTGAATTCTGGGGTTGTAGTATCTCTCATGAATTCTGGAGAAAGATAGAGAAAAAACAAAAGAATTTTATAACCTATAATCTCAAAATTAAAGGAAATAGACCCTATCCCATCATCCTCTTAGAAACAAGTCTCTCCCCCATTGAGAGCATGACTATGACTAGATACCTAATGTATAAGAACAAGTTAAACAACATGGAAGACAAGAGGCTACCTAAAATTGCTTCAAAATCAAGTCATAACCACCATCGACTCAAGCGAGGATGGCATAAAGACGCCCAGTCTTGACTAAACTGTCTTGGCTAAACTATTGGGGAATCATGGAAGAAACCATTTTGCAGAATAAAGATACTATTAAAAAAAACGTCAAATCAAAATTTAAGGAGAAAATGTGGTGTGATAAAGAGTTAGAGAAAAAAAGGAAATTAAGGTATTATAAAGATGTAATCAACCCTAATCTAAAAGATCAAAATTATCTATCTGTTTTGCCAAGTGTAAAGAAAAAAATAAACATTGCTAAGACAAGAACAAATTCTCACTAGCTCCATAGTGAAACTTGGAGTTGGTCAATTCCTAAAAAGCCATGGGATGGAAGAGTGTCACCTTTGTGACACTAAGAAGGTTGAAGATGAAAAACACTTTCTCTTAGATTGTCCAGCCTACACCCATATTAGATCTCATCTTCAAAATATTTATCACACTACCAACCTTCCTAACCTTTTAACTCAACAAAAGTATGGTGATTTTGGAAAGCTTCTCTTAATGCTTTTCTAGCACATAAACAAAATTCTAAAGAATCACAAGTAATCACTTACCCTCTTAATGTTTTTTTAGCACAGAAACAAAATTCTAAAGAATCACAAGTAATCACTTACCCTCTTAAAGTCAGATAAATCAATTGAATCTTAGTCGTTACTAATTATTATCATCAATTAATTAAAATATAACCTTTTTAAAACTTTTTTATTATGGAAAATACTCCATATATATATATATATATATATATATATATATATATATCCTTTTAACTAAAATTTCGCTATTCCTTTAAATTTATCCATTTCATCTATGCTTACCCCATCCATTACATCCACAAATTTGATCACTGCTTATTGCATCAACAGATATGACTAGATTCACGCAGCCCGCTTCCCTGTATCGTGATTGGCTCATTAGTCGCGATCGTGTCCACGAAATTTAATGAAGCATGGCATTCCTTTCCGTGAGAACCAGGCCATATTTAATTACTACTTGCTGCCAACCGTGAGAACCAGGCAATATTTAATTAATTTAATTACCAATATTTAATTAAATTACTGATCTGTCCCCGGTTCTCTGAGACGTGACAACCTTTCTACTTTTAACTATGCCGTGCTAGAATCAAATAACTAAGTGAATGGAAGTTATTGTCACCGTGTTACATCCAAAGGCAATGATAATGATGAAGAAGTATGCCAAAAACGTAATTAAATTACTCAAATTAAATGGTATTTTTAACCCAAAAACTGGATATGAAAAAGTTGTAGGTTTTTTATATAATTTAAAAAAAAAAATGGGTATGAAAAAGTTGGAGAAAGTTGTAGGTATTTGTATTGTAATATACATATGTAAAGTTATTATGTATAAAGGTTAGCTTATTGTCATATTACATGATACATTTATTTTATTTTTTATTAAAAAACTATATAAAATATATATATATTTTTTAAATATCAATTAAAAAAATATAAAAATAATTTAATTTAAAAAACAATTTGTTTTTTAATAAATAATATTTTTGATGTCACTAGCTTTGTATCTTTCAAGAGAACTCTATAACAATCACACTAATAAGCAAACTCCACTATTATTATTATTTTTTTTTTATTTAAAATAATAATTTTATTCCTGAAAGTACAATTTGTTTTGTAAAAGGCATGTATCTCTCCATATAACATAGCCAATAACATGAATCAACCATTATTACAAAGTCCACTATTATTTTTTTTTTTTTTATTAAAATAAATAATTTTGTTTTTAAAAGTCAATTTGTTATTTACAAATATAGCAATAACACCAATCAATCATTGTAACAAAGTTCATTATAAATGTCAAATCTCCATAAACCTATCATGAAAATCTCACATATCACAAACACTCTAGGAAAAAAACAAAAAGTCCATAATTATCTCTTTATTTTTTATTAAAAAAATATTTTTTTTCTTAAAAAAACTATTGAATTTCATAAAAATAATATTTTTAATGTTTACCATAAAGCATGATTAGGTATGTATATCTTTGCAAAATCTATTTATCATTCTTTGCAAAATCTATTATTATAACATTATTCTTAACCAAGAAAAGAACAATAAAATAGGCCTTGAACTTTAGGCCTTGAACTTTAGTAGGATCTTCATTGAACTTCCATATGATATTCATAAAAAGTCATAGTTTAAACGAATTAATCATTCTTTGCAAAATCTACTATTATAACACTATTCTTAATCGAGAAAAGAACAATAAAATAGGCCTTAAACTTCAGTAAGATCTTCATTGAACTTCCATATGATATTCATATGAAGTCATAGTTTAAACAATATCTTAAGTTTTAGAAAAAAAAAAAACCATTTAATTCTGGTTCAAAATTCTTTTAAAAAAAATCAAATCTTTAGAAAACTTTTTTTTTTTAGAATCTTCAAGTAAAAAAAATTGCTAATGCTTTCTCTTATAATAAAGAATATTTTGCCATCTCTTATAATCAATACTATTCTCACTAAGCAGCAAGAGGATAAATAGGCATTGGAATTCCATAGGATCTTTATTGGAAGCTTTATAACTGAGTTTTGACTTTTGTAATAGTTTAAAAAAAACACACACACAACTCATTCAACATTCTAAAAAAAATAAAATTTTAAGGAGTATTTTTTGTTTCTCCAAAAACTTAAAAAAAATGCAATTGCCAATGCATTTATCATTGTAGAAAAGATCACTATTTTCTTTTATAATCAATAATATTCTCAATGAATAAAAAGAGATAAATAAGCACTTTCATAAGAAATCAAGCTTTGTAACTTGAGCTTTAAATTTGTACTAGTCTTCCAAATTACCCAAATTACTTATATGCAATATTTAAAGTTAAAAAAAAAACAAGTCCCTTCCATTCTTATTAAAGATTCTAGAGAAAAGTAAAACTTTCAAGTGGTTTTTATTTTAGCTTTCAAAGGACTTAGAAGCAAAGGAAATAACTAAATGAATTTTTCTTTCATACAAATAACATTTTTAACTAATGCTTTTACTAGGAAGGGAACTTTTCTCTTATACAAATAGTTTTTTTAGTCTACATAATAGGACATCATGCATACATCTTTCAAGAGAATATAACAATAACACTTATCAATTCCAAGGTAGGAAAGATCTTTATTATCTATTATAATGAGCACTCGTACCAAGGAACTATAGGAACACAACGAACATTTCATTCCCCATCATGTTATTGGCGGAGCAAATGCTTATAATACATAAGAAGTCATCAATGACATAAGATAAAACTAAAAATAAACATAATTGCAATATGAATGAAATAGTATTTCTAAAACTTGAATGACTCGCTAAATAAGTAACTCAATGTCTACTCTTTACCATCATGTAGTAAAGATCCCTCTTATCTATCATAATGGGAAGTATTATCACAAATCAAGAGTAGGGTAAGAAGGAACTCAAATTTTTAAGTCCTACATAAAAAAAAAATTCAAGCACTTGTAGTTTTTTCCTAGTTGAGAATAGACCAAGATTTTCTTTCCTACAACACAAACGACTTATAGTATTTGTTGGAACATATATAATCCTAAGCTTTGAGCTTTACATTCTCCACTTCATGAAAATATATTCTTTTCCAAAGTGGTAACTCGGAAATTAACTTTCAAAATTTAAATCAAATTCATTTCTGGTTAATTGGTAATAAAGCGCACATGATATTCGTCGTTGATAAAGTTTCCCCATTTGATCAAACGATCCTATTTTTCCCATAGTTTTGGAGCCGCCTGATTTTTAAAGAGTCAAATCACTAAAGGTCACTCCAGAGCTTCGTGCTTCGGACGTCTTGAGAATTCTTAACGATAAAAGACCCAAAACCCGAAAGTGTTTGTTCCTCACTTTTCGTAAACCTTTAAAGGACACGAGTCATATTACACATGTGTCTTTTAAAGTATCCCATGGGTTGACATGTGGCACTCTTTTATGATATTTTTGTTTGAAGATTCATACGATTCTAAGAAACACGTGGCACCCCCTGATCTCAACACATCATCAAGAAGGGTTTCATCTCTGACACGTCACTACAGGAGGTGACTCTTCAAAAATATAACAAAGAGATAATTCGCAAATCCATGAAGCACTAAAATGTTGAAGTATTAAATCTTAATTAATTAAGTTAATCTTGGTCAAAGGATAGTTAATGACTTTGCACTTCGGAGTTTGGATGTTTACCCTTCATAATATCCTAAAATCTCTGAAGTCTGAATTCCCGAAGCACTTGAACTAAAATGTGATTAATTAGAACTTAAAATCGATTATTAGATAATTAATCTTTTTGTAGCTTCGGGTTTTGGGAATTTCTTCTCGAGATACATTTAAAAATCCCGACGTTCGAATATCTGAGGCGCTTGAGGTTAAAAATGATTAATTAATATTTAAAAAAGATATTATCTCATAATTAATCTTTCGCGGCTTCGCGATTCAGGAAATTTCAACTCTATTTCATCGAGAAATCCCACACACGAACCGCCGATATTAATGGCATTTATCACAAATCAATGGTAATGATTTTTAGCATAGATTGCGGATTGTCAGGTATACTTTCCCATTAAGGTCAATAAATTTGTCATTAGTAAAGGTATACTCAAATCAATGCACCCGATGTGAATAAAAATGCTTGATTTTGAATTTCATTTTCATCTTCTGCAAAGTAGTAAGTTTTATTCGAGTAAGAAGCTCATGCAATTTCCTCTGCAACAGGTATCCTTGTTCTATTTTCGATATCATGGCACCACAAAAGATGATGAAGAAGACCGATGCAGTTGGTGAAGGTTTGAATCTGAATGCAGACGTTCTGTCAGACACTATGCCGCGAGCTATAGACTCGGTTAATCTTGGACATAGGTGTTCGAGATTTTGGAACATGTGGTTATAAATTGCCCCAGAAGATTCTGACGATGAAGTGGACAATACTCGCGAAGCTAAACTCAGAATTATAGCCCAGTCCGAGCTTCACAAGATAGTTGTGTGGCTGAGGCTCATGCCGTATAATGACATGATAAGTTCATCCCTGGAAAACGTTGGCATCCAAACCACGATCATTTTCAACTCTCAAAAGGTTGTTGTCGGGTCTTTTCAACCAAAACACATACAAGTAATGTATAAGCTATATCCCGATTTTAAATATAATTATAATGTTGCATTCATGCTGGAGTTTCAACAACAGGAGTGCATACAATATGACAAAATCTATCCTGATATAATCAAGTCCTGGTGGGGGCACCCAGATAAATTCAGGGTCGACGCTCATGGAATTTATGCCACAGTGTTGTTGGATACTCATATGATTTATGTAGCTATGATTCTCTATAGACTATTCAGGAAGAAGAGTCCTACCCATTTCTCGGTGGCATGGGCATCAATTATGCACGAGGTGGCCAAGGGATTCTCTTTTAATTGCCAAAATTTTATTAGACAACTTGGCTAAAAAAATCATGGAATACAAATTGGCGAAGTCAAAGGGGAAGCCCACCCTTTTCTATATGTCTGCATATATCATGGATATTATTTCTTCATAACCCCTTTTCCACTAATGAACTGGAGCTCGACCTCGACTAGCGTTGAACCTATTCACTTCTATCACTCCAAGTTGTGGGAAGACAAGGCCAAATATTTCTTCTATGAAATATGTCACCATGTAGTGGTGCCCATTCATATTGATTGATATGGTTTCCCACCCCCTTGAATTCAAGACAGAATCATGGGAAATATGGGACAAATAGTAGATTGGTTCATCGGTGAAAACTTATCTTACATCAGGGTTTTCGGATGCTCGTTCCTTCCCCATGCTCTCCCGAGGTTTTTACTAGATCGACTAGTATGCCGAGAAGTAGCTTATCAAACATTGATAGGGGGCTTCAACAAGGAGATGAAATAAGCCCAGAAAAAGGTATGGCCTACCTTCCCTCTATAGGTTGGTATGTTTTCATTATTATACTTTGGTCACTCCAAAGTGGAGGTTGCAGCTCTGGAGGATGTCAAGCTGGTTGACATCGAGTTTAAAAGGCATGACTGACAGAAAATCGTGGAAAACCACCTAGCCCAATACAACCTAAAGAGATATGTGAACGAAAAATCCCCACATGATGAAATATTCAGGGGATTCAACTCTTATGAGGAAGTACTAAATAGAGTCCAAAACTTGTCCCTAGATCAACATGCCATTTTCTTCAGTTTTCAAAGGCACAGTCGAAACAACTTGTCGAAAGAACTATAGGGAGAGTCGGTAGCCACTTCGTCTACATAGGAAACTATACCTTTAAGTTTTGAGACAGGGAGCTCTGGAAAACATGATATTGAGGAAAACCCAAAGAACACCAAAGTTTTAATGCAAGAATTAAAAGTTTCATTATCAAGTCCATTATGCCCTCAAGAAACAACTCATATAGAAGATTTCCTGAAGCAAGGGAAGGATACATCTCCTTCTAGACCAACCACATATGCTACCCATACCACTGAGAAATAACCGTCCACAAAGATAGGTACCCCTATTACTTCATTGACACCATTGCAGTCAAGTTTCAGAAATCCTAGTTCTAAATTCATTTTTATAGGTGATCTTACCCCAATTTCGCCCGAAGAGATGCCTCCTTCGGACTTCTTCTTTAGCAAGAAATCCGGGCCATTGTCAAACGAGAAACACATCAGAAATATGGAGTGATAGTCAAAAGGAAAAGAATGGTGTATGATGGACAAAACCGAGATGATACAAAATTTACAAAGGAAGTTGTAGGTTCATTGGGCGCTTTCGCCACTGCTAATCAATGGTCTGTGGAAAATTTGGGCAAACAACTGCAACATAAGTGTCTGTCGGTAGAGAAAATTCAAAAGGAAATACACACAACTGAGTAGAGTATCCAGAACAAAATGAGTCGAGACTTCGAGTAGATCAGAGCAAATGATAAACAACAAATTCAACAACTCTGGGCCAACTTTGATGAGCTCTAAAGGAATTCACAGTTCAATTAAGGATTGATCACCCAACATGTTGAACTAATAAAACAATTGCAAGCTAAGTTGTATTTGATCGAAGGTACTATTAGCACAAGATTGGTTTATGCCTTAGTGTTGCAAAAATCCATCATTACTCATTTTGGCAAATGAATACAATTGTTATGGGATATTTTGTTTATTTTGGGGAAATTTGAAATTATATTGGGTTATTCCCAATATCCAAGTTCAGGCATCAAAATAACTCACATATTTTTTCTACCCAATCACACGCAGACACATAGGTAAGCGCTACCTAAATTCGCTACCTAATTTCTGGCGGAAAACGAATTGTGTGGAGTTATTTTACTAGTTTTGAGTCACTAACTTAAAACTTGGATTGTGAACAATTGAGAAGGTGTTTTTGAAAATTGCAGGAGGTTTTTGTTCATAACATTCCAAATAACAAAAAAATATCTCAGTTTTTCAAAATGTGTTATTTTTTGAGAGATATTAGACATAGAAGTGGCGCTACCGAATCTGCACAATGGTGCTACCAAATTTCCTGTAGCAGTCACGGTTTTGATATTCTCCTTGTTGGGAGGTTTCCACCTGTCAAGGAGGATTCAAATGGATTCTCAAGGATCAGTTAGATGTCAAGGGACACCTTCACATAATATTTATTTCCATCAAAGGCCTTATGCATGAGGTGGAAACAATTTATTAATGACTTCCAACAAATTCCTGAAAATTAGCAGTTTGTTGGATTTTTGTCTCTTTGATTGTTGCCACCTATCTCCAAGGCTTAGAATCCAATGGAGGAGATGGGATTCGACCTCCTAAGTTTATTTGGATGTTATTTTCTATTTAAGGAAGGAGATATCTCTTGGAGAGGGGGATTCATGATCCAAGAGAGGAGAGAGCTAGAGGAACAATTTATTTTCTCAATTGTAAGCCTGAGGGCCTATTGTAATTAACATTTATGTTAAGAACCAAATATCAATATAGCATAGAAAAACCTCAGAAAAAGTACTCAACGCCTTTAAAAAGAGATAATTTCAGATAATAAGCCTCTTCGAGGGGGCAACCTCCTTTTACCCCACTTAAATGTTCAAGTACAAGATGA
>ML798970.1:83957-101437 GCA_009831015.1 Picea engelmannii
ACATAAATAAAATAACATTACTAATATAATATGCCCCAATTAAGGGGTAGTTAGCCAATATTAGGGCTTAACATGCCCCTCCCCTTGAGACAAGTGTTGTCTGCAATGCTTGAGTAACTCTGGATGCTTCTGTATAAAAGACTTATCTTCCCAACTGGAATCTCCAGCCAATAATTTCCTCCATTTAATGAGATAATTTGAAATGGATCTATTCCTCAGCTCGTGAATTCTTGTGTCAGTGATGGCTTCAGGCTCCAATCTGATTTTTCCATCCTCGTCAAGTTCTGGCAATATATTTTGAACTGAGATCTTGTCTCCTATAACCTTCTTTAAGCATGAAACACGGAAAACTGGGTGTACTCGTGAAGATGTAGGAAACTCCAATTTGTATGCCATAGTACTAATATTTTGCAACACCTTGTAAGGGCCATAGTACTTTGGTGATAATTTATTATCCTTCTTGGCTTGCTTGAGGGGCATCTGTTTGTATGGTTGTAGTCTTAACAACACCCAATCCCCTACTTCAAAACTTCTTTCACTACGATGTTGATATGCTTGTTGTTTCATGCGATTATGTGCCATGGTCAGGTTGTCCTTTAAGATTTGGAGAAATTGTTGTTGATTCTCGATGTGATCTTCCACTACTCAAACCTTCGATTTTTCTTTTAGAGAAGAAGTGATGGAAGGAGGGTGGTATCCATAAAGTGCCATAAATGGTGTCATTTTTGTTGCAGTATGAAAGGAAGTGTTATACCACCATTCTACCAAGGGTAACCATTTGAACCATTGTGTTTGTTTATCAGAGACAAAGAAACAAAGGTAGCCTTCCAGACATTTGTTCACTATCTCGGCTTGTCTATCAGATTGAGGATGATAGGATGAGCTATGAGCCAATTGAGTACCCAAACAAGAAAATAATTATATCCAAAAATGTCCAATGAAGATGGGATCTATGTCACTAACAATAATCTTTGGGCTTCCATGTAGCTTTTGAACTATCTCCATGAATGTAGTGGAAACTGTACTAGCTTTGAAGGGATGAGAAAGTGCACAAAAGTGTGCATACTTGGTCAGTCTATCAACAATCACCATGATGACAGTCTTTCCTTCAGACTTTGGTAACCCTATGATGAAATCTATGGAAACCTCCTCCAAGCGCTGACTTGGGATGGTGTTGGCAGCCAATTCACATTTTTTATACTGTCCTTATAAGCTGTCTACACTAGTGTTTTGCAAACCTTGATTTTCGTCGCAATATTTGGAATAAAATGACATTATTATTTCGTGCATTCGTACACTTTCCTTTGTTCTTGTTTTCATGACTGCAAGCGTGAAAATTTTGATTTCGAAGTCATATTAAAAATGTCATTGGATTGTTATGATCACTCTTGTCTCTATGATCATTGCACTTCCAATTTACTTATTGTTATATAATTGGCAAGACTCAAAGATTCTTTACTCATTTGGCATTTTTGTTGTTAATATGATTTCCATTTTTATGAGATTGTGATGATTTGTTAAGGGTTGTGATTCAATCATGGATGCATTGGTGGTTTGATTTCTATAGTCTTTGATCGATTCCCTTGACACATTGTTTTCATGAAATTACATTGGTGTTGTGGTTAGACCCTTTCTATAAATCATTTCATACAACACATGATCGAACCCTTGGTGTTGATTTCAAATTATTGCTTTGGTTTTAAACTATGCTAAACTATGGCTTGTGCAAATGTTTGGTCGACTTATCATAGATTTCTTTGGTTGATTGAATAGCATGGTTTTTGACATATGCAACAGTAATATTTGAATGGTTATATGCGCTGTCGGTTGTAATATGGGAAATGACTGTTTTGCATGGGCCGAAATAGCTCCACCACCTTTGCACATTCTGTCATTAATGATTTTCTCCTATCCCGGGTCACCCTGGTGTGTTCGGGTAAGCCTGTGAGCGTTTTGCCCCTATGTATGCTCTGTTCGAACCCTAGACCCTTCACCTCGCTTACCGTGTGTTCCTGTCTATGGCACTGGTGGTGCGCATAGAGCCAAATGGTAACCAAGATCTGTTCTTATTCGATAATGCCCGTAAATATTTAGAAAGCAATGGGTGGCTGATGTTTATATAGAGGTTTGAGGGTTTCAACATTTTGGTTGCCCAACAATTCGCCCTTACCTTTGACTTGTGTAGGGCTAAAATAGATGACATACAGGTCGAGCTGAATGAAGAATTCATAAGCTCTGCTACAGGACTAACAGATACGGGCCAAAGACGGTTTAAAAAATCCAAAGTCGACGAGGTGTCGTGACCTTTGCTATTCGTATCACGAAAGATTGTGTCCTGTGATAAAGGTATGCCTATTTCTACCCTCAAGCCTAGGTGGCACAAACTTTTGGTAATCGTCAAACAGTTTGTGACCTGTGAAGGTCGGTATGGCTTGGTTTTTCTGTATCACCTCCGGTTATTGATGAATTTCATGGGCTTTTTTTTGAATATGTCGCGTTACTTTTTGCGTAGTCTTTACAATATGTCTAAGAGGTTCAAACGTGAGAAGGCTGATAGCAACTTGTTTCATCACGGCTTGATTAGACTCATTGTCGTCCATCATTTGAGCCTTCATGGCGATAATT
Source organism: Picea engelmannii (assembly GCA_009831015.1). Taxonomy (NCBI): domain Eukaryota; kingdom Viridiplantae; phylum Streptophyta; class Pinopsida; order Pinales; family Pinaceae; genus Picea; species Picea engelmannii. The sequence goes on from ML798970.1 coordinate 86,583, forward strand.
GGCAAGCCTTTCTATCTCAAAATGGCTTTGCTAATATAGAGTCTGTCCAAATTGACGAGGCTATGGTCAGTGAGACTTTGGCTAGACTAGTCGTGCCACTTCATATCCTTTTACCCCCTGTTAAACCCTCGGATTTCCCTGACTTAGACCTACCTGATGTCGGGGCTAACCCCTGTGCTAAGGATGATTTTAGGGCCATCGAAAGACCCGCAAGGAAGAAAGATAGAGGTGACAATGCTGTCAACAGAAAAGGGAAGAAAAATGATCGATTGATATCGAGACTTGCCCGGAATAAACCTAAACCAAACGTTGACCAAAAGCCCATAGTTGTGAGCAAGGACTCGGACTCTGATATTGAGCGTTTCCTAGTTGAAGAGTATCCCTATTCTCATGGCCTATGCTCCAAGAAACCCTATGACTATGTATCTAATTTACCCCCTTGCCTTAAAAACAACCCTAATTACCCAGGAATCAAGCTGCACAACGAAACCCCTGGTAATCTGAGAAAATCCTCGCATGTGATATCAAAGCCCGAGAAAACATCATGCATCCAATGTAAAAATTGGCTAGAGCGTTATTACACCGACATCCCCCTGTTGCAGTCAAAGATCAAATCATTAGAGGAACATGTGACAGTGCTGGCAAAGGAGAATGACAGGCTTCAGGCTAGTGAAAAGAAACAAAGAACCATCGATTCGATTGTTTTCAGGAATGTCGAAGCGACAACAGCCTTCCTAAATTCCAAGTTATCATAATCGAAGCCTTTTCTTATTGTTCAGCTATGAATTTCAATATTAATTTTGTTTTATGAGTTGTTTGAATTAATATAATGAATTGGGTTTTGATTTCGATTAGCTCTGTTCATTTTAATACATTCGAAATGATTCTGTCATAAGCTTGATCATCAAGCGGGTATGTTGTGAATCCTGTACAGTAGATTCATTTTTCTAAAATTAAATGTAGTTATGATTTGGTTATGTGATTTCCTCGTTCCTAGTTTAGTATAAGCCCGTGATTTGTTTTTGATCATTTTTGTCTTGTTTTTGAATCAATTATGTTCATCTATTTTAGGATAGTCAATTGGGTTTGATTTCGATTAGTTTCGTTCGTTCCTAATAAACTCAAAACAACCCTGTTGATTTTGATTTTCTAGGAATGACTCTGTTCTATATTGAATCAATATTCTCGTTTGGATTTTGATTATCTTTGACCTGTGCAAAAGATCAATTTGCTATAACCATGGAGTTGTGTTGATTCATAATGATAGTGTCCACCCCAAACTGTTTCGATTCGTTCTTGCTTGATTTGATTTGCAATTGACTGATTCGTGCCACGATTAGCATGATTGTTTGTATATGTTTGATATAGTTCTATGCATTTGAAAAACGATCCTATTGATGTCGATTGGATTTGGTTCATGAAAATGATTTTATTATTGTCGAATGATCTAATGCGATTATGTTTACCCCGAATTGGTAATGACAAATTTAACAGAGTGCATGTATCTCTGTTATCACTCAATTGACCACGATTTCATTTGCTCTCAGATTAGCATAGAATTTTGATTTGGATAATTCATTTGATTTTCAAATAACAATTAAATATTTGTTTAATAGTTTTGAATTGGTTTTAAAACGATTCTGTGTTTAATTTAGACCCGCTACAGAATCGGAAGATTCTGTTGCTAGTCTTAAAAATTAGATTTTTGTCAATTTTATCAATAAAATATCCTCTTGACTTGTCTATTTTTGTCCTCTTTCAGGTACATTCGAATTGCAATGAACAATTGGGCATGCTGTGGAAGTTTAGGAAATATTTGTGTGATGTAGTTTTTATTTTAAGTTGTTAGCTTGAGTCAGAAATAGAGACTTGGGATATTATCCAATATTTTTGTAAAATTGTTTTGATAATTCCCACAGGGATGTTTTACCCTGTGGGAAGTCTTTAAATACTTGTTATTTTTTGTAAAAGAAAATCATCATCACTGTGGGAGAACCAAACTATGGATTTATGATTCAGATTGAGATGAAAGTTGATGTCTTGTAACAACTTTCGCTTTCAATATATCAAACTTTTGTTTCAAGTTTTCTGCATATCAATTTGCAATTTATTATTGACTACGTTAGCTATCGTAATTCATTGCAAGTTGATGTGACTTGATTTATATCATGTCCATGTCTGATTTATCTTATTTAAAAATACATCACTCTATTTCAATTTAATGAATACATGTTTATCTTTTTCATTAATTGAATTGTTTTGCACAAATCATTGCACACAGATTTATCTAATTGGGATGGTTTGTAAATCATAAAATTGTTGTTATCTTTTATGTCTTGTTTGTCCTGTCATTTATATTTGAAGAGCACAATAGCTTTCTGTTTACGAGAAGCTTGTGGAGAATCTGGTGCAGGTTTCTTCCCACCAAACAACTGAATCAACTTCTGCATACAGGACAAACATGAAGCGTTACTTCAGGTCAGTTTGTTATTTGTTATTTTTAGTATAATATAAGAAGTTTAGATAGATATATGTATAGTTCAGATTAGTAGATAGAGTTATTATTTTAGTTTCTTAGCTTAGGTAGTTTTTTATTTAATTTCTTTCTCATAAAATTACAAAAAATAAAAAAACAATAGTTTCACTGTCTTAGGACAGTTTTTCAAATGATTTTTGTAGGTTTTCATATAAATCTGTAATTTGTAAATATTGTACATTTGTGATTAAGATTTAATTCTGTTGATAGTTGAATGTTAAATTTCGTAGAGTTATTATAGTTTTAGATAGTAAATTGTATATATTAATAGTTTAGATTTGTTTATTAGTTTATTTTAATTGTTATTTTTATTTAGATTAGTTCCTTAGTATAGTTTTCTTTTGTTTTCCTAGGACTTAGATCGGCTAATGGATCCACTAAACCCATTAGGGTGGGTTATCCCAAACAGCTTGGGTTATTTAGACAACCCCGGACTGGATCCACTCTTCCAGTTGGCGAGTGTTCAATTTCACCCATCAACAAATGGCGCTAGAAGGAGGGCCTGAAATTTATTAATGGCATGAGGTGGTCGCAAGAGTCCTCCACCACCTAATCTCTCACCTATAGCGAAAAGAATTCATTCAAATGATAACATTCCCCCTCAAACATCAACCACATCAAACGACGATCCACGGATCACAGTTGAGCCAACAACCCCAAATCCCACAGGTGGTGACATACAAGAGATTGTCTGCCAATCTCTCATAAGGACACATAGTGCCTTATCTTGTTTGAGGCAACCAAACCAACCTTTGAACCAACCTTTAGATTTCTCTGATATCAGAGAAAAACTAGGAGGCACTAACCTCACTGTGAACCTTACAGATCCAATCCTCACTCCTGTTGCAGGAGGATCTGGAATACCTCCCTCACCACCTCCATAATCCCCTTCTTATTCAGGAGAGGATTCTTCTGCCGAAGGCAGTTCCCCTTCACAACCTTCCACACCGACTACACCAATGGCCAACCAGAAAAATCTTGCTAGGCCTTGGCTCGACCAGGATGTGGTAACTGTACCTGGAGATTAGCATCCCTTACCCAAACATCCAAAGAAGTCGCTTCCCAAGTTTGACCCTGACTCTAAACAGATCACTGAAGATCACATTAAAAATTTTATGTTAGCCATTAGACTCCGCAATGTCAAGCATGAAGATGTAGTCTATAGGTTGTTCCCCTATACTTTCAAGGGAAATGCATCCACATGGTACTTTTCCCAGCAACCCCGTACCATTGTATCCTGGGAAAAGTTCAAGTCATGCTTTTTGGAAAAATTCGGAGACGGTAAGCCTCCAGAAGTCCTAGTCATTGAGCTCTCTAACTTAAGAATGAACCCAAAAGAGAAAATTAAAGACTTTAATGAAAGATTCTTAACACTTAAGAATTGAATCCCCACGGATTCGATGCCTGCCGAGAATCTCATAATTGCATACTATACTAAATCCTTGCATCAAAGTATAGCTATTTGGGTTAAACGATCTAAGAAAGACATGTTGTTAGAGGCCTTTGAGGAGGCCAGATAGATTGAAAAAGACATACTTAGTCTAAAAGACACTACTAGCAACGAAACAAAAACTAGTTCATCTTCCAAAAAGAAGATCGAAAACCTTCCTAGATCTACTCAAAGTAAAACACAACCTGAAAGCTCTGATTTAGAAAACTTAACTAAAGTCATTCAAAAACTGTCAAATCAAGTTATAGATTTGAAAAGGACGGTCGGAGAAGCTTCTATGATCAAAGGGCCTTACAAGCCCCTGTTCAGGAAGCCTTTTTCCACCAACCGATCTAATCCAACCACCGAGGGCCTTAGTCTAGAAAGTCTGCAATACGCCCTTCAAACAATTCTAGAAGCCCAGGATAACTTGATGCCTCCTGAGATTCCTAAGGAGGTAGTTGAACAAGAGACAGTACAAGAAGAAGAGTCTTCTCCAAATATTTTTGGACACTTCTCGGATAGCATCTTTCAAGATAACTTCGAGACAGTACATCCCTATAACACTAGGAGTAAGACAACAAGCAAACCTTCTTCCAAAAACACTACGACTCCACCTCCAAAACAATCTAAACCCGCTGAGACTAAAAAAAGTCATGTGAACCCCAACTTAGATTATGATTTAGTTGAATATCTTAAAAAGTTAAGGCCTAACATTTATGTTTATGAGTTATTGAAATTTCCATTTCTGCTACAAAAAATGTTGCAAAACATCACAGAGAATGGAAAAAATGGTAATTCAAACAGTAGCAAGGTTGTGAAGAACAAAGTTCCTCAGAATACTTCCACTAAGAATAATCCTGATTCTCATGATAAAGGAAGCCTTCCTGTAAATAATGTAAATAATGTAAATAATGTAGATAAAGTAGCTTTAGAAACTGCGAGTAAAAAACCACAAACTACCACCCTTAGTACTTGCAGAAATGTACCTCCATTTTTGTTAACTTTCGACATATTTAATAGAAATGTGCACAATTGTATGGTAGACTCAGGAGCGTCATCCAATGTGATGCCATGGTCTATGTGTCAGAATATTAACGCTGAAGTTGAACCGTCCACTTTAAAAATCATCCAACTTGATCGAACCAGTGTGAAAGTTGTATGTGAATTAAGGAATGTGCTTATAAGATTATCGTCTAACCCCAAAGTTCATCAAGTCATTGATACTATTGTTGTGGATATTCCAGAAGTGTATGGTCTATTTTTAAGTAGGGACTGGTCGGAGCAGCTACACAGCTATTTCACGACAGAATGGTCTCACCTGTGGCTTCCAGAGAACAGAAAGCCCAACAAGATCAAGGTAAATCGTGAATGCTATCTTAAGTTCACAATCACAGATTTGAACGATCCCAATGAACCATTTACACCTTCTGCTGATTCCCTCGAAGTACAAGGGATGGATACCTTTTTCGGCAATTTCATGGCCGAGGCTTCAGCTATCACCAATCCAGAACAATAGTCCGATATTGTAGCATACATGCAGCCAACAACTTCCACACAACAGTCTCATGCACCCGATAAAAATCAAATTTTGTCTCTTTATTTTGACGGGTCAAAGTCCAAAGAAGGAGCTAGTGCAGGCTGCGTTATTATCGATCCGACAGGTAACAAAACATTTATTGCATGTAGGCTATAATTTGAATGTACTAATAACACTTCAGAATATGAGGCTTTACTACAAGGTCTCAGAAAAGCTTTATACATGAACATTCAAAACTTGAATGTCTTTGGCGACTCCGAAATCATGGTTAGACAGGTAAGAGATTCTATCCACTGTCTGTCTCCGCATCTTAAAAGATACCAATCCGAGGTATGGAATTTAATGAATAAATTTTCTACTTTCAATATAAATTCTATTCCTAGATTGAATAATTCTGAAGCTGATCTATTAGCTAACGTAGCTTCCAAACTCTTTCCTGCAGAAGGCTTATCCCCGGATGCATTCTCCGTTGAACTGTTGTTCAGGCCATCCATTCCCGACAACATCACTAACTGGAGAGTCTTCGACGACGATTAGTAGATTATTAGCTTCATACATTTGGAAGAAACTTTCCAAGGCGCGGTGATAGACGAATGCACTCACAATGACAATTTGCATGATTTCACGGTAATACCAGATCCGAGAACTCCTAAATATTCATTGGACATGGTAAATTCGATCCCTAAATCTGTAGTTAGATTAGAGAAATTTTATGATCTTCAAGATAAATTAAAAAAATCGGTCAATTGTAAAACCAATAGTTCCTCATTATCATATGAGAAAGTAAACTTAGGAACTCATGAAAATCCGCAGTGCATTAATTTAGGGGTTGGGTGTTCTGAACAAGAAAAAGATGCATTCATTAAATTGTTTAAAGAATTTAAAGATGCCTTTGCATGGACGTATGATTACCTTAAAAATTTTGACCCTAACATCATACAACACGTCATTCCTATGAAACCCCAAACCTCACCCTTTCAACAGAAATTAAGGAAAATGCACCCTAAGCTCGAACCGACTGTTAAAAAAGAATTGAATAAACTCCTGAATGCTAAGATAATTTTCCCAGTTAGGCACACTCAATGGGTTTCTGACCTTGTCCCTGTCCGGAAGAAAATTGGGGAAATCCGACTATGCGTCGATTTATGATACCTTAATAGAGCATCTGATAAAGACAACTACCCTGTCCCACCCATGGAACAGATCCTTCAACAGGTATCTGGTTCTGAGAGGCTATCCTTACTGGATGGTTTCTCGGGGAATAACCAAGTCCTGATGTCCCCTCCAGACCAACTTAAAACTACCTTCCACACTCCATGGGGCACCTATGCTTATCGAAAAATTCCCTTTGGATTGATTAATGCCAGTGCCACTTTCCAGAGAGAGATGGACATCGCTTTCCGATTCTTAATCAATCAGTCTGTCATAGTTTACTTAGATGATGTTACTGTATTTTCTAAAAACAAAACCGATCATCTAGCTCATTTACAAGTCGTTCTACAACGATTTCGTAAATATGACATTTCCTTGAATCCTAAAAAATCCATCTTTGCAGTAGAACAAGGTAAACTCTTAGGATTTATTGTGTCAAGCAAAGGAATGATTATCGACCCCGAAAGGACTCAAGTAATCTCGAAACTTCCCCCTCCTACTTCCAAAAAATCCATGCATTATTTCTTAGGCCAGATAAACTTCGTCAGGAGATTCGTCCCCAGTTTCTTCGAAATGGTCAGACCTTTACAGAATCTAATTAAGAAAGATGCACAATATCATTGGGGACCCTTAGAAAATCAAGTTTTTAATGCAATAAAAAAGGCCATAATAGACGCTCCTTCTCTCATGAGCCCCGACTTTTCCCAAGACTTTACACTCTACACTTTTTCTTCTGACCGTTCCTATGCTACAGTCTTAACTCAAAAGAACGCTGAAAACAATGAAGTACCCATTGCCTTTATGAGCTCTTCTTTCAAAGGCGCTAAACTTAATTACCCAGTGGTAGATCAGCAAGCCTATTCTATTTTCAAAGCAGTCAAGCACTTCCGGTCTTATCTTTTGAAATCCAGAATGAAGATCATTGTCCCGTACCCAGCCGTCAGGAACCTGTTAGTACAAAAAGAACTAGGTGAAAAGAGGGCTAACTGGGTCACCTCCTTGCAGGAGTATGACATAGAAATTATCCCAGCATAGATAGTGAGAGGCCAAGGGTTATGAAATTTAGTTGTTGATTCAACAGAAGGACAACAAGAAGAAAATGATACGTCAAACCTAGGACAGCACAATCAAAATGTAATATGTTGCGCAGAAAACTTTGTTAGTCCTTGGTATGACGACATAAAATTCTGTCTTGAACATGGGTCAGTCCCCCATCACCTGGATCCCGCTAAAAGAAGAGCGTTAAGATTAAAGTCTTCCTCCTTTCATTTGGTTAATGGTATTCTGTTTCGTCAAAATTTTGATGGCGTACTGATGCGCTGTCTTGAGAAAGACGAAGCAGAAAAAGTCTTACTAGAGTTGCATGCAGGAGAAGTTGGTGGTCATTTTGGTGGTGACACCACTACCCACAAGGTTTTAAGAGTTGGTTATTACTAGCCCACTCTTTTTAGAGACGCCCATGCCTTGTGTCGTAAGTGTACTATTTGTCAAAAAGCGTCAGGGTAGTTACAGAAACCAGCCTTTCCTTTGCAGCTCGTTTTAGTAGACTCTCCTTTTCAGCAGCGGGGCCTGGATATTATAGGTCCGATCAATCTTCCCTCCTCACAACATCATCAATTTATCATAACAGCCATAGATTACTTTACCCGGTGTTCTGAAGTTGTCGCATTAAGGACCGTGAATACCAGTTAGGTAATTACCTTTCTAAATTCGAATATTATCACTCATTTTGGTATCCCTGACTGTTTAGTATTTGATAATGCTTCTTACTTTTCCTCTTTTGAGATGAGCGAGTTCTCTTTGGAAAAAGGAATTAAATTGAAGTATTCTGCTAGCTATTACCCCCAAGGCAATGGATTGGCAGAGTCAACAAATAAGAACTTGATTAAAATCATCAAGAGAATGGTGGCTGAAAATCACAAAAACTGGCACAACGAACTGTTAAACGTGCTTTGGGATGATAGGGTAACACCAAAAACCATTGTAGGTAACTCCCCCTTTTTTCTCGTTTATTGCAGAGAAGCAATTTTGCCACCACAAATTCTTCTTCCTTCACTGCAATTATCACAGAAAATACAAGAAGAAGACTGTCCCCCTTTGGAAAACCGAATTAATGCTTTGATGAAGATAGAAGAGGTAAGAGCCCAAGATAAACGTAAGTTAGATCAGCATCAACTAGTAGTTAAAATATGGTTCGATTCTAACTCTACCTCTGATAGGAACTTCGAAGTAGGTTACCTCGTCTTGAAATGGGACAAACCGCATGAGGGAAAGGGAGAGCACACGAAATTTCAGAACTTATGGTTTGGACCATTTTTTATTGCTGATAAGTTGGGTCCCAGCTCTTTCCGATTGCAGAATCTAGAAGGGAAGCCTGACACCAATCCGATGAATGGCCAAGCTCTGAAAAGATATTTTGCTTGATGACAACTCCTTGTATATTATGTACATATTTTCCTTTTGTTTTCTTTTCTTTTGCTGTTTTGGTTTTGATTTCTCCTTTGCGCTTATCAGTTTGTGTTTTTGGAAATACACATACCTTCATGCTGAACTATTCGAACAAAGAAAACAGAAAATTCCTTCACTAAAATGACTGCTGAAAAATTGTATAAACATCAATTGTATATTTCTGAAATTTACATCTGTGTTGGCAAAAGTTTGTTGTTTGAAAGAAGGTAACTGATTTCGATCTCTGAGTAAAGCCTATCATGATCATCTATTATCTTTTTACGCTGTCCCTATTCCTTAAGGGAATGACTCATAAGATGTCTCCCTGCCTTAGAAAGTTGGTTTTGTAAATAAACCATCTCTGGATGTTAATAAAGGACAGTTCTAAAAAATTCTGCTGAGGTCTGAAAAAATATGTTAAAATATCATAATTTTCAGTGTCACCCCACTCGACCATATATGTTTAAAAAACAAAATAAATCAATAAAAGAGCTATGGGAAGTGCTTGTAAACCCACCAGGATGCTGAACAGGTCTGCTGGCAATGGGTAAATGCATTCATGATGCCAAGACAACTTCGTCAGGGTGCTGAACAGGCCCGTTGGCAGTGAAGCAATGTCAAGTATATGAAAATTAGTAAATTTAAAACCTCTTAACCTTAACATGTCCTTTATTCTGATCTAGAAATTTTGGGCAGGATACGGATGTCAGAGTGGGTTAAATGGCAACCCTATTGAGGCTATGGATGCCTGCTGGCAGCAGTGGCTCTGTCAACAGTATTTGAGATTTTATCTTTAATATCATGGCCCGCTTGTCTTAAGACTGTTATCAGTTTTCATCCTTTAAACACTGCTGGAATATTTGATTAATGATGATGTTTACATGATTTTCTGGTTGTTAATTTTGAGTTGGCATTTTTCTCATGAGCATAATCTGGATTTGTTCTTTTGGCAGAGATAACTACTTCTACCAGTGTGTTTCCATTGTTGGCAGCCAATTCAAATTTTTTATACTGTCCTTATAAGATGCCTACACCAGTGTTTTGCAAACCTTGATTTTCGTCGCAATATTTGGAATAAAACAACATTATTATTTCATGCATTCATACACTTGCCTTTGTTCTTGTTTTCACAACTGCAAGCATGAAAATTTTGATTTCGAATTCATATTAAAAATGTCGCTGGATTGTTATGATCACTCTTGTCTCTATGCTCATTGCTTTTCCAATTTACTTATCGTTATATAATTGTCAAGACTCCAAGATTCTTTACTCATTTGGCATTTCTGTTGTTAATATGATTTCCATTTTTATGAGATAGTGATGATTTGTTAAGGGTTGTGATTCAATCATGGATGCATTGGTGGTTTGATTTCTATAGTCTTTGATCGATTCCCTTGACACATTGTTTTCATGAAAATACATTGGTGTTGTGGTTAGACCCTTGATATAAATCATTTTATACAACACATGATCGAACCCTTGGTGTTGATTTCAAATTATTTCTTTGGTTTTAAACTATGCTAAACTATGGCTTGCGCAAATGTTTGGTCGACTTATCATAGATTTCTTTGGTTTATTGAATAACATGACTTTTGACATATACAACAGTAATATTTGAATGGTTATATGCATCGTCAGTTGTACTATGGGAAATGACTATTTTGCATGGGCTGAAATAGTTCCACCACCTTTGCACATTCTGTCATTAATGATTTTCTCCTATCCCGGGTCACCCCTGGTGTGTTCAGGTAAGCCTGTGAGCGTTCTGCCCCTGCGTATGCTCTGTTCAAACCCTAGCCCCTTCACCTCGCTTACCGTGTGTTCCTGTCTATGGCACCGGTGGTGCGCATAGAGCCAAATGGTAACCAAGCTCTGTTGTTATTCAATAATGCCCGTAAAGATTTTGAAAGCAGTGGGTGGTTGGTGTTTATACAGAGGTTCGAGGGTTTCAACATTTCGGTTGCCCAAAAATTCGCCCTTACCTTTGACGGGTGTAGGGCTAAAATCGGTGATATACAGCTCGATCTAAATGAAGAATTCATAAGCTCTGCTATAGGACTGGTAGCTATGGGCCAAAGATGGTTTAAAAACTCCAAAGTCGATGAGGTGTCATGGACTTTTCTATTCATATCATGAAAGATTGTGTCCTGTGATAAAGGTATGCCGATTTCTACCCTCAAGACCAGGTGGCACGATCTTTTGGTAATCGTCAAATAGTTTGTGACTTATGAAGGTTATTATGGCTTGGTTTTTCTGTATCAACTCCAGTTGTTGATGAATTTCATGGGCTTTCCTTTGAGCATGTCACATTACTTCTTGCGTAGTCTTTACAAAATGTCTAAGAGGTTCAAACGTGAGAAGGCTGATAGCAGCTTGTTTCATCATGACTTGATTAGACTCATTGTCGTCCATCATTTGAGCCTTCATGGCGATAATTGTCAAGCCTTTATATCTCAAAATGGCTTTGCTAATACAGATTCTATCCAAATCGACAAGGCTGTGGTTAGTGATACTTTGGCTCGACCAGTCGTGCCACTTCATATCCTTTTACCCCCTGTTAAAACCTTGGATTGCCCTGACTTGGACCTACCCGATGCCATGGCTAAACCCTGTTCTAAGGATGATTTTAAGGCTGTCGAAAGACCCGCGAGGAAGAAATACAGAGGTGACAATGTTGTCAACAGAAAAGGGAAGAAAAATGCTCGATTGATATCGAGACTTGCCCAGAATAAACCTAAACCAAACGTCGACCAAAATCCCATAGTTCTGAGAGAGGACTCAGACTCTGATATTGAGCATTTCCTAGCTCAAGAGTACCCCTATTCTCATGGACTATGCTCCAAGAAACCCTATGACTATGTATCTAATTTACCCCCTTGCCTTAAAAACAACCCTAATTACCCAGGAATCAAGCTGCACAACGAAACCCCTGGTAATCTAAGAAAACCCTCGCATGTGATATCAAAGCCTGAGCAAACATCATGCATCCAATGTAATTCTTGGCTAGAGCATTATTACACCGACGTCCCCCTGTTGCAGTCAAAGATCAAATCATTAGAGGAACAGGTGACAGTGCTGGCAAAGGAGAATGACAGGCTTCAAGCTAGTGAAAAGAAACAAAGAACCACCAATTCGATTGTTTTCAGTAATGTCGAAGCGACAACAGCCTTCGTAAATTCCAAGTTATCATAATCGAAGCCTTTTCTTATTGTTCAGGTATGAATTGGAATATTAATTTCATTTTATGAGTTTCTTAAATTAATTAAACGAATTGGGTTTTGATTTCGATTAGCTCTGTTCATTTTAATACATTCAAAATGATTATGTCATAAGTTTGATCATCAAGCGGGTATGTTGTGGATCCTCTACAGTAGATTCATTTTGCTAAAATTAAATGTAGTTATGATTTGGTTATGCGATTTCCTCATGCCTAGTTTAGTATAAGTCCGTGATTTGTTTTTGATCATTTTTGGCTTGTTTTTGAATCAATTATGTTCGTCTATTTTAGGATAGTCGATTGGGTTTGATTTCGATTAGTTTCGTTCATTCCTAATAAACTCAAAACAACCCTGTTGATTTCGATTTACCAGGAAAGACTCTGTTTTGTATTGAATCAATATTCTCGTTTGGATTTTGATTATCTTTGACCTGTGCAAAATATCTATTTGCTATAATCGTGGAGTTGTGTTGATTCATAATGATAGTGTCGACCCCAAACTGTTTCGATTCATTCTTGTTTGATTTGATTTGCAATTGACTGTTGCGTGCCACAATTAGCATGATCGTTTGTATATGTTTGATATAGTTCTATGCATTTGAAAAACGATCTTGTTTATGTCGATTGGATTTGGTTCATGAAAATGATTTCATTATTGTCGAATGATCTAATACGATTATGTTTACCCCGAATTGGTAATAACAAATTGAACAGAGTGCATGTATCTATGTTATCACTCGATTGACCACGATTTCGTTTGCTCTCAGATTAGCATAGAATTTTGATTTGGATAATTCATTTGATTTTCAAATAACAATTAAATAGTTTTTTAATAGTTTTGAATTGGTTTTAAAATGATTTTGTGTTTAATTTAGACCATCTACAGAATCTCAAGATTCTATAGCTAGTCTTAAAAATTAGATTTTTGTTAATTTTATCAATAAAATATGCTCTTGACTTGTGTATTTTTGTCCTCTTTCAGGTACATTCTAATTGTAATGATCAATTGGGCATGCTGTGGTATTTTAGGAGATATTTGTGTGATGTAGTTTTTATTTTAAGTTGTTAGCTTGAGTCAGAAATAGAGACTTGGGATATTATCGCAGATTTTTGTAAAACTGTTTTGATAATTCCCACAGGGATGTTTTACCTTGTGGGAAGTATTTAAATACTTGTTATTTTTTGTAAAAGAAAATCACCATCACTATGGGAGAAACAGACTATGGATTTATGATTCAGATTGAGATGAAAGTTGATGTCTTGTAACAACTTTCGCTTTCAATATATCAAACTTTTGTTTCAAGTTTTCTGCATATCAGTTTGCAATTTATTATTGACTACTTTAGCTATCGTAATTCATTGCAAGTTGATGTGGCTTGATTTATATGCTGTCCATGTCTGATTTCTCTTATTTAAAAATACAACGATCACTCTATTTCAATTTAATGAATACAGGTTTATCTTTTTCATTAATTGAATTTTTTTGCACAAATCGTTGCACACAGATTTATCTAATTGTGATGGTTTGTAAATCATAAAATTGTTGTTATCTTTTATGTCTTGTTTGTCCTGTCATTTATATTTGAAGAGCACAACAACTTTTCATTTACGAGAAGCTCATGGAGAATCTGGTGCGGGTTTCTTCCCACCAAACAGCTGAATCAACTTCTGCAGACAGGACAAACCTGAAGCGTTACTTCAGGTCAGTTTGTTATTTGTTATTTTTAGTATAATATAAGAAGTTTAGATAGATATATGTATAGTTCATATTAGTAGACAGAGTTATTATTTTAGTTGCTTAGCTTAGGTAGTTTTTTATTTAATTTCTTTCTCATAAAATTACAAAAAGTCAAAAAACAATAGTTTCGTTGTCTTAGGACAATTTTTCAAATGATTTTTGCAGGTTTTCATATAAATCTGTAATTTGTAAATATTGTACATTTGTGATTAACATTTAATTCTGTTGATAGTTGAATGTTAAATTTTGTAGAGTTATTATAGTTTTAGATAGTAAATTGTATATATTAATAGTTTAGATTTGTTTATTAGTTTGTTTTAATTGTTATTTTTATTTAGATTAGTTCCTTACTATAGTTTTCTTTTGTTTTCCTAGGACATAGATCGGCTAAAGGAGCCGCTAAATCCATCAGGGTGGGTTATCCCAAACGGCTTGGGTTATTTAGACAACCCCGGACTGGATCCACTCTTTCAGTTGGCGAGCGTTCAATTTTTCCTTTCAACAGATGGATAATGGTTATAAAAGACCTGGGGTCTTAATTGTTTCCACCTTATTTTGTTGGCAAACCAAACATTCTGCCACAAACCTTTGAACATCAGTTTTAAGTCCATCCCAAAAAAAATCCTTCGTGACTCTATGGTAGGTTTTCAAAAATCTCGAGTGCCCTCCTACTAGAGAGGTGTGCAATTCCAATAGTACCTTTTGTTTTATTTGGGAGTTCTTACATAAATATAAGCGATCTTTGTACCATAGTGAATCATTTTTCCATGTAAATGTATCTGATGCACTGGAATC
>ML798970.1:108366-127464 GCA_009831015.1 Picea engelmannii
ATGAATGACACGACCAATGATTTGGCAGCATTGACTCAAAGACGACACAGGGAATGACCTTGTAGCAAATCGAATGAGAGACAAATGGATTTCCCAAACCGGCTTCAAATGATGAATAGGGGGTGTCATGTTCAAGAGCGACAGTTACTGCCAATCAATACAAAGATGAAACATATCTGTTTCCCAAATTCCCCCCCCACCATTTCTGGCAAGTACCTCTTTATTTTTACGCAAGCTTGAAGAGGTTCACATATGCTTGTTGATATAAGCTCATCCTTCGAACGAGTCCCTCGGAGTATGTTTAACGAACCCTAAGAAGGAGTGGTTCGGTCCCATCACGGGTCTGTCAATGTTTGTTTAACGAGTCCAGAGATAGTAAACTCGAAGGTTTTTCAAGATTATAGAGTTTGGAAAAACACTTAAAAGAGAACTCTCTCAATTCCTTTTTCGTAAAATAGTCTGGACGAGACCAAAAAAGAGAGAAATTATTGYTCACCAGATGCATATTTCAAATACTTTAGTGAGCGTGAAGATAGCAAGGTCGCTCGGCGATCTTTTCATGTTTAGAGAGTCTGAAAAGAGCTTAAAGAGGACTCCAGGGGGTTCCTTTTTCATACAACCTTATTGAGCCCGAAAAAGTAATAAAACTATGCTCGATCACGTTCTCTTGTATTTACGAACGTGAGAACGGACAAAAATGATGCTCGAGGTTTTATGTAAAAACCATGAAAAATAATCAAAAACACACCATTACGAAGAAAAATATGTCCATACCCTTGTAGATAATTATCACTGTACACACCTACAAGTCATTACACTCATATTTATATTAGTAATTAGGTTTAAAATATAGATAAACATAAAAACCGAAAAATGACATAGTAAAAAGTAAATTAAATGAGTAAATATACATTTTCACCATACCATTTCACATTTTCACTATTGAGTTCCAAAAACCCCCATTTTACCCTCCGACTTCGGCGTTGATTTTCGGGAGCTACAAGAGATCATTTGATGAGCCGTCTGTAGCATTACGGTAAGCTATTCATTCTTGATCTTTTCATGGCTTAAAATTTTGATTTCATTGGTTAGTTGTTCATTTTGAAGTGACTTTTTGAACCCTACATACGCAGAATCATTCTCACAGGCAGCTCGTACGGGACCTACGAGAATGATGCGTTCTCGCAGGTGGGATTTGAGCCACCTGTAAGGTGTTCGCACTGTGTATAATAAGGCACCTATGAGCAGTGCAGAACTCAATTTTTTTTAAAATATTTAACCAATGAAAAAAGATTTATCTCATGAACAAAATCATTAATCTTCCCTTTATGTTCCTTGTGTAGGTATTTGACCAACAATCATGGTGCTTGAGTGGTGGGAACGAGAACATGAGGAGGATAATGAAAATGCCGAGAATAATCTTCCCACCATAGTTACATTAAGATATTGTGGTCTCTTAAAATACTTTCGCATCCCAGGCATGAGAGCCCAAGTCAGATTACTGGAGTATCTAGTCCGTATGTGGGATCCAGACAAGCAAGTTTTCAATGTAGGACCTCATACATTATACATTGACATTGAGGACATATACTTCTTGACCAGATTATCCAGGTGCGGGTATTATGTCAGTCTGACCGGTAGCAGAGGTGGCGGGTTAAAAATGAGTGAATATTGCAATCAATACTGTGTACCTAAGGCCGAAAGAAAGAAAGGGAAAGTGGCAATCTGGGGAGTAACAGACTTGACTCTCCACACTATTCTCTTCACGATTGCTCGGATGGCTGGGAGTTCTGCTCCCCATATGGAATTACCGAGCTACTTCCATTACGCCATCGATTTTACTGAACCCCGAGTATTTAACTGGGCTGATGCAGTGCTGCGTAATATCAAAAGACAATTAACAAAATGCAGGCGAGGTGAATTGAAACAATTTGGGTATGGTTCTTTGCTGGTGTCCTTCTTCCTCGAGAGGGTCCCCGTATTTAGACTACAAGTTGAGTGGGACTTCCCGGGTCCTAGAGATCCAAGGATGTTGAGGTGGTGTCGGCTTATGGCCCAACACGTGGCAGGACCAATCGTCAAATATGACGATATTTTCTTTGACTTGTTGCAAAACCAGATGCTAATGGTCGATGACTACGCCTATGTTGGGTTGGATTTTAGAGGAGATACAGATTTAGCACCGCCTGAGGATGCACAATGGGGTGACTTGGGTAAGAAGTACACGCATTTTCTCTTTTTAAATGTTTTTTGAATTTTAATTATATTCAAATGTTTTTGGTTTTATATATTTATCTGAAGACTAACACAAAAATGTTTGTTGATAACACAGATGTTGGACTGTATAGACCTCCTGACACTTCTCCTATCTAGCGACAAGGAGAAGTAGCAACAGCAGTACCACAATATGCCGAAGACTATCAGGTGGTGGAACAAAACTTAGAGGGTCTGACAACAGACATTCCAGATATGACTTTGGAAGAGGTTCCACGACGCGATAAGAATCACACTGTAGGGGTATCAGCAGCTATGGGTCGACTGCTCCGTAGAGTTGCTAGAGCAGTTGTGTGTTACCGTAAATTTCATCCGTGACGTCACTTTGTAGAGGCTATAAGCTTCAATTTTTGATATTTTGGTCTTTGGACAAACTTTTGTAAAAAACAAACTCGTTTGATCATTATATATACAAATGGTTTCTACCGGTTTACTTTACATTGCGATAATTTTATTGTGTTTGATTTATAAATAGTTTAAATTTCTATCCAATACATAATTAGCCAATGCATCTGTTAATGTATTAAGACATATAGGAATATGATGATATTCAATGTGATCAAAATATCGTTCCAAGAGGCCAATCCGCAAATATACCTGTAATAGAGTAGGACTTTGAATAGAGTAGATATTACTTAGTTGTAAGACTATAAGCTGCGATTCAAGTCGCACAACCAAATGATGAATTCTGAGAGATATAGCATCAACCAATAATTCAATAATGGAGCTATACTCTGTGATGTTGTTGGTAGCACGACTAAGACATACACCTCGTAAATATATTAGTTCGTTTGTTGGGGCATAGATTGCCCACGCAACGGAAGCTAGGTTCTGAGTACTACGGCTAGCACCATCGGCGAAGCCAATATAGGGTAGCGAAGACTCTGACATCTGGCAATCAAACACAACATCATATCAGAGCAGAGACCAAATAACCTCAAAAGCAAGCTAAAAGTAACACACACAGAGTATGATACATAAAATACAGGTACTTGTGCACAAATGACATATGCATAGTACTTCTTCAAGTACAACCCATTCTTGGGTTCACTCAAAGGGATACCATCATAATCGACCAGCTCATATGCTCCTTTTTCCAAAACTCGACGAACAATATAAGGACCTCGCCACATTGGTTCAAATTTTCCAGCTCCTAAGACATCTCGATCCTGTTCATAGAGGAGAACAAGATCGCTTTCAGAGAAAACACGAGGCTTGACATGCTTGTCATACTGTGCCTTGACACGTTTCTTCTGGGTTTCTATTACTAAAGTGGCGTCACGTTGAGTCTCGTCTAATCGCATCAGATACAAAATATGCTCTTCTTCAGCAGAAGTATTGGGTAAGAGTTCGACATCTATCTTCAAAGAAGGTATCTCACATTCTATCAGAATAATGACTTCCACACCATAGACCAACCGAAAAGGTGTAAACCCTGTAGCTGATTTAACAGATGTCCGATATGCCCACAATGCTGAAAACAACATCATGTTCCAGCTTGTTTTATGAATTCCTATCATCAGTCGAAGCATAGTTATAAGAACTTTGTTGATTGCTTCGACCTGGCCATTAGCTTGCGAATAATAGGGTGTCGAGTTATCATGATGAAGACCCAACTTTTAGGTAAGTTCAGACATCATAAAATTCCTAAAATGACTACCATGATCAGTAACGATAGCTTGAGAAATGCCAAAATGAGCTATGACATGGTTAAAAATAAATAACGCTGCAGTCTTTCCAGTATTATCGAATGTCGGCATCGCCTCAGCCCACTTTGTGAAATACTCAATAGCTATAATAATGTAACCATGCCCCTCGACCGAGTGAGGGTGACATGTCATGAAATCAATGCCCCATTTTGCAAAAGGACCAACTAAGACCACAGGATGAAGAGGAGCAGGATGTGATCGAATTTTCTGGTTGTAGGTCTGGTAGGCATGGCACTTTTGAATGGTAGTAATGCAGTCATTGAAAAAGGAAGGAAAAAAATAACTTGTGCATAAGATCTTCTGGGTAGTAGCATACCCAGACATATGACCACCACATGCTCCAGAATGGTAGTCATTCAGAGATTTCTTGGCTTCGTTAAAAGTCAAACAACGTCGAAAAACAGAGTCAATACCCCGACGGTAAAGAGTATCACCGAGAATAATGTATTGATGTGCTTGATAACGAACGCGACGTCATTCAATGCTAGATTATAATGATCTCTCCATACCAAAGATCGTTAGTACTAATTAGGAAAAGAGATTCATTGGGTAATGAATCTAATGCTACAATTTCCGTGGCAGAGTGAGGAAAATCACATATCATCTCAGCAAAAACTAAGGATTTCTTAGATGTGGCACGATCAAATTCCAAGTCGAACTCCTGGAGTATGACAATCCATTTGGAGTACTTGCTCCCCTAGCAATTGACGTGTCAAAATGTGTTGCATAGGGTTGCAATGAGAAATCACTGTAGTTTTCCATGAGAGGATATAATGCCGAAAGTGTTGAACAACTTGAACGGTAGCCAAAGCCAGTTTCTCAACATGTTGATACTTGATTTTAGTGGATGTGAGACTTCGACTCAAGTAATAAACAACATGTTCGTCGCCCTTATCATTCTCCTAGACTAGAACCATGCCAATAGTATACTCAGAGGCAGCAAGATACATAAAATAATCACGACTATAATCAGGAGGAAAGAGAAGAGGAGCTCGTGTGAGGGACAACTTCAAAGCCTCGAAAGCATTGTTGGCCACAGTATCCCAGACAAATTCTGCATCTCTCTTTAATAGTCGAGTAAAACCACAAGTAATTTCGGCGTAATTAGGGATGAAACGACAAAGAAAGTTTTCTTTCCCTTGCAAACTTTACAACTGACGCAGTGTAGAAGGAGGAGGGAGATTAAGAATCGCCTCAACCTTAAGAGGATCCACCTTGATCCCTTGACGTGAAACAATGAAACCTAGAAGACAGTCGGATTCTATGCAAAAAATGCATTTATGAGGATTTAAACGAATATGATAGAACCGACAACGAACGAAAAATGGCTCGGAGATGAGCAGGGTGATCGACTCAGCGTAGAGAATGAACTAGTAAATCGTCCAAATAGGGTTGAACGATATGCTTTATATCACGGAAAGCATAAGACATAGCACGTTGAAACATCGCGCTAGCGTTCTTAAGACTGAAGGGAAGTTTCCTATAGGAAAAAGTACCCCAAGGAAAAATAAAAGTGGTTTTATGTTGGTCCTCAGGAGTGATGTTAATTTGATTATAGCCGGAGAAACCATCCATGAGAGAAAAGATTTCACTTCTGGCACAGTCGTCAACAATCTGGTCGACGAAAGGGGTTGGAAATTTGTCTTTTGGACAGGCTTTGTTAATATCCCTATAATCAACACATACACGAATACTGCCCCCTTTCTTATCAATCGGTACAAGGTTAGAAACCCATTCTGTCAGAGCCACGAGATAAATAAATCCGGCTTTGAGAAGTTTTTCAACCTCAAGTTTGATTGCCGCTGCTTTACGTGGGTGGACCGGACGAAGGCGCTGCCTCAGGGGTTTAGCTCTGGGGTATGTCTTTATCTCATGTACAATGATAGCAGGGTCGATACCAGGCATCTCTTCGTAGCTCCAGGCAAAGATGTTACGAAATTCTTTGAACAGGGATGTATAGGTGATGATTTCATCCGGAGAACACGAAGCTCCAATGTGAACATTTTCAACTATCCCAGGTTTAACTGATATGTCAATGGGAATCGTGGGAGATATATTACTGAGGTTCCCTTCAACAAACACATCATCTGAAGTCACAGGAACTATGGAAATGACAACAACGGTCGACAGAGTCGAAATCCATTGGTAGTTCTCTAGAGTGTGTTGTTCCAGAAAGAGTATGGAACGATGATGTCCATCGTCCCAAGGGGTGTCTTCCATGACAGACATGATCATCTCGTCAGTGGGAAAGATAACATGGAAAGGATCAGGAGACAACTCATCAAGAGAGGAGGTAGAAGGTGTTGCCGATTGAATGGCTTGATAAGCAGACTCAACCGGACTTAACGCCATGATGTCACCGAAACGAGTGTGATCTCCAGGGTCAGGGATAATCCAAGGGTCATGCGATGGAGGAAGTTCATGAGGCACGATGGAGATCATATTGATAGAAGCAACTGACGGGTGTAGAACATCAGTTGGAGGAATGGGGAAAGTACCCATTAACGAAGAGTCCTTTAAAAGGTCAACACCGACATTCTCATAACCCGGCAGGGTCTTAGCTATAAATGACACATTTCCAGTACGATTATTGGAATTAAAGAAGGCAAGTTGGTCAACAGTAACTACCTTACCATGATGAGGAAAATGGAATACACAGAAAAGTGTTGACACAACGACATGCATGGAATCGATTCAACTACGACCAAGCAGAAGATTATAATCAAGGGGAGTATCAAAGACTTCCACTTCAACTTGGAATGTCTTACCTTCTAGAGTAATAGACAACGACGGAAGAACACCGTAAGGCTTAAAACCAGAGCCATTGAAGGATTTCAGAGTGTTTTTTGATTCAGTCAAGGGAGGAGAGCCAATGGCTTTCCAACAAGCAAAAGACATTACACACGTAGAGGCACCCTCATCAATAACAGTTCAACAAATGTTCTTGTCAGAGACAACAACTTGAATTTGAAACGTGAGTTGGGGTGGTAACCTTGGAATGTGATCTTCCAAATCAAAGATTATCAAATTCGTATCTGTGGGGTCAATTCCACCTATAGCTTTCAGCAGTGCCTTACGTTGTACAGGACAAGACTGAAGGACTTCAAGGGATGACATTGTTGAAGGTGTCTGGGCCAGATCTTCCATAATATTGTAGTTCTGAGCTACACGAACATGAGGATTGAAAGCCGACTTGCGAACAACACCCTTAGGGGGTCGTAATACTGTATCAAGGCTCGATCGTTCGAGATGAAGAGGACCGTTTGTGGGTAGATTTGGTGGAGAGGGATGTACCAAAGTAAGAGGTGAATCGTCAACCTTCTCCTTAGACGGAGTATAATCTTTGGCTCTAGTCATGAGTGCAACGTTGTTGGGCTTGGAATCACCAATACACATCAAAACATAAGATGTGGTAGAAGTAGATGGTTGGTCATGAATGACCAACTGAGCCTGTTGTTGAGACGGGAAGGGTTGGGACAAGACTGCCGGTGTAGATGGCTTTGAGGTCCCTTGAAGGAACTTAGTGACCTCGGCACGTCTCGAACAATCCTTTGTGTAGTGATCATCACCACAGATAAGGCAAGGGTAGCAGGGTTTTCACTTATCCCGATCTTCAATAGGGGTATTTTTAGGCTGCTCTATTTGATTATTAGTTTTGCCCTCCTTATTCTTGCCTCTCCCCTTATTAGATTTATTTTTACCGGTCGGTGTGGATTGAACGACGTTCACCTTAGAAGTTTTACCGGTAGGAGTGGTAGGAGACGGAGCATTTTGTACATTAGAAGAAGAAGACTTAGGGGTGGTGCTTGAAACTGAATGTGATTGGGCTTGAGCAGTACCAATCACACCGTCATCTGCATGTGAGACAGTTGGAGTAGTTGAAGTGCTGGAAGTACCGGGATGAGGTAACTCAAGTAATAAATCATAAAGTGTTCCCGTTTGTGAATAAACGAGATCAAGATATTGAGCACGACTTATAGCTTGCTCCTTAGTGACAACACCACCCATGGAAATGACCTTACCAATTTCGTTCACAAAGGATTGCGTAAACCATTCGGGCAATAACTGATCGGGGAGTTCAAGTTTGATGAGACGTCATCTCCTTCTCCACTCATGAATATGATCTGATATATGAGTGCCTTTAGTTTGTTTGAAAGAAGTCAAAATCTCCATCCCAGTATCATAACGGATCGGTAACTGGTAATGTGTAAGGAAAGCCATAGCTAGGGTGTTGAAATCAAAGAAGAAACCTCGTGGCAATTCAATATACCACTTCGCAGCAGAACCAGTAAGGGTTCGTTGAAAAAGATGTAGACGAACAGAGTCATCCATTAATGAGTTGGATGAACACCATAAGTGAAAATTCATCACGTGATTGTTCGGGTATTCTCCCGCTTTTCCATCAAATTTAGGAATGTCTGATGGAAGTTTAGCTGGAATAACAGGCCATTGGGGAGAGTGACGTATAGGATCATTGAGAATCCTAGACAAGTCTGGCAAATCCAAAGTAGCAAGAAAAGGCAATTGTCGATTGAATTGCGGGTACTGGTGACTTTGGGGTGGAAGCCCTATTGGAAAACCAGTAGCACCATACGCAGTCTGTCCATAGTGGGAAGATCCAGGCTGATTCAGTGGCAGTTGTAGAGGATAGTAACTCTAAGGATTGTAACCTTGAGGTTGATTAGGGACCTGGGTTTGAGTATTCTGACCTTGACCCCAAATAGGATTGGGTATACCTGGATAAGGTTGGCCTACAGGAGGGGTAGGTTGTTTCCCCCCTATTGTTTGAGGAATATTTTGTAGCATCTGATTCCAATACTGGGCCAAATCTATAGGTATATTTTGTCCAAGAGGTGGGGTTGGTCCCCCTATCGTTGGTGGAGTTCCAACCGGAGGTTGTGTGCCAATCGTAGGCTTTGTAGTAAGTGGATTATGTCCGGTAAGAGTAAATGGAATTGTACCACCTTATCCACCAATGAGAATCTGCAAGTTAGGTGTAATGGATGGTATAGTACCACTAGGATTAAGATTGCCAGGAGGAAATGGAGGGAGTGTCGGAATAAAACCGAGAATAGGATGCCCAGAAGGACCCCCAGGAGTACCAGATGGAGTTTGCGGAGGTGTTGGAATAGAAGCATTCAACAAAGCATTCAACGCATGGTATCCTGGTGGTAGTGTTAGAATGACATCAGGCATTCGCTGGGTATTGATAAGAGCAAGACTAGCTGTAGTAATCACGGTTGGGACACTCGTAGTATTCGCGAGATGGGCCATCTCGTCAGGGAGAAGAAATTGATATGTGGTAGTCACTGGTATAGTTTCTGTCTCTGTAAGCACTGGAGGGTTAATTGCATAGACTATAGGTGAATCAGTACCAAAAAGGACCCTTCGAAAATTACCAGACCAAAAAGGATCTTGGTTTTCTTCCCCGAGAAAAGGCTCAATGGCTAATTCAAAAGATGTAACAACTGCTTCTTCAGAAGGATTTAATCGCACGAAAGGTTGTTCACCACGACAAATGCGATAGTCCTCTCTAGTATTGGTAATTTGAAAAGGTTCTAGAGATTCAGTTGACTCTACTTGTGGTGTGGTGACAATTGGGACTTCACTTGTGTCCACATATGGTGGGGTAACAACTGGGACTTCACTCTAGTGAGGAGAGTCCTCGGGTGTACTGGTAGGCAAGGGTTGAGAATCGTCCAGATGTTCTGGAGATAAACCTTACATCCTACGTGAACATTGTGGGGGAACAAATGTAAACAAGTGACAAGCTCCGCGAAAAAATTCTTATGGTCAACTTCGAGAAACAAACAACACGCACTAGTAAATAAAATCTAGGAAGCAATCACTAGGCAATCAAGACCTTCTAATTTCAAAGCCACTAGTTGGTGATGAAATCCAACTTCACAACAACAAGATGAAAAGGGGTGGGGCTATGGTGGAAAAGTTACGCTGACGACCTACTTAACGGACTTACACCCTGGTGCAAGCTCCCACACATAATCGTGGGTATACCCTCCAAGGAGCCCGAGTGAGTTTGGTCAACGTCAATTCCAGGTACCATGAAGACTTTCCCCTCCACAGTCACCTTGGGTAAGAACCTAGAGAGATAGGCCACTAAGGTCACCACAAACAACAGTAAAGCCTGGGGGAACAGTCGTCAGTCCGATCCACACACAAAGGCAGGGTATCTAGCCCGAAATCAACTCAAAAGGCTTCCACTCATCATTGTGGGTATACCTCTGAGTGAACCCCGTAATACGTGCAATCTCTACACTGATGTCAACAAAGTAGGGTGAGTAACGCTACCAACACCAATGTGACCTAGTGCTTGACCCTTGTGTTAGAAGGGCTTCCCAAGATAATATGTTGCAAATGGAATTTAACACTCCCTAACTCAAGATGCTACTGTGTGTTTTCAGATTTTGGAGAGTGTATCTCTCTTCCTACTCCAAAGCACTAGCCTAGCTAAATTTTGGTGTAAAAGAGCCCTAGAAAAGAGTTACTAGATAAATTTCATGATTACGCAATGTTTTTAAGAGCTGTTGTTTACTCAAAGGTAACAGAAGTGAAACTAATGTTGTATTACTCTGACCCAATAATGCAAGGACGTAAATGAAATGTATCACTTTTTGTTTGATGAATCCTATATATGGGAGAGAGAGAAAATTGTCTAAATCAACCCAGAACTACAATGCACAATTTCCTTTCAAATGTCAATGCAATCAATCACTTATTAAATGACTATTCTTTATGTGTCTTTTTCAAAGACTTCAACAATCTCTAAATTTTGATTTTCAATGTTTTCTAAAAGACAAAAACAATTTCTTGAAAGAAAAACATGTTGTTCACTTTCCAAAAAGAACTCTCACTATATTAATGAGAGAGCAGAAAATCAAATCATAAAGAATCAATCAATAACAACCCAATCAACTCTTTCAATGAAAGCAAAAACTAAAGAAAAAACCAAATAGTATTCTCAATGCAAACGAAAATGTTCTTCAATCCAATAGGCAAATGAGAAAAACCAAGTACTCAACCTTCAACCAATCACCAACCAATCAGACACACTCAACTCCTGAAGTCAGAGAGAATGATTTTGCCAATAAGAGTCAAGAAATGAAAGTCAAGACACAAAGGACAAGAAAAAACCTTGAAACCCTAAAACTGTTCAAGCATACAAACTAAAGCAAGTAACATATCAATCAATGATCCAAGAAGCCCAAAAGAGGTAATTCCACTGATTTGAGCAGTTAGAAAAACCAAAACTCAATTTCAAAAATTTGAAAATTCTTGTTCGCAGGCAAGCAGTGTTACACAATGCGAGAATCTATGATTCTCGCAGGTGGCCCTTTAGCAAGGTGCGAAGTTCTCATACTGAAACTTATGTGCAGAGTGCGAACCCTCCAAATTCTCATAGGATGAAAATGGAATGCAGTGCGAGAATCCTGAACATAACAAAAATTTTGAAAATTGGAGAAAAATTCAAAAAGGCTTCTAGACTTAGAAGGTCTATCATGATATCCTGAAGACTCAGAGACTGATACGACAGGAGAAAAATGAAACCAGAGGAAATGGCCATAGAAAACACAAAAAGCCACAAAGAAAAAGGGATTGTTCCCCAGTGGAGTCACCAATTTTGTTATAGGATAAATCCATAAGTGAGGACACAAACTGATCTCCCTAGATCCACCTGGATCTATAACAAAACAAGACAGAATGATACTCTTTCCCTAGATTTTAACTGTTGAATATACTAAGAGGCACGATTAAAGAACATACCTTATAATCACTTCCTTGGGTCTCTGTTGTTCCTGCTTCGCTCCAATGCTCTCGTACAGTCAAAATCAAGACAATACAAACCAATCGAAGTGAAGAAAGCACATTTTATTCAACAATTAATATATGTATATGATCAAGGAGTTATACAATAAAGTGCAATTAACTTTATGGGAAAGGGACACATTACTGTATTATATTGATAGAAAGTAAAACTTACAACCTGAGCCTTGATGTTTGCAAGTCTCCTTTCGATGACCCTTAGCTCTGACACACACACTTTCTCACTTGTATGAAGAAGATCAACCACCTTTGATAAACTTGTTGGAGTTCCTTAGCTGCTGTAGCTTCAGTCCTTCACACAATCACTAGATCTCCAATTAATCACTTGATTGTTTGCTTGCTAACCTCTTCCATGAGAATCCCCTCAATATATAAGAGAGAATTAATTAGTTACTTGGATAGGAATGATCCCAAAATATCAGGAAAGCCAGTACTTAGATAACCATTCGAATTCCATCTCATCATTCTAGAAGATTCCCTTCTAGAAGGTTTGAGAATTCTTCTTTTTTCCTTCTTTAGAAAGTGTTTGCACCTTGGCTTAAGGTAGCCTATGAGAATCATACATTCTCGCAGGCAAATGTATTGGTAGCTTGCGAACCTTCCTTAAAAATGATATTTTTGGTAAGAGAAGAAAGTAACTTTCCTCAGGAGAAAGTTCTAATGAAGAGCTTGAATGCACCATAATAAATACATCATCATGACGACCAAAATTATGGGTAACATGAGCCTTTAGGGTTTGTGGTGAAATTTGTGAGTAAATGTATCGAATGTATTGAATATGGGAAAACAAGCACATCCGAAAGCAAGTAAGAAAGTGTCATTGCATTACTGGATATAATTGAAGGGACAAATGGAAACAAAGCTATGATGACTACGAAATTGTGCTAAAGTATCAAGAATATCAGATGAAAGATGTATCTAGCCTAAAGGAATGAGAAAAAAAGAAATGTTTCGGCCAACAGACGAAGAGATTGCCAACAAAACTCATCATTTTCTATGTTTTGTTTTCTTATTTCAAATATTTGCTATTTTAAATTATGAGAAGTCCAACCATTTTGAGTTGTGACAGTTTTGTATAAATACATAGATTGAAGATATATTAAGGGTTGCTTCTTGTCGAATGTAATAGAGAAAACTCTCCTTATTGAGTATTTATAGAAGTGCAGACAAAGATTCCAAATTTTGTTTAGTTTGGGTTATGTGCTTCTTTTGTTTTTCCATATCTCAACATTTCTTTATGCGTTCCTTGATAAATGTTTGATTTCAATTTAGTGCAAT
The DNA here is from genome assembly GCA_009831015.1 of Picea engelmannii. Taxonomy (NCBI): domain Eukaryota; kingdom Viridiplantae; phylum Streptophyta; class Pinopsida; order Pinales; family Pinaceae; genus Picea; species Picea engelmannii. The sequence goes on from ML798970.1 coordinate 121,470, forward strand.
AACTACTATAATCGTATTTCATCGGTAATTTGTTAAGTAAGCAGTTTTTCCTCTGCATTTACTGTGAGTAAATAAAGACATGCAAGATGTGTGGATCACTGTATCTTATACTTTATTCAAGGTTACACTATCTGTTTTCTTCCACTGCAAAGAGATGAGACTTTTCAACAATTTATGCCTTGCTTTGTTTAACAGTTTTGTATTTCTCTCCCACATCATTAGATATTACTATTTTGACTCGGACATGAAATATGGCCTCTGTGCTGCCATACTGTTAATTTCATTTAAGGAATGTTTCTCATATAACTAAGGTAGAAAAAACACTTTTAAAATATTGTATTTAAACTTTCCTAATGCCTGACATTACTCTTTGAGCTTTAAGTTTAATCTTAGGACCAACATCGCTTTGGCATCGTTGCTGGGGATGGAGACAGAAAGCTATTTTTCCCTGGGAAAATGACAAGGTAAGATTCTATGTTTGATAATGAACAAAGATTCAATACACTAGTAAGGCTGTTTTTATCTTTCACTTGGTGACTCCACCACAGATAAACTGGCATCTGGTCGAAAAAATACCAGAAAGAACCCAGATGATAAGCAGACCACACATGTATCAAATCCTGAAATGTTATTGAAACCAAAGGGATACCTCAAATCGACTATCGCATCAGAAGGTAAAATATACCAACCCAAATTTGCACATGAAAATGCTAAGGTTTTGGTTGAAGAAATAACCCATGAAGATAATTTTATATAAGCACGCTCTGCAGAGGCATCAACTAGTAAACCTGAGGTTAGGTTTGAGAACCTGGACGAAAGTGTACCGAAAATAAAGAATGCTATTGACTTGAATGATACTCCTAAAGGTCAGAATGAAAGATCCCTCTCTATACCTATTGTCGTTAATATTTTGTGTACCTCATACTTTCCCGAAGTAAAAGTCCCAGTTCTCTGAAACCATGAAGAACATATTTTATACCCTGATTAGTCCCCTATCGGTTCACCTATTTACACATCTTGTAATTCTGAGGAAACTAGTCCATGTTTCCCTTTTCCTCCTCTTCTATAATTTTCATCTCCTAACGACCTTTTTCTGGAATTTCCTTCACCACATCCTGAAGAATTTGAAAGGTCATCACTCTGGTCCCTCAAATCTTTAAAAACCCTCTTTTTTCCAAAAGTTTGTCCCCTAAACTTCCAATGGTTGTTGCCAGAGGAGGTGGTGTTGAAGGCGGAGGAGTAGGTGGACAAGCTCAAGGAAAACCCCCACCCCCTAGAATTGTTTCCAAGGTAGCTGCTAGATAAGCTCCCTTGGTCCTCCCTTATGTCTTTCCTCATTTACCTAAAAATTATATGAAAAACTTACCAAAGTTTTTGAGAGAAGGAGATTTAATTGCAATAGAGCATATAGTCTTTTTCGATCAGTTTGCTGATATCTTCGGCATTGAGCGTGAGTATGTTTACTCAATTATTTTAGTACAAACTTTCTAAGGACAAGTAAGAACCTGGTTTTGAGAACTTCTGGTAGGATCCCTATGGTCATATGATGATCCAGAAAATGCATTTTTAAGACAGTGCAGAGAAAAGAAAGACCATCTGTATTATTTGACTAAATTCGTGGCTATAAGAAAACTCTGAGTCGGTTCTCGAATTTACTCATAGGTTCAAAAAAATATACCAGAAGATCCCAATCGATGTTAAACCCTCTCAACCTATAGCAAAGGTAACCTTCGCAGGGGATTTTGAACCTGAATTTTCTTAAGAGAAACAAGGTCTTCTACTCTTGCAAGAATGCAAGATGATGCAATAGAAATCGAATCAAATATGATGGAATCTGGTAAATTAAAATCCAAGGTTTTGACAGGAACCAAAGAACCTAAACGTTTCAGGGAACAAGCAAGACCTTTCGGATCTAGGAAGTCTGCTGAAGAAAAAATCGATGAGATGGCTAAGATAATCAAATATTTTTCAAAATAAAAATATAGAATGGAACTAGATCAATCCAAACCTGATCCATTCGCTAGAAATCAGTTCAGGAGAAATCCTAACCCTCAGAGGCAGATATGAAAAATCCACGCTCTGTTTAAAATGGAAAATTTTATCCAAAGGGATGATATGAAAAACTATGAGGGGTTAGAAGAGGATCTAAACAACCTTAGTGATGACGACCAGAAGCCTCATTTAACTAGACAAGATTATGAAAAGTATCTAGACCTAGAACCCCTGTTTAATAATGAGGAAAGTATAAATAATCTGGGAGAGTCTGTATATCAAGGAATATTCGACTCCATAATGGTTGAACTTCAAAAGAAGTACAATTTAAGGGCCAGAGAGACAAATCCTACAAGTGTTCCACTGAAATTTTTTTTATCGAGAAATAAAGCGAATGAGGCAGTTGCTACTAAACCGCTAGTCGAAGCACAAGTTGTCTGAACCAAAACAGCTGAAACAAGAGAAACACAAACTAAGAAAAAAAAAATATTGAAGCACATGATCCAACTAGAGAAATAGAAAAAACTATTGGAGGTTTCAGTTTAAAAAATGAACTAAATAAAATTAAAATCCCCATGCCCCTGGTTGAGCTTGCCAAGGATCCAATTTATAAAAAAATAGATTGTTAAAATGATAAATTTTTCTGATGTTGAATGTCACGTAGATGTGATCAATCTACAAGATGAAATACCTACGATTATGTTTGGTCTGCACATCGAAAATACTAAGGATTATGTTTCTCCATTTTATATTGCATTAACTATGGACGATCACTTACTCCACAATTGCATGTTAGATTATGGGGCCTCTCATAATTTAATGCATAAAATTATCATGAAAAAATTGGGCCTTGAAATCACTAGACCTTATCAAGGCTTATACTTGTTTGATTCCAGAAAGGTTAAGTGTCTTGGCATGATCAAAGATTTGGTAGTTGCACAAATCCCTGTAAAAAGTATCCTTATGGATGTAGTCATTGTCGACATCCCTGCCAAGTACAACATGCTTCTGTCAAGGTCTCTGGGTGCAAAATTAGGAGGATCACTTCAACTGGACATGACTTATGCTACGATCCCAATTTTTGGTGGACAATTAACACAACTATACAGAGAGACTAGATTGGCATATACTATAAGTGACCCCCAAAACCCAAAAATTTACCCAATCTATGTTGCCAATCCGGATTTAGGAAATTGTATTTTATCAATAGATGACGATTTTGAAGAATGTATAGAAGAAGAAAATAAAAAAAAATAATAAAAAAAAAAGAAAAATGTAAATAGCAGAGGAGTATAGAAATTGTTTTTTGATGCGCATCGTCCTGCGAAGGGGCAGGGGCTGGAGTGTTATTTGTTGCACTAGGAGAGGAGTACGTTATCCCCTTTTCATACAATTTACAGTGGGAAATTGATTATGAAAATAATGTATGTGAGTATGAAGTTCTATTCTTAGGATTAGAGGCTGCCAAAAAGATAAAAATTGAACATCTAATAGTTTATGGTGATGCAACACTTATTGTGAAACAAATAAAGCAACAAGATCAAGCTAAAACTCCAAGGCTAAGGTCATACAAAAATTGCACCTAGTATTTGATAGAGAATTTCTTCTCGTCCTTTAACATTCACTACATTCCTAGAATGGAAAATCAATAGGCGGAATCTTTAGACAAAGCAGTTGTGAAGTTTGTACCACCTACGGTCCTAAAACTAAAGTATCATATCAAAATGAGATATAAACCTTCGATCCCAAATAATGTTCATCACTGGCAAGTCTTTGAAGATGACGAGCAAATTAAACAGTTTCTGGAAATGGTTGACGAATTCTCCAAGACTCATATAGATCAGGAAAATTAGAACAATCCTATCTAGATCATGTAGGAAGGTGAATATCATGAAAAGTTCCAAGATAAGACCGCAAATCACCGAATTCTTGTGCTTAATAACAATCAAATCCCCAGAGGTATGATACCCTTAGAGAGATTTTTTGACCAAGATGATATACCCTTAAAATCTACCTTACGACCTCATCCCTAAGAGGTTGAAGACTGTAATATAGGAACTAAAGAGGATCCTAAACTAGTGAAGATATCTAAATACCTTCCAACCCAAGTGAAGAATAAATACGTCGAGTTTCTTAAATAGTATAAAGACGTCTTTTCATGGTCCTATGATGATCTAAAAACTTACGATACCTCTGTAATTGAACATAAGATTCCTTTGAAGCATGGTATCAAACCTTTCAGGAAAAAGTTGAGACAGATAAATCCTATCATCTTGACAGTAATAGAAAGGGAATTCAAGAAACTTATCGACGCAAAAATTATGGTCCCACTCAAGTATTCTGAATGGGTGAAAAATTTGGTACCCGTCACGAAGAAAAGTGGAGAAATAAGGCTTTGTGTAGATTTCATAAATTTAAACCATTCATCCCTCAATGACAACTACCCACCACCAAAAATGGATCATGTTCTAGAAAAAGTAGTTGGAGCTAATAGAATGTCAATGATTGATGGCTTTTTTGGATACAACCAAATTGTTGTCCACAAAGATCATAAAGAAAAGAATGCATTTACCACTCCGTGGGGAACTTTCATGTATGATAAAATGTCATTTGGTTTGATGAACGTAGGGGCTACTTTCCAAAGAGATATGGATATATCTTTCATAGGTGAGAGAGATAATTTTTTCATTATTTACTTGGATGATCTAACAGTCTTCTCCAATTCTGATGTAGAACATCTGGATCATCTCAAACAAACCTTCGAGAAATGCATAAAATTTGGTTTGTCACTTAACCTTAAGAAGTCACATTTTTCTATGCAAGAAGGAAAGCTTTTGGGTCATATATTTTCTAAGGATGGAATCAAGGTCGACCCTAAGCGATTCGATGCTATTGACACAATAAAAATTCCTAGAAATAAGAAAGAAATCCAATCTTTTTTAGGGAAGATAATTTTTTTGAGAAGATTTATCCCTAACGTCGTTGAAATTTTTAAACTAATTACAGATATGTCGAAGAAAGACATTGAAATGAAATGGACCACTAAATCCAATGCATCATTTGAGTGGATTAAGAAAGTTATAAGCGAAGCACCAATGTTAGCTAGTCCTGACTGTTAAGAACCAAATATCAATATAGCATAGAAACACCTCAGAATAAGTACTCAACGCCTTGAAGAAGAGATAATTTTGGATAATAAGCCTCTTCGAGGGGGAAACCTCCTTTTACGCCACATAAATGTTTAAGTACAAGATGATTCCAATTGAAAATGTCTCCTTGGTATATATAGGAGACTAGGAGGTATAATTACAACTAATGGAATAAAGCCGACATAAATAAAATAACATTACTAATGTAATATGCCCCAATTAAAGGGTAATGAGCCAATATTAGGGCTTAACATTCCCCTCCCCTTGAGACAAGTGTTGTCCGCAATGCTTGAGTAACTTTGGATGCTTCTGTATAAAAGACTCATCTTCCCAAGTGGAATCTTCAGCCGGTAGTTTCCTACATTTAATGAGATACTCTGAAATGGATCTATTCCTAAGCTAGAAAATTCTTGTGTCAGTGATGGCTTGAGGATCCAATATGATTTTTCCTTCCTCTTCAAGTTATGGAAATATAGTTTGAACTGGGATCTTGTCGCCTATAACCTTATTTAATCATGAAACATGGAAAACTGGGTGTACTCGTGAAGATGCAGGCAAATCCAATTTGTATGCCATAGTACCAATATTTTGCAACACCTTATAAGGGCCATCGTACTTTGGTGATAATTTTTTATCCTTTTTGGCTTGCTTGAGGGACATCTGCTTGTATGGTTGTAGTCTTAAAAACACCCAATCCCCTACTTCAAAAATTCTTTCACTACGATGTTGATATGCTTGTTGTTTCATGCGATTTTGTGCCATGGTCAGGTTGTCCTTTAAGATTTGGAGAACTTGTTGTTGATGCTCGATGTGATCTTCCACTGCTTGAACCTTAGATTTTTATTTTAGAGAAG
>ML798970.1:130721-143892 GCA_009831015.1 Picea engelmannii
TGCCATCAAACTTCCTCATATCGATCTTAGGAACGTGGTTGGTCTTCAACCCAAAGTTTGAGTTTCTCCATTCTTGATTCACCTTCCTTGTGTCCTCATCATGAATTTCATGGGATGCATTTTCACTTTCAGGTGTCTTCTCTGTTATGAAAGTTTTCAATACTTCCATGATCTCATCTTTTAAACCATCCATCTTTGCCTCCAACTTAGCATCCATCTCTTGTAGTTCATATTTTTTACTATCTTATTTTGTAAATAATTTATGTCCCTACAAATTTCTTCGCCTTCATCAAGAGTCCAAGTAATATTTTCTGGAGGATTATTTAGTGTAGAAGTTCCCTTTTTAGGTGGCATGTTGGCCAAGTATCACTTTTGAACCTTGATTTTGAGGTGGTTCTGCTAGACAATATTTCTTCTGTTGTATCTCCCAAGTTTCATCCCTTATGGGTATGAAACTTTATTTTATGTAGTTCTCTGATATTTTTTATCTGCAATGCCATAAGTCTAATCAAAATTGGATGTGCCAAATGGAATTTATGGTAACTTCCCTGCAACTTGTTGATTTTTGGCCTTTCCAGGAGATCTCACTTATATAGCTTACCCCACACAAAATAATTGATATAAAATTCTAAAACTCATACAAGAAATACTACAGACTGTCACTATCCAATGAAACTAACCTCACACAATTTGTATACTCTAGGAAGAAATGATGATTGTTTTACCTTGAACACCATCTTGAGGCTAGTTAATAGGACTAGTCAGATACCCTATCTTCCAAAGGGTGTATCTACAAATGTTAGATGACCCAGAAGTTGAACGTTTTACCAAAGATACCTTACTAATTTCTGTGAATAGCCTCTAGATTTTAGGTTCTGAAACATTACAGAAAGGTTTTATAGAGAAAATTCTGCAATGACTCAGTTCACAATGATTCCAGAACCCTATCTTGCATAGGCTATATCTCTGAAAGTATAAGGCCTGGGGATTTGAAATTTTAACCTAATGTACCTTGATCCATATACTAAATATACTCCAAGCCATTCCTAATGAAACGTTATAGAAAAACAATTATAGAAAAAATTCCAAGGTGTCTCAGATGTAGCAGCGAAACCCCAAGAACTTGAGCTCTGATACCATATGTTAAGAACCAAATATCAATATAGCATAGAAAAACCTCAAAATAAGTACTCAACTCCTTGAAGAAGAGATAATTTCAGATAATAATCTTATTCGATGGGGAAACCTCTTTTTACCCCACATAAATGTTCAAGTACAAGATGATTCTAAATGAAAATGTATCCTTGGTATATATAGGAGACTAGGAGGTATAATTACAACTAATGGAATAACGCCGACATAAATAAAATAACATTACTAATGTAATATGCCCCAATTAAGGGGTAATGAGCCAATATGAGGGCTTAACATGGACTATACTAAGGAATTCTTGATCTTTTCTTTCGCATATGAACATACTATCGTAGTGGTACTCCTGCAAAAGAACGAAGAAGGTTTTGAGCAGTCGATATCCTTTTCAGTAGCTTGTTTTTCCAGTATATTATATTTTAATTCTTGATCTTTTATTTCACATATGAACATACTATCGCAGTGGTATTCCTGCAAAATAACGAAGAAGGTTTTGAGCAGTCGATATCCTTTTTCAGTAAAAGTCTCAGGGATGTCGAATTAAAATATAATATACTGGAAAAACAAGTTTACACAATGGATAAATCTCGCAAAGCCTTCAGGACATATGTACTGCATTCCAAAATAATCTCTTATGTGCCAACAAGCTCTTCCAAATATATATTGGTACAACTGGACAATGATGGTAGGAGAGGTCGGTGGTTAGCTAAAATTCAAGAGTTCGATATAGAAGTAAAATCAACCAAGATAGTCAAAGTTTAGGGCCTGGCGAAATTGTTAGCAGAATAAAATTTGAAGGTACTCGAGATAAATCACCTGGAATCACACGGATATATCCCAGATATAGAGGAAATTTATGATCAAACCCCTACAGTATAGACCGAAGTTAAATTTTCTTCCTCTGATTGGTATCACGATATTGTTTCATACCTCCTTACCCTTCAGTGCCCAAGTGAAATGACTCCATCCAAAGCGAGAACGTTGAAGCTACACCCAGTTAATTATTGTATCATTAAAGGCCAATTGTACTTGAAGGATCCTCTAGGTTTCTTGTTATGTTTCTTAATAGAAACTAAAATAAAGAATGTCATAGATGAATTTCACAAAGGAGTGTGTGGAGGACATCACGCTTGGAGGGAAATGACCTACAAGATTTTAAGAGCCAGATATTATTGGCCAAAGTTATTTACTGATGTGAATGCCAAGGTTAGAGCCTACAACCCTTGCCAATTGTTCTCTGGTAAGAAAAATCTCCCAGCACTACCTTTAATTCCAGTCAAAGAAAAATCTCCTTTTCAACAATGGGGTCTAGACTTCATCGGAGAAATCCACCCACAGTCAAGAGCCCAACATAAATGGATTTTAACCACTATTGATTACTTCACAAAATGGGTATAGGTTATTCCAAATCAGAATGCTACTGATTCAGTATTAATAAACTTCTTGGAAGAGAACATCCTATCGAGATTTGGTTTCCCTCGAGAAATAGTCACAAACAACGCCCAAGCTTTCAAATCTATGGAAATGGTAATTTTTTGTCAAAAATATAACATTGTGCTAGAAAATTCTATAGCCTATTATCCTCAGGGAAATGGATTGGTCGAATCATCCAACAAGAGCATGATAAATATAATAAAAAAGTGTTGACGAAAAATAAGAAGGCCTGGAACGTTCACCTAAAGTACGCCTTATGGGAAAACCAAATTGGCACCAAGAAATCAATAGGTATGTCCCCTTTCCAAATGGTTTATGGTACTGGCGTTTTCCTTCCTATCAATATCACTCTTCCTTTGATGAAGTTGTGGCAATATGCAAAGGGGGAGCCAAATGATGTTACGAGGAAAATAAAACAAATAATCGAAGTCCAAAAAAATAGGGCCGAAGTAGATGACAAACTTCAAAAATACCAAGATAATATGAAAGCCCTTTTCGATAAAAAAAGCAAAATACAGGGAGTTTCTTCCTGGTGATCTAGTTTTAAAATGGGATACTAGAAAAGAAGATGTAGGAAAACACAACAAGTTCGATCATCTTTGGTTCAGACCATTTAGGATTGCAGCTACAGAGGGAAAGAATTCCTTCCTACTAGAAAATATCGACAAAAAACTTTTTGACAACCTTTTCAATGGGTGCTATCTAAAAATTTTTATGCAATAATCACGTTTCACATTACCATTGTATATATTGGTTTTGGTTTCTTATTTCAATTTGAAATTTCATTTTCTTTTGTAAACTATCTAAATTTTACTTTTTAGTTGTAAATAAACATAGTCTTATTCAATATCACAAAAGAAAAATATAAAATATTTGTACTACATATCATTTCTATTGTTTGGAATTCTCTGATTTTATTTATCTTGATCCCATGCAGAATACTTACTATCAAATGAGAAATGAGGAGGTACCAAAATCCAATGCTCATCTTTCAAAACATTTGTTTTCTCTTAAACAGGTGATAAATTAATAATTGGTTTGATTGAAATATAAATCAAATATGAGGTATGAATTTATATACTTGTTGTTCAAGCTAAGATTATAAAGAAATCTTATCGACATAAATGAGGTTCTACTCCTATAAATATAGTCATCTGATCAAAGATAAAAAAAAGTAGAAATTTGCAGATTAATTCTGAAGCCTTATCCAAATCAAATGGAAATAAAATAAAAATGAAATAAAAAGAAAAGAAAATAAGAATAATAAAGGGCCTAAAAAAGAGAAGCTTGATAATCAAGAAGTGAACTTGTGTGGAAATGAGATTATGTTACGTCAGACCCTTTGAGTCCTCATTCCGTTTCACTTTTCCTATCTTCGAGTTGTTACTCTATTCTGATTTTCAATACCTGGCCTTAACTATTCATAGAAAGAAATAATTTCCCCTTGACTCTAAAAACGTAAAAACATATCCTCAAAACAAGATTAGGAAAAACTCTTTATGTTCCTCTGATTTTAGCTGAAAGAAAGTATGTCTAGGATAATCTTGATAACTTTATCTATTCTAACAGATTTTAATTGTTTAGTTTTCTCAGGGCCAATCCCTAGAAAATAAAAATTCCCCATAAGATCTTCCCTATAGGAGAAGATGTATTGAAGATCGGGAGAGATTTAGTTTACAATACAATAAAAAATTATTGACAAACCTTCATTGTCAAATATTAAGCATATATCATCCCTTGTATTATACATACAAATTGATTGCCCCCACTTCAAAATTATAAAAAATATATAAGACAGATGGTGAAACGGAATTCATAAAATGATTGCCCCCATCTAGTCCAAGACAAATGGTGAAAACAAATGCATAAATCGATTGCCCCCATTTTTTCCAAAAGAGATGATGAAAGGAAATTCATTTAATGATTGCCCTCATCTCAATAAAATGCAAAAATGCTAATTGAAGTTATGAAAGGAAATTCAATGGGAGACGTAGATAACTTCACCAGGGTACTGAACAAGCTCGCTCGCAATGAAGAAATATCTATGATTTCTGTAAGGTTTTCATACATGTATAAACATACTCTGGTATCTAGTTCTCTTTCCGGTAATATTTACATTCTAAATTGTCAAGGGATTCCCTAAATAAATTATAAAAAACAACTTAGCCTTGATGTGAACGAAATGGACCAAAGTTTGATACACTAGTTAAAGTTGTTTTGATTATCTTAAGAAAATCCAAACTCAGTTTCAGGAAAAGAAAACTATTAATAGCCTAACTTGAGATCAATAATTAAATGTGTTTTGAAGGTTTTTTGAGATTCGGTTGAAGTTCAATTTTTATTTGTATGATTTTTTACAAAAGGTGTTTCCCAAAAATGCAATAATGACTCCATTTACCCAATAAAGGAACTTGGTCTATTGTTCTTCCACACCTCACAGGGAGACGCGATCCACATATGGAGCCTATGTTGGAACATATATAATCCTAAACTTTGAGCTTTATATCCTCCACTTCATGAAAATATAATATTTCCCAAAGTGGTAACTCAGAAATTAACTTTTGAAATTTTAATCAAATTCATTTCTGGTTAATTGGTAATAAAGTGCACATGATATCCGTCATTGATAACGTTTCTCCGTTTGATCGAACGATCCTATTTTTCCCAGAGTTTTGGAGCCATCTGATTTTTAAAGAGTCAAATCACTAAAGGTCGCTCCAGAGCTTCATGCTTCAAATGTTTTGAGAAGTCTTAATGATAAAGGACCTGGAACCTGAAAGTGTTTGTTCCTCACTTTTCATAAACCTTTAAAGGACACAAGTCATAGTACATGTGTGTCTTTTAAAGTCTCCTCTGGGTTGACACGTGGCACTCTTTTATGATATTTTTGTTTGAATATTCATACGATTCTAAGAAACACATGGCACACCCTGATCTTGACATGTCATCAAGAATGATGTCATCTCTGACACGTCACTACAGGAGGCGGCTCTTCGAAAATATAACAAAGAGCTAATTCACAAATCCACAAAGCAATAAAATGTTGAAGTATTAAATCTTAATTAATTAAGTTAATATTGGTCAAAGGATAGTTAATGACTTCACACTTCACAGTTTAGAAATTTACCCTTCATAATATCCTAAAATATCTGAAGTCCAAATTCTAGAAGAACTTGAACTAAAATGCGATTAATTAAATCTTAAAACCGATTATAGAATAATTAATTTTTTCGTAGCTTCGGGGTTTGGGAATTTCTTCTCGAGCTACATTTAAAAATCCCAACATCTGAATATCCGAGTCACTTTAGGTTAAAAATGATTAATTAATATTTTAAAAAGAGATTATCTTATAATTAATCTTTTGTGGGTTCATGATTCAGGAAATTTCAACTCTGGTTCATCCAGAACTCCCACACACGAACTGTCGATATTAATAGCATTTATCAAAAATCAATGGTAATGATTTTTAGCATAGATTGCGGATATCTAGGTATACTTTCCCATTAAGGTCAATAAATTTTCCGTCAGTAGAGGTATACTCGAATCAATGCACCTGATGTGAATAAAAATGCTTGATTTTGAATTTCATTTTCATCTTATGCAAAGTAGTAAGTTATATCCGAGTAAGAAGCTCACACAATTTCCTCTGCAACATGTATCCTTGTTGTATTTTCGATATCATGGCACCATAGAAGATGATGAAGAATATTGATGCAGCTGGTGAAGGTTCAAATCCGAATGCAAACGTTCTCTCAAACACTACGACATGAGCTATAGACTCAGTTAAATATTGGACATAGGTGTTTGAGATTCTGGAACATGGGGTTATAAATTGCCCAGAATATTCCAACAATTAAGTGGACAATACTCACAGAGTTAAAATCAGAATTATGACCCAGTTCGAGCTTCAAAAGATAGCTTCATGGCCGAGGCTCATGCCATATAATGACATGACAAGTTGGGCCCTAGAAAAAATCATCGTCCAAACCACGAGTATTTTCAACTCTCAAAAGGTTGTTGTCAGGTCTTTCTGACCAGAACACATACAAGTAATGTATAAGCTATCTACCAATTTTAAATATAATTACAATGTTGCATTCATGTTGGATTTTGAGCAATAGGAGTGCATACAATATGACAAAACCTATCCTGATATAATCATGTCTTGGTGGGGTAACCCCTTGAAATTCAGGGCCGACACTCGTGGAATTTATGCCACAACGTCGTTGGATACTCATATAATTTATGTAGCTATGATTCTCTGTAGACTATTCGAGAACAAGATTCCTACCCATTTCTCAGTGGCATGGGTGTCAATTATGCACGAGGTGGCCAAGGGATTCTCTTTTAATTGGGACAAAATATTATCTAATAACTTGGCTAAGGAAATCACAGAATACAAATTGGTGAATTCAAATGGGCAACCCGCCCATTTCTATATTTTTGCATATATCATGGATTTTATTTGCTTTATAAATCCATTCCACTGATGAACTGGAGTTGGACCCCGACCAATGCTGAACCTATTCACTTCTATCACTCCAAGTTGTGGGAAGACAAGGCTGAAGATTTATTCTACGAAATCTAGCACCATGTAGTGCTTCTCATTCATATAGATTTATATGGTTTCCCACCCCCCTCTAATTTTAGATAGAATCATGAGATATCTGGGAAAAATAACAAATTGGTTCATCGATGAAAACTTCTCTTACATCAAGGTTTTCGGATGCTCAGTCCCTCCCCATGCTCTCTTGATATTTTTACCAGACCATATAGTATGCCGAGAAGTATCTTATCAAACAATGACATGGGGAATCAACAAGGAGATGAAAGAAGCCCAGAAAAAGGTATGGCCTACCTTCCCTCTCCAGGTTGGTATGTTTTCATTATTAGACTTCAATCAATCCAAAGTGAAGGATACAACTCTGGAGGATGTCGAGTTAGTTGACATTGAGCTTAAAAGGCATGGCCCATAGAAAATCATGGAAAACCACCTGGCCCAATACAACCTGAAGAGATATGTGCATGAAAACTCCCCACATGATGAAATATTCAGGGGAGTTAGGTCTTAGGAGGAAGTACTGAATAGATACAAACCTTGTCCCCATATCAATAGGCCGGTTTCTTCATTTTTCGAAGGCACAGACAAAACAAATTGCCTAAAGTACTACAGGGAGAGTCGGTAGCCACTTCGTCTACACAGGAAACTGTACCTCTAGGTTTTGAGACAGGGAGCTATGGAAAACAAGATACGAAGGAAAACTCAAAGAACACCGAATTTTGAATGCAGGAATTGAAAGATTCATTATCAAGTCCATTAGGCCCTCAAGGAAAGGCTCACCTCAAAGCTTTCCTAAAGCAAGGGAAGGATACATCTCCTTCTACACCAACCACATATACGGCCCATACTGGTGAGAAACAATCATCCACAGAGATAGGTACCCCTATTACTTCATTGACACCATTGTAGTCAACTTTTGGAAATCCTATCTCCGAAGTCATTTTTATAGGTGATCTTACCCCAATTTTGCCTGAAGAGATGCCTCCTTCGGACTTCTTCTTCAGTAAGAAAAGGAGGGTCGTCGTTAAATGAGAAACACATAATAAATATGGAGCGATAGTCAAAAGGAAAAGAATGGTGTACGATGGACAAAACTGAGATGATACATAATTTGCAAAGGAAGATGCAGGTTCATTGGGCACTTTAGCCACTACTAATCAATGGTCTGTGGAAAATTTGGATGAACAAATGCAACAAAAGAGCCTGTTGGTAGAAAAAATTCAAAAGAAAATACACACAACTAAGTAGACTATCCAGAACATAATGAGTCGAGACTTTGATCAGATCAAAGAAAATGATAAACAACAAATTCAACAACTCTAGGCCAACTTTGATGACCTCCAAAGGAATTAACAGTTCAATCAAGGACTTATCACCCAACATGTTGAACTAATAAAACAATTACAAGATAAGTTGGAGTTGACCGAAAGTACCTCAGTGGATATTTCGTCTTTCCAAACTCAAGAAATGGAAATAAATGAAAAAATGGAAAAGGCCCAGCTGGATCTTTTTATGAAGGTGGATGCCATCAAGAATTTCTACCAGGCAGTAGATATTTCTCTGAAAGACATCTACATCAAAGAAAGAGAATCTTGCTAAGCTCGAGTTAAGTTTTAAGAGGTTGTCTTATTGGTAACAAAGGATGATGTCTCGGATGTTCCTCGACTTTGTCTTTCTGAACAAATAAGAGGTGGTGTAGCTTTAAAGGCCTAGGAAACAAATCTAGTAGAGGGAAAAAGACTTTCTAGAGAGGTAAATGAAGCCTGTCTAGAAGGGTTTTCATTACTAGACAAAGGACTAATTGATTTTGAAGGAAATGTTATCTCCGAAGCCCTGGGTCAAATTTATATAGCAAAGAACCAGTATAATTCTATAACAATCAAAGAAGAAGCTCTCATGGCCATTCAAAAAATGAACTAGATTGATCTCCTTCAAATAAGTAAATGGATAGTAAACCCAAGCTTGCAATTATAGGTCATATCTCAAGGAGAGAAAAGAATACAAGAAAGGTTGCCTCAGGTGGAGAGGAAGTTATACACTTTTGAGGTGAATGAAGCAACCGAGCCTTAAGGGTTGGTGGTAAAATTAGCGAGTAAATGTATCCAATGTATTGAATATGGGAAAACAAGCACATATGGAAGCAAGTAAGAAAGTGTCATTGCACTATTGGATATAGTTGAAGGGACAAATGGAAACAAAGTTATGATGACTAGGACGTTATGCTAAAGTATCAAGAAGTTCATATGACATATATATCTGGCCTAAAGGAATGAGAAAAGAGGAAACATTTCGGCCAACAGACAAAGAGATTGCCAACGAAACTCATCATTTTCTATATTCTATTTTTTTATTTAAAATATTTGCTATTTTAAATTATGAGAAGTCCAACCATTTTCAGTTGTGACAGTTTTGTATAAACACATAGATTGAATATCTATTAAGGGTTGCTTCTTGCCGAATGTAATAGAGAAAACTCTTCTTATTGAGTATTAATACAAGTGTAGATAGAGATTCCAAGTTTTGTTCAGTTTGGGTTATGTGCTTCTTTTGTTTTTCCATATCTCAACATTTCTTTACGCATTCCTTGATAAATGGTTGATTTCAATTTAGTACAACAACTATTGTAACAGTATTTATGTTAATCCCTAATATTGAATCATTACCCCTTAATTGGGGCATATTACATTAGTAATGTTATTTTATTTATGTCATCTTTATTCCATTAGTTGTAATTATACCTCCTAGTCTCCTATATATACCAAGGAGACATTTTCATTTGGAATCATCTTGTACTTGGACATTTATGTGGGGTAAAAGGAGGTTTCCCCCTCGAAGAGGATTATTATATTAAATTCTCTCTTTTTCAAGGCATTGAGTACTTATTTTGAGGCTTTTATATGCTATATTGATATTTGGTTCTTAACATATGGTATCAGAGATCAAGGTCTTGGGGTTTCGCTACTACATCTGAGACACAGTGGAATTTTCACTATAACATTTTTTCTACAACAATTCATAAGGAATGACTTGTAGGATATTTACTATATGGATTAAGGTATGTTGTATTAAAAATTTAGATCTCGAGGCATTATACTTTAGGAGATATATCCTTTGTAAGATAGGGTTTTGGAATCATTCTGAATTGAGTCATTGCAAAATTTTCGCTATAAATTTTTTTATGTAACGTTTCAGACCCTGAAATATGGAGGCTATTCTCATCGATTAGTAAGGTATTTTTGGTAGAAATTTCATCTTCTGGGTCATCTTAAATTTGTAGATACACCTTGTGGAAGATAGGGTATCTGACTAGTCCTATTGACTAGTCTCAAGCAGGTGTTTCGGGTAAAACAATCATAAATTCTTCCTAGAGTATCCAAATTGAGTGATACTAGCTGCATTGAATAGTGAAAATCCCATAGTAGTTTTGGTATGAGTTTCAGAATTTTATATCAATTATTTTGTGTGGGGCACGCTATACAAGTGAGATCTCCTGGAAAGGCCAAAAATCTGCAAGTTGTGGAGAAGTTACCATAAATTCCACTTGGCAAATCCAATTTTTATTAGACCTATGGAATTGAAGAGAAGAAATATCAGATACCTACAAAAAATAAAAGATCATACTCAGAAGGGCCTAAATTTTGGAGATACAATAAAAGGAAGATTGTCTAAAAGAACCACCTCAAAATCAAGGTTTAAAGTGATACTTGGCCAACATGCCACCAAAAAAGGGAACTTCTACACCAAATAAGCCTCCATACAATCCTACTTGGACTCTTGATGGAGGTGAAGAAATGCGTAGGGACATAAATGATTTACAAAAAAAGACAGTAACAAAAGATGAACTACAAGAGATGATGGATTCAACAAAAGCTAAATTTGAGGCAATAAATACTAAGATGGATGCTTTAAAAGGGGAGATCATGGAAGGATTGAAAAATTTTCGAATAGAGAGGACACCTGAAAGTGAAAATGTATCCCATGAAATTCATGATGAGGACACAAGGAAGGTGAATCAAGAATGGGGAAACTCCAACTTTGGGTTGAAGACCAACCATGTTCCTAAGATCGATATAAGGAAGTTTTATGGCAAGGACCCAATCACATGGATATTTCAAATGGAGCAATTCTTTGATCTGCATAATGTACCACATACACAAAAGGTATGCATTGCTTCATTATATTTAGAACCCAATCAATTTGTATGGTATCAATGGATTTGTTCTCGCAAATCACTCGTCACTTGGACAATTTTCATGGAAGAAATGATAGCACACAATGAGGATACAAGGAGCAATACCTTCTTTATCCAATTGATAAATCTCAAGCAAAAGGGTTCAGTTACCAAGAACATTGAGAACTTGCAAATATTGAATATAAAGGTAACAGATATTCCATATGAGCACTTGATTGATGCATTCTTAGGAACTTTAAAGGATAACATTCAACATGAGGTTCGCCTTTTGGAACCCAAATAATTGGAGAATGCATTTAAGGTGGCAAGAAATGTTGAAATTAAAAATATGGCTATGGATACTAGAAGGACCAATCCTAACATCTATAGATACTAGAAGGACCAATCCTAACATCTATAGAGAGAATAATGCTCCTTCTTCTAAAACACCTCAACCTACAAGGTTGACACCTCAACAATTGGAGGAAAGAAAAGGAAAAGGTTTATTCTTTAATTGTGACATCAAGTACAGTAAGGTACATACGTGTGGTGAGAAGAAATTATTCTACGTAGATTGTGAAGAGGAAGAAGAAAAAGAAAAAGAACCATCTCAAGATGAAAACGTAGAAGCAATTTCGTCAGAAGAGTTGACTCCCATGATATCGTGTAATGCATTGGCTAGAATTAGCACTCCTCAAGCCCTCAATATCGAAGGATACATCAAAAAGAAAAAAGTAATAGTCCTAATTGATTCTGGAAGTACTCATAATTTCATTCACTATAAATTAGCCAAAGCTCTCAATTGCTTTGTATATCCAGCGCCACAGTTTCAAGTAATGATTGCAGATGGATGAACTATCAATTTCTCAGGAAAATGCAGTAAGATAAATCTTACTATGGGGGAATATGTAATGAATAGTCCAATGATTTCTATACCCATGGGTGGTGTTGATGTTGTACTAGGAATCCAATGGTTACAATCATTAGGAACAATGGATTTTAATTTTCAAGAAATTTGTCAATGGAAGGAAAATAAATTGAGTTAAGAGGTATCACAGGGAAACCCGGTAAGGTGATAAGCTCTAATGGCATGAAACAATTATTGAAAAAGGGGCATCAAGGTGTTATTGGAAAACTATGCTCACTAAATATTTAAACATCTAAGCCATCTATTCCCCAATATCTCCAAGGGATCATTGATCAACATTCCAAAGTATTTGAAGATATTCCCAAAGGTCTTCCACCCACTTGAAATCATGATCATGAAATTCACCTAATTCCTGGGAGTGTTCCTCCTAACATCAGACCATACAAATACCCTTATGCCTAGAAGAGTGAAATTCATTGCATGGTTGAAGAAATTTTAGAGGTTGGCATTATTAGACCTATCCAAAGTTCTTACTCTACACCAGTCATAATGGTATTCAAGAAACATAGCTCATGGCGTATGTGTCCAGATTATAGAGAGCTCAACAACATCACTATTAAAGATAAGTTTCACATTCCCATCATTGATGAATTTTTAGATGAACTACATGGAGCAATCTATTTCACAAAATTGGATCTTTGTTCAGGGTATCATCAGATTAGAATGAAGGAAGAAGATATCCCAAAAAAAACATTCTGAACTCATGAAGGCCATTATGAATTTGTGGTCATGCATTTTGTCCTTACAAAAGAACCTTTCACATTCCAAGGGTTTATGAATTCCTCTTTCAAGCCCTTCCTTCGAAAATTTGTGTTAGTATTTTTTGATGATATACTAATCTATAGCAAGTCTTGGGAGGATCATGTGCAACATGTTGACAAGGTGCTACAACTACTAAAGGAGAAACAACTATATGCCAAACCATCCA
>ML798970.1:161427-189479 GCA_009831015.1 Picea engelmannii
CAATCCGTAAAGCGTCTTCCCGTGAGGGCTTTCACCATAAGGGGACCACTTTGGAGTTCATCCATATTTACTTCTTATCAACCATGACAAAACAATAATGAGTCATATTTACATCAAACACTATTGGGTCCATTACCCACAACATTGTGCTATGGGTCTTTCTTCAAGGGTTGACATCAATGACAACCAACCTTAATCAACATAGACGAACTCATATTTTGATGGAGGAATGTGTAGTTCTTTGAAATACCTTTCCAATGGGCTATCATATACCTAAAATAGAGGTTGTATGCAAAATTTACGATCCTTGGAATTTGAGGTACCAAATTACACCAACTTGCCCATAGGGCCCACATGACTTTTGGCGTTTCACCTTCTAGGGTTAGGTTTTTGGATGTCTATGGTTTTGGAATTCATGAGTAATATTAGAAAGGCCTATGGATCCTCATTTTAATCCATTCTACTCAGATGGATTCACATAGAAGACACATTTCTTCTCAGAGATAGCTACCACCATTCGAACAAGTGTTTTAGTTCTACAGTTTTATAGTTTCAACCTATTTCATTATTTAATAGAAGACATTGTTCACTGGATATTTGTGTTATTCTTAATATCTCTGTGTTTATTGTATTTAGTCTATTAATTAGTTCGATCCGCTCCTAAATTTGAATGAGTGGTATCATAAAAATCTTCTCTTCATTTATTTTTCTTCGTGCATGTCCCCGACAAGATCTAAGTACAAGAAATTGGGACTCGAACCAATCGAGCCATTATAAGATCAGTCACGTTGAGCCTGAAAAAAACCCATGGGATACAAAAAGAAATATGATGGAGTAGAAGATCCTATTAAAATGTTTCTCTATGAATCCCTTGCACGAAAAATGAACGAAATGATGGACAAGTTCACGTAGATCCTTTGACGGTTGCCCACAAGAGAAGTATATTCATAAAGAAGCCATGAAACCCCCTTCAAGGTACATGTAAATTTTTATATTCCATTATTTGAAGGACTGATAGATGCGGATTTTGTAGATAAATGGTTGAATCTGCTTGAAGGATATTTTTTGGTCCACAATTTTTCCGATAGGGAAAAGATCACTTTTGCACTCCTCAAGGTCGTTCCCCATGTTAAGGATTGGTGGGATACTTACTCCAAGAAAAGAGCCATGGAGGAATATACAATGTTTGTGGTTTCCCCTACATGGGATTCCTTTAGGGACGCCATTAAATAAAAATACTACCTTGTTAGAAGCTATGAGGACCAGTACACCAGATGGACCACCCTACGTCAAGAAAGGGACTAGATAGTACCATATTTCACCAATATTTTCATACCCTATGCACCAAATTGGGTATCAAAGAATATAAGATTCATCTGGTCCTCAAATGTCATAGATATTTGTATAGATACATTCAAATAGAAATGGAGTTCCTAGATATCACCTCATTGGGCACGGCTTATAGATACACTGTCAAGATCGAGCATAAATTTAAGAAGAAAAGGAGAGAATTTGGATCTGCAAACCCCTCATAGCCGAAGCAAGGAAAAGGAAACCCCAACCCACACAGCAAGGGACCAAGTTGACATGGTATCCCTCAGGACGACGAGTCCAATCCGCAACAC
Source organism: Picea engelmannii (assembly GCA_009831015.1). Lineage (NCBI taxonomy): Eukaryota > Viridiplantae > Streptophyta > Pinopsida > Pinales > Pinaceae > Picea > Picea engelmannii. Next base: position 163,053 of record ML798970.1, read on the forward strand.
AAGAAGCACAATGAGAAGATGAAAAAGGACACAGGAAAATGGTTTGACTACCATAAAATTCCTTGGCACAACACCGAAGAATGTCGCTCCAATCAGTCCCTTATGGACGAGATGAAGGCTTCCAAGTCAGAGGACGATTCTAATTCCAAGTCAAATCCTGAAGGAGGGAAGCAGATTATCGATGTTGAACCCAGTGGCACTGTATCTACCACCAAAGTCAAGCCAAGAGAACTAGAAGAAAAAGAGGAAGGGGAGCTCCTCTTTCACTCATAGATGTGGGTCAAGGGGGCTCCACTTCATTTCAATGTCAATAGCAGTAGTCAGAAGAACCTGATTTCATAAGAGGTCTTCAAGTGACTAGACCTACTAACAACACCACACCCGCAGCCCTACACCATCAGTTGGCTTCAGCAAGGAAGAGATCTTTGTGTCCACCAACAATGTCGTCTTCCCTATAGCATCAAGAATTTCAAAGATGAGGTACTGTGTGATATTCCTCCCATTGAATTTTTTGATGTTATTTTAGGACAACCATATTTGTGGAAGCGTCATGTTGTGTATGAGTCTAGACCCTACAGTGTTATTATTACTTTGGGTAGACAATTGTACAGGATCCCAGAGGTTGCACCGCCTACTGTTATTTCTTTAATCTATGCTAAGAAATGCAGTAAGGTAATTTCATAGACCGGGAATTTTTTCTTCTTTGTGATCCATTCTCACAGTAAGAAGAAGGTCACCACCACATCTGTGGCCTCTACACAATGCCTCTCTTTGTAGTAGAAGCAAGTGGATGGGATCGTTGAAGAATATAGAGACATATTCTCATCCCCTACAGGGGTATCGACACACTTCCAAGTCAAGAATCCAATTGATCTAACCCTCGATGCCCCTCTACCTAATGGACCACTATATCAGTGCTCATTGATGGAGAATGATGAAATCAGGCATCAGATCCATGAGATTCTTTAAAAGGGGCACATTAGACCCAACTCCCCCCCTTGTAGAAGCTTGATTGTACTGGTGCAGAAGAAGGATGAGACTTGGCGACTATGCATTGATTACATTGCCTTAAACAAAATCACAGTTAGGAACCGCTACACCATTCCCAGGATTGATGACCTTCTTGACCAAATCAAGGGGGAAAATTTATTCAACAATATTGACCTGAATTCTGGCTACCACCAAGTTCCCATCGAACCAACTAATGTATGGAAGACAACATTCAACTATCAAGAAGGTCTCTACGAATGGCTAGTCATGCCCTTTGGATTAACAAATGCACTAGCAAATTTCATGAGGTTAATGGATGATGTATTGTGACCCTTCACCAACTCCTTTGTGGTAGTATATTTGGATGACATCCTCATCTTTAGTAGAACATCGGAGGTGCACATGCAACATATTCAACAGGTTTTGAGCACTCTGCAGTAACACAAGATTTATTCCAACTTGGAAAAATGCTATTTTGGCATGAAAACGGTCCAATAATTAGGATACATTGTTGATGAGCATGGGGTACATGTTGATCCAACTAATATCTAAGTCATCCATGACTACCCTTCCCCGACCATGCTGACCAAGCTTTGGATATTTTTGGGACTAGCCAACTTCTACCGACGGTTTGTGTTGGGATTATCTCATATTGCATGGGCCCTCAGCCATGTGACCAAGGGCGGTGGTAGGGAAAATTTTGTGTGGGGGAAGGCACAACAACAAGCATTCAATGATATGAAGAATCACTTGTGCTCATATCTAGTACTCTCCTTTCCTGATCTACATCAACCATTTCATATTGAGATTGATGCATTTGACTATGTTGTGGGCACAGTTCTCACTCAACATGGGTATCTGGTGTCATACCATAGTGAGACACTCTTCGATACTATCCGGAAATACCCCACATATGACTAGGAAATTTATTCCATTTTACAAACCTATCGTCAATGGAAACATTACATTCTGGGGAAAGAGATGATCATACACACTAATCAAAAGCCTCTGCAGTTCATACATACACAAGGGAAATTGCAGAATGACTTCCATCAAAAGTGGTCCACCTACTTGCAATAGTTCCATCTCAACATAAAGTATAAGACATGTATCTCCAATTGTATCACTGACTTCCTCACTCAGACCCCTATGGATGCACTCACCATTGTGCTCCATTCCTCTGGAGATGAAGCATTTGAGTGGCCCCAACTTTATCAACAAGATCCAAATTTCGCCTCCACCTATTATCTCTTGGGTATAGGCGTAACTATCACTAATTTTCACATTCAGGACAAACTCTTATGCCACCTAGGCCATCTTTGTGTTCCTACAAGAAAGCATGAAAAGATTATTTGGGAAGACAACTACAACCGAGTGGTGGGACATTTTCGCGTGGAGAAAATTGTGGTCATTCTTCAAAAAAAAATATTGGCCAAAAATTTGACACAACGTCAACAAGTATATCAGATCTTTCACTGCATGTACCATTTCCAAGCCAACTATCAAGAATCAAGGCCTATACACCCATCTTCATATTCCTGAGAAGCCTTGGGAATCCATCTCAATGGATTACATGTCTAGCTTGTCCTCCACCAAGCAAGGAAATGACTGTGTTTTTGTGGTTGTTGATTAGTTTTCAAAGATGGCCATCCTCACAACCTGTAAGAAGCATGCCATAGTGGAAGATACTTCTAAGATATTCTTCGAAAAAGTGTGGGTCCACTTTGGGATACCACAGACCATCATCTTCGACTGAGACAAAAAGTTCCTCATCACCTTTTGGTCGAGTCTCTGGTCTCTTTTGGACACCAAGCTCACAAAATCCACTTCTTTCCACCCCCAAACTAATGGCCAAACAGAGGTCATCAATCGGATGATTGTGCACATCCCACACATGTACAATTATAAGCATCCATGTACAAGGGACGAGAGTCTCCCATATGTCCAACACATTTACAACAGGGCTCTCCATAGTTCCACTAGACATAGCCTATTTCAGGTGGGTCTGGGATTTCAATCCTTGGGACCCATTGATGTTGCACTTCCTCTTGCCACCACACACACAGACTCTTCCCCTGATCAATCTGTGATCGAAAAATCCACCATATTCATTGAGAGGATTCAACGCATCCTCCAACATGTCCAGGATATTTTTTAGAAATCCAATTCTAGGTACAAGCAGCTTCATGATCAACAGAGGGTACCACACTAGTTTCAAGTTGGTGACAAATTCTGGTTACATTTGTAGAAGGAACGTCTCACCAAGACCCGTCAGAAGCTTCACCCACTTCGTCATCAACCTTACACTATCACCAAGGCTGTGGGTAGCAATTATTCTTAGCTCAACACTCCACCCTTGGTCTGCATCTAGTATTCAATGTGGACCTCCTTCGACCATATTTTCCCCCATCATTGGACACCTCCGAGATTGCAAAATAGCTAACACCAATGGAGCTCAACCCTGACTGCATGGAACAAGCATCCACTGATCAGATAGTGGACACACAGGTCAAGGGCACTCACCAGCAACAGATCCATCTTTATCAGGTTGTCAAGGAAAGGAAATTCCTACACTAAGTCAAGTGGCTCACCCAGGGACAAATCCATAAAAAATTTCCTCACCTGATGGGGGAACTCAACACAATGGAGGCCCTTTCTTTCTAAGGGGGGAGAATTGATCTAGGTAGTATTGGTGGCCACCCACCTATTCCAATTGGCTCCTTGTGTTCATTTTTTGTACAACACATTCTTCTGTACTTCTTTGTAATTGTGGGTTCTACACTTCTAGGGCTATCTGAATCCTCACACATCCTCCAGCTAGATACAGGTGGCCTCTCACCTAACCCAACTAGATTATTTTGTATTTTTTCATGTCATCACATCTTGTTGTACTTCCAAGGTTGTTTTGGGGCCCTAAACATTTTTTTTTTGTCCCACCACAATTAAACTGTACATGGAGATAGAGTTTGACGGTGGAATGTGTAGGCCTCTATGGTGGAGTTAGAGTTAGCGTGGCCTGACATGGATGGTTGAGGATGTAAAATATGGTATCAGAGCCTCATTTTCAATACTGAGCCTGGATAGGCTGAGAAAGTTGATTTGAAGGGAAATTTCATAGAGGATTGATTTCGAAGTGGCCAAATTTTGAGTTACAGAGCGTCCATGATAAAAAGTAACAACAATTGTGCGGAATTAGGAAAAAGCCCCAATTTTTACTGTTATATTCATGGGAAAATTTGAAATTTGTCCATGTGGTGAGATATTGTTGATTTAATAGTTGTTCTAGAAAATTCAGACATGGAATGGGTCAAATTTGAAGTCACGGTGAAGCCATGACAGTTGGAGCGAGTTTTACAATTAAAATTCTCAATTCGTGAATTGATTTTGGGAAAAATCCGTTCCATAAATGTCAACCCACAATGATTTGTTGTTGTGGAGGTTGAATTGGTATTATCAGGGTGAAATTGAATGAATTTTATGGTTGCAGAATGTCTATGGTAAATTGGGGAAAACGTTAAGAAAAAATCCCCAATTTCTGCAGCGGAATTCACGAGGAATTGATGCGCATAAAAAAATGAATGTTTGCTAGTGGGCGCACTAAAAATGAATTCTTCATAGTAAAAGATTGAGATATGTAAGAATTGGGCACTGCACAGAAAAATGTTAGCGTGTGGGTGTGCGTGCTAAAAATTGGTACCGCACGACAAAATAGTGGTGTATTGGTGCGCGCACTAAATTTTGTCACCGCATGGAAAAATGTTGGTGTTCGGGTGTGCGCACTAAATATTGGGCACTGCATGGAAAAATATTAGTGTGCAGGTGTGCGCACTAAATTTTGGCACTGCGCAGAAAAATTAATAATGGCACGCGTGGTGTGCACAATATTGGCAGAGCGCAGAGGAGTTTGGTTGGTGCGTGCACAATGTGGGTATATGTCGTTGCGCGACAATTTAGTTAGTGGTAAGCGCAGAGTTTTGGTGTGCGGTGGAGACGCACTAAACTTTGGCATGGTGCAACACGTAGAGTATAATGCACGCGGAATATCAACGCGCGATACAAAAACTGTGTGCAACATGTAATAGTGCAAGAACCAAAACTGTGCAAGGTGAATATTGGTGCGCGACACAAAAATAGTGCACAATTATTGGCGCGACAGAGAAGTGATACACAATGTTTTTAAAGTGCGTGAAGCATGATTTACCTTGTGTTGTTGCTGCGCATGGTAAATATGGGTTACATGTTTAAATTTGTGCATGTAAAGTCATTTGGAGGGTGAACAACCATAGAAAACCAATGATTTTCTATGATGTTTATATCATTTGAATGTCATATTTTTGCAGTGCGTTTTTGAGGCCCTTAAAAGAATTTTTAGGCACTCGAAAACCATGAGAACAGAGTGTGTCAAGGCACACTTTGTCTCTGCAGGTAAAATAAAAGAGCTCAGAGAGATATTTCTAATAGTGTAAATCGTTCGTGGAACAGAGCTTTTATGAGAAAGTTACAACACAAACAATGGAGGGTAAATTTTAAGACCCATCTAACTTCAAAGAGCCATAATGTTTTGCTCTGGAATCCGATTGAGGCGCAAGAGCATTCATTGGAAATATTTTGAGCCATAGAAGACATTCCAAGAGCTAAATTAAATTTATGGGCATGTTAAAAGTTTTTAATATGGAAAATAAGGAACTTGTAGAATACTAGTTACAATATGCTATTTTGGTCTGGAATTTCAGCAGGTTGTGACTAGCATCCCAGAACCCAAAAAGAGGTGAAACTTGGACAAAGTGTCCATTATATGTATATGAGGAAACCCAATTGAGATCCTATCAAAATTCCAAAGGATTAAGTGCAAAAATGCATATTTACAACGTAGAGTTGCACCAAGTTGAAAAATGAACAGAAAAAATAATGGACAGTTTTTAAATAGCCATAACTTTCTACTCAAGACTCGAAATTGAGCATGGGAGAAGGTGTTGGAAAGGTATTGGATAGTGGAATATAAATATCAAACCATAAAATTGATCTGGGCATTCAAATTTCCAGAAAATCAGAAGAAATAATTATGATATATTATTGAACCAAAATGGTTCATATTTTTCATGAAATTGTTGAAACAGTTAGCCTGACAAAGTTTTGTTGGCTGCACATTTTACAGAGTTACCAACAACTAGATCAGATCAATATCAACACATATTTCTAGAGGAATGGAAGATGCACAAGGAACTTACACTTAGTAGGATGAGATTATAGGGATGGATGTCCATTTGGGCATTGAAGGAACAAACTCCAATGGACATGGATAAGGAAGGGATGAAAACATGAATATGGTAGATACCATTAAAAATTTGCAAAAGGATGTCCAAATCCATAAAGAGGATAATGAAAGGATTATGAAAGACAAGGAGTAGCAGGATGACTTCAACGTGAATTTATTGTAGATCTTGAACATAATATAAAATAAATTGGACAAGGAGAGTGACTCAAGCAAATCTGGAAGTCACATGCCTCCTGATGAGAAAAGAAGAACTATAAGTGTTAGAAGACATCACCACCACTCCCTGAGGCATTCCAATAAGAGATCACATAAAAAATCGAGTCCATCCCCTATCAGGAAGCATAAGAGGTCTAGGTGGATGAGCTATGAGGAGAAATGAACAAAATCAAACCTCCTACATTTGATGGTGAGCACAAGAAGGATGAAGATGTAGAGACATGGTTGTTGGGCATGAGAAAGTATTTTTAATTGCATAATTATTCTTCCCATGCAGAAGGTAGAATTGTTATCTATCAACTCAAGGCAAAGGCATACATGTGGTGGGATCAGCTTGTGTAGGTGCAATACATTAAAGAGAAAAGTGTTACTTGGAGGGAATTCAAGAAGTATTTTGAGAAGAAATACTTGACTAAAAGATACTATGAAAAGAAAATGAAAGAGTTATTTGAACTCAAGCTTGGGAGTATGACAATAGATGAGTATGAGAGAAGGTTTTTAGAACTATTGAAGTATGTATCTTTCATCATGGATGAGACAGTTAAGACTCAAAGGTATTTGAGTGTATTTCCATCATTTATCAGTGACAAAATACAGTATGAAGATCAAAAGACCTTGGAGTAGACCATAAGGAGAGATAAGTGCCTATATGATCAGAAAAAAGCAAGGCCAACTTTACAAAAAGCTTGGGAAGACAAAAAGAGGTGCAAGATGGAATAGAGGAAGAAGGGAGCTAAGGCACCATTCTTCAGAAATAATCCTCAGGGACAACCAACTCCTAGAGAGCCCAGAGCGATTGAAACAGGGGGTCAAAGGCCAAGGCAACCACCTATTCAATGGTGGGGTTGTAAAGGGGATCATATGTTCAGAGATTGTCCTCACAAAGGTGAAAAAGAGAGAACTGTTCACAATGTACAACAGGCTAAAACAATGGAGGACATGGGAATAAATTAACCAAGGATATATGCAACCCTGGACATTAAGCAAGCATAGTATCAATCACATATGATTGAAGTGGAAGGTATGATCAACAACCAAACCATTACTATTTTAATTGATTCAGGAGCTAGTTATAGTTATATAGATCCTAAGATGGTGGAAAGTTTTCATTTTCCAAGAAACAAGCATGGAAAATCTTGGTTGGTGCAGCTAGATACCGGAGCCAAAATAAAAGTCAATAAGATGGTTAAGTCATGTCTTATGGACATGAATGGACTGAACACCAGGGAATATTTGAACATCACGCCTTTAGGTTCCTATGAATGTCTAATTGGGATGGATTGGTTGAACCAACATCATGCCATCCTAGACTGCCATAACAAGGCATTTTCTTGCTTGGATGAGGAAGGGAACTTAAGGAAAGTGCAAGGAATTCCCAGGTAAGTAACCATCAGAGAGATTTCATTGCAGCTGAAGAAATGCTACAAAAAAGGTTGTCAAATATTTGCAGCTCATATGGAAGAGACACCTAAATATAAGGTGCCAAATTTGGAAGATTATGCTGTCCTAAAAGAGTTTGCAGATGTATTCAAGGAGGTACCAGGACTACCCCCAAAGAGAGATATTGATTTCTCTATAAATGTAATGCCTGGCGTAGCTCCAGTGTCAAAGACTCCATACAGAATGAGTACACCAGAGTTGAAGGAGTTTCAAATGCATCTTGAATAAATTATGAAGAAGGGGTATATACGCCCAAGTGTGGCACCTTGGGGTGCCCCAGTCTTGTTTTTGAAGAAGAAATATGGGACATTAAGATTGTGCATTGATTTTAGACAGTTGAATAAAGTGTCCGTAAAGCATAAGTATCCTCTTCCGAGGATTGATGATCTTTTGGATCAATTGAAGGATGCCAATATATTTTCAAAGATAGATCTCAGGTTAGGATACCATCAGGTAAGGATTAAGGAGGAAGATATCAACAAGACCACGTTCAAGACAATGTATGGTCATTATGAGTTCATAGTGGTGCCATTTGGGTTATCAAATGCATCAATTGTTTTCATGTGCTTAATGAATGGTGTTTTCCGAGAATATTTAGACAAGTTTATCATTGTATTTTTGGATGACATTCTTAGATATTCCAATTCAAAAGAAGAGAATGAGCATCATTTGAGAATGGTGTTGCAAGTATTAACGGAACATCAGTTGTATGCCAAATTGATCAATTGCTCATTATATTAGAAGAAAATTCATTATTTGGGACATATCATTTTAAAGGATGGGATGATAGTGGATCCTGAGAATATAGAAGCCATTAGAGAATGTTCAGCACCAAAGAATGTGACAGAGGTTAGATCATTCATGAGCCTTGCAGGATACTATAGGAGATTTATTGAAGGATTTTCAAAGATTGCACACCCAATCACTTCCTTGCAAAGAAAGGGTTTGAAGTTTTAGTGGACATTGGATTGTGAGAGGAGTTTCCAATATTTGAAACAATTATTAACAAGTGCTCCAATACTAAGGAAAGCAGACCCATATGAAGACTTCATTGTATGCATAGATGCATGTAAAGAAGGACTTGGTGGAGTCCTCAGTCAAAATGGGTTTGTTATATCTTATGAATCAAGGAAGTTAAAGGAGCATGAAAGACACCATGACACTCATGATTTGGAGTTCACAGCCATAGTGCATGCCTTGAGGAAATGGAGATACTACCTCATGGGGAAAATGTTTGAGCTAAGAAAATACCATAATGGTCTGAAATATTTATTTGATCAACCAACTCTAAATGCTAGGCAAAGCAGATGGTTACAATTTCTAAGTGAATATGACTTTGATATAAATCATATCAAGGGAAAAGAGAACAAAGTGGATGATGCACTCAACAGAAGAGTGCATGAATTGCATGCTATAACCATTATCATGTACCAATCATATTTTAAAGAGACAATTATAGAGGTTGCCAAATCAGATTTGCAATACAAGGAATTAGTGGCAAAATTACAACAAGGTAATTTGCAACAGAAAATTGAAGATTAGAAGCTCGATAATGATGAAATTTTCATGTATAGGGGAATAATTTATGTACCAAATTCTCATGAATTGAAAAATATGATATTGAGGGAAATGCATAATGTACCTTATGTTGGGAACCCAGGTTATCAGAAAACTATTGCAGCTGTCAAGAGCCAATATTATTGGCCATGAATGAAGAAAGAGGTTGTTGATTTTATTGCCAAATGTTTGGAATGTCAAAAGGTAAAGGCTACGAATAGACACCCAAATAGTTTGCTACAACCATTACCCATTCCTGACTGGAAATAGGAAGTTTTAACAATGGATTTCATCACCAAACTGCCCAGAACAAACAAACAACATGATTCTATCATGGTAGTGGTGGATAAGTTTACTAAAGCTGCCCATTTTATTCCATTTAAGCTCACTCAAAAGGAAGCCAACATTGTTGATGTTTATATGAGGGAAATTGCTCGATTACATGGCATACCCAAGACAATTGTGTTTGACAGAGATCCAAAATTTACCTCAAAATTTTGGAAGGGGTTATTTAATGGATTTGGAACAAATTTGAATTTTAGTACAGCTTATCCTCCAGAATCAGATGGACAAATAGAGAGGGTGAATCAAGTGATTGAAGATATGTTGAGGATGTATGTGATGGATAAACCATCAAAATGGGAAGACTACCTACAATTGGTAGAGTTTGATTATAACTGTTGGAGCCGCACTGTTCTTTCACCCTGCACGAATTTTCAAAGTCTGATCTGAAGATGTTTTTCTTCTCCTTCCGAACCTCATAAAGCTTTCAAAAGCTTGTCACATGAATAGCGATGCTTTTTTGTGCTTTCAATAAAATTTCGTTTTTTTGCAAGAATATCGCTCTTTTGTTTCATTTCGGGATGTCGCCAGTTGAACGTTTTAGATATTCGAATTTACAAGTCCCGAGTCGCGAAACCGCGAACTCACTCTTTCAAATTTTTCACCCAAGGCATTAACTACGGTAAACCATTTAACCCGCGACTAGACATCGTCAGGGTTTCGCGACTCTGCTTTTATCGACCCTAAATTTTTGTTTTCTCAAACCCGAGAGCCGAGAACGCGACAATTTTTGAAATAACCATAGTCAGGAACCAAGGGTAAACAACTAACCATAGTTAAACTTGGTTCTCGGCATATCGCCTCTCGGCATTTCCTTTCATAAAGATAAAATACCTGAGAACTCCGATTCGCGAAGTCGCGACATAATTCTATTGAGCCTTGATTATCACTACATCGCAATATCGCGACTCGGCATACCACTCTCCTAAAAACTTGTCTTTGAATTCTCGATTCACGATCCAACAATTAAGTTAATCATATCATTAAAGGATCCGATACATCATGTTTTATTGTTAATTAATACTGAGATCGGAATTCGCGATCTCGCGAATAGTAAAGTCAAAACGTTAAAGGCAATTTCACGAGATGATGAAAAGCGAGGAAAGCTATAAGTCATTAAGATTGGAATTTTTTTCAAACGGACTACGTCCCGCGCTTCAAGGTTGGCACACTCCACGAGGTGTTTATTCATTTACTCCCCATAACCTGAGTGCCTGTCAAGCCGCCCAATATTCATGACATTGATGAGGAATTAGGGCAAATCCACGATGAAAATAAGATCGGATGTTGGTTTCAATTAATCTGGCTTTAATCACGATTTGACGGACTGATCACAAGGTACATGGTTTTCAAAATATATACGCGACTTTGTTTTGTTTGTTAAAAAAGAAAACATTTCTTATTAAGCTTATGGAACAAGATTTCTCCAAATGAACTAGCCTCTGTATGTATACGCAGGTTTATCACAGAAGAACAAAAAAACCAGTTGTAGCTATGGCGCCCAGAAGAGGAGCCAAAGCAAATATCGAAGCCGCAGCACAGGGTTCAGACAACGTTTCAGACACTTCGCCTCGGACAGGCGGCTCCGTCTCTACCTGGTCTTCTATTACAGATATCCTGCAATCCGAGGCAGTAAACTGTTCCGACTCTGATGACTACAACTATGATATCGTGAAGGACGACCTGAACACCAAGTATAAAACTGTTGTTCAGTCAGGAATGCATCTCGTGGCGGCCAGACCCCGGTTGCTCCCGTACTTCGATATGATCCGATGGGCATTGGAACACATCGACTTGCCTTCCAGGACTATTGTAAATGATCGACGGGACATCATTGGGACTTTTAGGCCCGAACACATCCAGGCTATGTATAAGCTCCCAACGGCCTCTGAATTCATATTTGGCAAAGAATTCTTCGCAGAGTTCAAAGAGAAGGAATGCAACGAATTTGACAAGACTATGCCAGGCTTGATAAAGGATTGGGTGTCTCGCTCCTCCTCATTCAGGGTGAACAGCGAGGGTGTATATTCGATTTCTTCGTTGGAGCCAAATTACAGATATGTGGCGATGATGACTTGTCGATTGTTCGGATCGGAAGACACGGCTCATTTTTTTGTCCAGTGGGTACCCCTCATTTTTCGTGTGGCAGAAGGTTTCTCATTCAATTGGGCAAAAATACTCTCTGATAACTTATTCAACAAAATCACAGAGTACCAAGAGAAGAAGGCAGCCGGGAAGCCGTCCGGATTCTACATGTCCGCGTACATCATGGATGCTATATGCGCCAGGACGCCTTTTCCTTTAATAAAATGGGCTTGGAGTCCATCCGAAGACAAAGCTGTGCATATATACCACGATAAACTGTGGGAGAATAATGCAAATAATTTCATTTATGAAATTTTTAACTGGGTGACGGTGCCCCTGCACGTCACCATTTTTGGTCTTTTTCCACCCCACATCCCTGATGGCATGGCCGCAAATCTAAGCCATATCACAGACTGGTATGTGGAAGAGGAATTCTCCTATTTGAGAGTATTCGGAGCTACTGTTCCTCCTATGGCGCTCCCACAATTTATCCCCAACAAACTGGCATGTCACAAGATCGCTCGCCAAACAGTGATTGGTGGCGTAAGCAAAGAATTAAAAGCATCAGCAAAGAAGGTATGGCCGTCTTTTCCTATCCGGCTTAATTATTTTTCCTTGTTAGATTTTGGACATGCTAAGGCTGAGGCTGCAGCCTTAGAAGGCTTGAATTTGGCCTATGTCGAATATAAAAAGCATGATCCACAGAGAGTCGTGAGTACTCATTTGGGAAATTGCGGTTTAAAGAGATTCGAGCACGAAGACTCACCCTCGGATGATGTTTTCCAAGGGGCCAACTCTTATTCGAAAGTTCAATTCCGAATCAAATCCCTAGCGGCCGAAGACAGGGATTTTGTATTAAAATTTCAGGCGAACAGGAAACGATGTCTCCCCGTGGTGCTAAGAGGCCTGGGACTTCCCAAAGATCAGGGGAAAAAGGCCGAGAGTTCAGAGGGGCAAGCCTCTAACCCCGAGAAACGTCAAGAAGGGGAGCAGCAAAAGAGTCCTGAGCAGGAGGAGAATCCCAAAACGGAGAAAGAGTCTAAGCAGGAGAAGCATCCAGAACAGGGAGGTAACCCCGAAACTAGAGAGCCTACTGATACTCCCAAGGGACCTCATCTAGAAGAGGAAATAAAAGATACAGGTCCACCCGAAGGTCAGAATCCAGAGGCAGGAACGAAGACTCCCAACCCCCCGAAACAACAAAGTCCACTCAGCACACCGGGGGAAGCTGCGAAACAAATCGGCCAACCCATCACCTCTATCACACCCTTGCAATCAGCGCAAGTAGGTGTTAGCGAAGGTTGGGTATTTGGCGAAGAATTGAGGCCTATAAGGGCAGAAGAACTACCTCCCAACGAATTCTTTTTTGATAAAAAGAGGAAAGCTGTAGTTAAGCAGGAATTTCATCAGGAGGGAGGGTCTACTGTCAAAAGGTACAAAGTAATAACTGATGGGAAGAACAAAAGAAAAGATGAGTTTGCCACAGAGATTGCGGGAACGCTGGGAGCGTACGCAACGGCAAATCAAGTCTCAGTCGCGGCATTAAAAAATCAGCTTAAAGCAAAGAATCGGTTAATCAAGACTCTTGAAGCTCAAATAGCCTCAGCTGCCGAAGATGCTAAAAGTCAAGAAAGTGGAGCAATAGAGCTGGCTCAATTGGCCGATAGGAAAGAAATTGAGGTCCTCAAGACCAAGCTCGAACAGGCGAATTCGGTTATCTGAGATGGCTGGGTGCAGTTCGACCATCAGAGGGATATGGTCATGCAATTACGGGCTCAGTTACAGGTTGCAGAAAGAAAGGTGATTGACGTCGAGATGATCAAATCTAGAGAAATCGACATTCGAGGGAAGGTCTCTTCTGCTCAACAGAGCCTACTAAACAAGATCGGGGAGTTTCGAAACGATTGCTTGTTAATAAATCAGATCTCCGAGAATCTGACTGTCAAGGAAAGAAACGCAGAAGTTGCTCGGATCATCTTCCAGGAAGCAGTAGTGGCCACCAATAACAGGTTTTCAACAGGAACCCCCGGGCTCTCCATTGCCGAACAGACAAGAGGTAATATTCTGTTAAAGAAATGGGAGCATGATATTTCTTTGAGCAGAGAACAGGCACAAAAAGTGACAAATTCACTCGAAGAAACCTCCAAAAACATGAAAGCTGAACTATTAGGAATGGAAAATGGAGGAGGCACAGAAGTGCTGAGGCAAATAGATATGGAGCGGATCTCCATTGACATAAAAGAGAAAAATGAGAGAGATTTGGTGGAAATTTCTAAAATGGACAGGGCAGGGTTGGCTCAAATCGATGAACATCTAATTCAACCCAGTGCACGACTCGGCACCCTTAACATTGTTGATGAATTTATGGGAAATCAACTCCCGCAGTTAGTGCGAGAATGCTATTTTGTCGAAGCCAGTTGTCAGGCAGAACCGTCACAGCTCATATCTCAATTCCTGGACAAATGTAGGATATGCACTGAATCTATGCAGAAACAAGCACCTGGCGCACTTTGAAAACGGAGTTGAAGAGACGGAATGGCTTCACTCCTAACAGCTGCCAAACGGAACCACCACAGCTTGTATCTAACTTTACGGACAAGTGTATCACATGCACCGACAGATGTAAAGAAAGCACCTGGCACCTTTTTGTATAAATAGAACAGAGAAAGAAGAATACATGGCTGGACTTTTTGAGACCCATTGTAATAGAATTCTCCTATGAAGGAAGTTAATAGAAAGCAAATTCAAGATTCCCGATCCTGTCCCGACTGTATCTCAAGTTTGTTTTGTCATGTTCTTTATTTCTTTTCATTTTTCTCTACACAATTAGTTTATCTTGTTATGTTCTCTGTTTCTTTTCATTTTGCTCTACATAATTGAGAAATATCACTATAACTTAGTACAACTACTACTATAGTGAAGTAAGCTCATATTACGGTAATTGTTCCTTGCCCTTCCTCTGCACCGGCTATCAGTAGGTGTAAGACCAAGCTACAGTTACAGAATTTCGTGTTTACTCGCACCATGTCAATTATGTTCATGTTATTTTCTTCTTCCATGTATAGGTGAGTTTTTACCAATAATAATTTTGCGTTATTTGTAACTAAATGTTCTTCTCACATTTCATACCTTTTACGAAAAATCATACAGTTACGGGAAAGGGCCTTTCGTTTGTCGTCTCATTTCTTTCTTCATACGAAGTTTTCTCTTATTTTCGGTCGAATGGAAACAGTCATTAAAATATCTCGTTGAATCATTTCTATATCCCTACTGTTCCGCAATGACTGTACCCACAGTAATTCAACCCAATATTCAACTCGGGATATCAGATCAAACTAATATCGCGTTAAATCTTTTCAGCACGACCCTTAGAACTGCTAATACCCGGGAAGAATTAGAACGATCATGGGCAGCCATTGAACGAGATATCGTAACTCAGGAACAGTTGGAAGCCAGACAGCGTGAACGTAGAAATCCTCATTAGCTTCCCATACCGAAGGTTAATGAAATATTTTATCAACCATTACCATACTTTCGGATGCCTCGACCCTGTACTTCAAAGCCTTAGTACAGACTCAGGAACAACAATAACAATGGGTACCAAGCATCTCTAAAGATGATCCCATTTGAGGCACTTTATGGAAGAAAGTGCAACACACCAGTAAGTTGGGATAATCCAACAGACAAAGCAATGGTTGGGCCAGATTTTCTTAGGGAAATGGAGGAGAAAATGATTAAAATAAAACAAAATTTAAAGGTTTCCCAAGACAAGCGAAAAAACTATGTTGATAAGGGAAGAACTCACAAGGAATTTAAAATAGGTGATCATGTATTCTTGAAAGTGAAGACCAACAGAAGTTCCCTAAAGTTGGGAAACTGTTCAAAGTTGGCAGCTCGCTATTGTGGGCCATTTGAAATCCTAGAGAGGATTGGTCTAGTTTCTTATATGATTTCATTACTTGCATCTACGTCTGTTCATAATGTATTACATGTATCATTGCTAAAGAAATATATACCTGATGTTAATCATGTTATTGATGGGAATGTAATTCAGGTGGAGAAAGATGGCGCTTTTGAAGTGCATCTGGTACGCATTATGGACCGAAAAATCAAACAGCTTTGGAATCAAGCCATAGGGCTTGTAAAGGTCCAATGGGCCTGGTACGGTCCCAAGGATGCTACTTGGGAGTATGAGGATGCAATGTGAGCAGAATACCCGCATATTTTTGAGGATTTTTGAAATTTTGTTGTATATGGGTACACGATGCACTGAGGACAATGCATAAATAAGGGGAGGGGATTGTAATATACCTAGGTCGAACCCAGTTGTAAATGTAAATGCAAATGTACTTAAGTTGGTGATTTGTTTGATATCATTGTGTATGCACCTTTCATGGCATAGTGTGCATGTGTATCACGCAGTAAAATGATGAAGTGTTCACATTCTTGGATACCGTACACAACAACTTAAGTGGACGCGATTTTGAGGCCAGGGAGCCTTTTATGTATATGTTGTGTTTATAGGCTGGTGAGCCAGTTATTATAAGATAGGATTATGTTTTGATTAGGCCGGAGAGCCTATATGTTAAATTCATGTGCGCCTATTTTTGTATATATCTCATAATTAATATAAAATACATCAATGCGCATAGACCGACCACGATAAAAGAGATGGGGGGCTAAAATCAACTGGTTAGGGAAAGGGAGAGAACTAAAAGTTAAGGAAAAGGGCTAAGATAGGGAGCTTAAGCCAAAAAATAATATTATATTAATATTTCTTAAATCATAAAGTATGGATAATTATTTTATCCTAAGTTCTAAAGTTGGGGACAAGTAGGCCAAAGTAGCTCCCAACATGACAAGTGTCATGTTGGGGACATGCATACATATTGTTGGGAATTAGTTCATTTTCCCATCTTTTCCATCATTCTTCCCATCATTCCTTCCATCATTCAGTCATCCAGTCAATCATCCATGAGCATGCACACACCCATTGAGCTATCCTTTGTATTTTCATGATTGTACCTGAACCTATATCCATAGCCATAGTGTTGGTGTATCTGGTTAGCTTGGAAGCTGGACTGAAGAAGTGGGTTGTTAGGCTCATGGGATATTGAAGAGGTGAGTTTTCAGTCCCGTGAACAATTCTCTGAGTGAGATAATTGTTGGGAATTGATTTCCTAAAGGTGCTAAACTGCAACTACAATGATCTAATACATCCTGTCCGGCCTATTGTTGAAGCCCAGAAAGGAAGTGGGGCATCTGAAGGACTGTTGAGAAGAGAAGGGGCACACTTCCTGGGGTGGGATAGGCATGTGGGGAATGAAGGACTGTAGCCTTTTAGTTTGAGTTGGCACCTGAGACAGAGTCCTTCCTGTTGTCTATGATCATTTAGCCTAGTTAGGAATCCCTTTACCCAGGTGGAGTTTAGTCCCAGCTCGGGGGTGACTCACTGTTGAGAATAATGAACAGTGTGGTCTAAGGCTGGGAGGTTCGTCCAAGGTCTACACGTAGTTAGTGACATTCTTACCAAGATAAGTGCCAATTGTGTTATAAATTTACATGTTGTATTCTTATTTACATGCTTATTTTTATGGGTTATCATATGTGTGGTTATAAATGTGTTTATTGTTATGGGTATTTCCTGTATATGTTACATGTGTATGTTTATTTTTATTTCAGTGTGAATGTGTGCATTTACAGATGTATTTGCATGTTTACATTTTATATATAATGCTTCCACAAGAGTTCTGTGTGTATATATTTTAATTGCATACAGTTCGAAAAACTCATGTGGCATAGCTCAGTTGGATACTGGGTATGTTACAGTATATTCCGTAGAGAGAACAGTAAGAGTTCTATGGCATAGCGTGGCCTGACATGGATGGTTGGGGATGTTACACCACCATTCGAGCAAGTGTTTCAGTTCTGTAGTTTTATATTTTCATCCTATTTCATTATTTAATAGAAGATATTATTCACTGGATATTTGTGGTATTCTTCATATCTATGTGTTTATCATATTCAGTTTGTTAATAGTTCGTTCTGCTCCTAAATCTGGATCATTGGGAATTATAAAGAAACAACCAATTAATATCTTATGAATATTTCCATAGTGTATCTCTTGCAAAATGAGGTAATATGGTAAGAGAAGTTACGAGAAGGTGGAAATGAAGGTGTAAAATAGTCAAAAGGAGGTGTATATGGCACTGTAAAATATATCAAAACCAAGGCCTAATATAGATCAAGAGAGAGAGAGAGAGAGAGCAGGGGGGCAAGAGATCAAGTGAGCAAGACGGAGAGAGAGAGGGAAAATGTGAGAGACAGATGGGGGAGAGAGAGAGTTAGAGAGAGATATGAGAAGAGAGGTAAAGAGAGAGGGAAAGAGGGAAGGAAAGAGAGATAAATAGAGAGAGTGAGGGAGAGAGGGTGGGTGGGGAAATAAATGGAAACATTGGCATAAGAGTGCACATGTGTATTTCTTGAGTGCGTGCACATTCCTAGAGTGTGTGCACATTCCTTGCATTTCAAATTTTCTTGGGGTGGGAATGACAACTCTAGTGTACATGTTTGTTGAATTGGTTTCCTTAAATTTAAGTTCGGGATGAAAAACCTAGTGGTTTGGTCAACAAATATATTGAAACCTCCATTTTTATGAATACCTCTCAATATCTCTATTATGTTATTTATCTATAGTCTACACAAATACATTATCGATGAAACTACATAAATAAATAGATTCGGCTATGCAGATTTCAAATATACAATGTAAAAAAATTTAATATTGTTTACTATTTTTAATCTATTTTTGTCTTGAGATATTCTAAAATACATACCTTGTTTTATTTTCTCTATAACATTTTATGATCTTAACAATTTTTTTAATAAGTTATAATTCGTAGGCTTTGTAATTTCAAGGATATATTGACTTTCATAATTTTAAAAAAATATAATTAATATTATAAATTACAAAAAAAATTACCATGCACTAGAACAATGAGTTCTCTACAATTAAAAACAATTTATTTAAGGAAATTTCATGGCTAAGGTACTAAACATCTCCACTAATGAAAACATATATAGTGTATTTTGCTTGAAAAATAACATACCAATATTATAAAACTAAAATTTTACATAGTTATTCACAAATTCTATAAATAAAAAATATGTATTTGGAAAGCTAATTAAATTTCTTACATTTCTTCTTTTTACTTCATATTCAAATTCATTGTAAAAGTACCCCCAAGCTTAAAAAAGCTGGTAATGGAATGTACTTTAAAACACTAGATAAAAATAAACCACTAAGTAAATAAATACCATCATTAAAAAAAAAATTCAAACTCTACCCTCACATAAAATCTACCATGGCATAAGATAATTACACCGAAGGCGTTTTTAAGGGGACGGTTCCCCTCGGAACTTCGTCGTCTGTCCAGAGCCACTTAAACATAGACACGTGTTATCTAAATTTTTATCTTATCCTCATCCTCTGAAAGTCAGACTTGTATGCCATCATCTCACACTCAGACATGCCTGCCATATGTCAGACCTGTATAGACATTTGTATCCCACTCGTCGATCCAGTCACCGCCTTTCATCCCCTCTTCGCCAAACCCTGTTGAGCATTGCACATTATGAAGACAATATTTTGGATGCTCTCCACGCCTGTGGAAACGTTCTTACTTGCGGGAAAGCTGGCGTTGGCGAGAAAATTTCCATTTGTAAAGAGGTTTGGAGATTTGAGTCTACAGACACGAGAGAAAATTCTCCTGGGTTGGTCTGCAAGTTCTATTTCAGTCGTCAGGGTCATTTTCAAAGATTTTAAGAACATGGTTGCATGGAACCATTTCACCATGGTAATATAGCCGACTTGAGTTGAATAGCCCTTGCAATTCGAATCCTGAAGGACACCATCGAGAAGCAGAGGACCTACCGATCAAACTCGACCACAACCATTTGTTCGCATGTGTTGAAGAAAGTCGTAGAAGGTGTTGAGCAGGGTGTCCTAGCTTTGAAGGTTCTTGAGTATCTGGCGCTTCAGAAACAGATACCAGGAGTCGATCTCATTGGTCATATTGAGTCTCAGAGGGAGCTGAGATTTATGAAACCGGACGTTGGGAAAATCAAGAGGCAGGGAAAATACATCAGAGTTGGTCTGTTTTTGGGGAAGATGCAACCGAAGAAAATAATAGACAGACGTAGAAAATTCCCCGGTAGTGCTCAACGTCACCCTCATAATCCTGACTTTGTTTGCGACGTCAAGATTCCAACCAAAGAAAATATCGATGACGATGCACGTTGTCCATCGACCTGGTTCATCGGAGACGTGTTACATCAACTTCGCAAAGGGGTTTTGAATCATATCACAACTACGTACGAGGGATAAAAAGAGATTGTAGGGAAGAGAGTCAATGTTATCCACATCAGGAGGCAGGCCTTCGAGGACCTTTGGAAACTTCAGTTTCTCTAGGCTGATGTCCATGGCTCCATCGACTTTGTAGGAGGAATACCCTTCAGGAGTTATCCTCTGTCGCTCTTGCCCAAATTCGTGTAGAAAACGTTTTTTAAAGCCAAATTTACTATTCAGAACAAATTTTTAGTTAAGTTTACTCTGAAAGAACCTCCATAAATGGAAGATTGAAACCCCTGGAATGTAACTATTAGGGACGATTCACATTGTTTGATATGCTACAGAAAACCCTACCAGCCCTTTAAAACCTAACAATCCTATTTTGTCAAGTGTATTCTTCTGTCATGGGCAGGGTTCCAAACTGTTGTCTGTCACTTTAGAATGGCCACAGAGGAAGAGAAGGGCTCCAAACTCCCCAAGGATCTTCGTCGTTATTGCTGCAAAACCTGTGGAATCACAAGATCGAAATGCATTATGCTCAAGATTCACATAATCTCTATCCACGGAGTAGGATTCTTGCACCTTTAATCATCCCACGAAATCCCATGTACATGGATCATCTTGATAATAGCATTTCATATGCTTATTTGCAGAGAGAAGCCCTAGAAAATGATAAAAGATTTGCTTCAAAGGTGGAGGGCCAGAGCCAAAGGCGTACTCCATGTGTTTGTCGAGGGTGCAGGGTTTCGTTTAATAAACTTGCTCATCTCAAACAACACAAGTTATCCCATACGGGCCAGGTTGGTTACATTACAAACCCAGAAATTTACCAAAACATTGAATGTATTTTTATTTGTAAAGTGAAACCCTTAATTTTAATGAATTTATGTAATAGTGGTATTAATTATAATGAGCTTTTATGATAGTGGTTTTAATCTTTAGTGGCCTTAAATTCAATGGGTCCTCGTGATCGTGGTTTCTTTTATCACCATACTAATTTCTTGTAACCCAAAACTAAAGACTTGGTGCCAAATCAGTATAAAAGAGTGATAGACTGGTAGGATGGAACTACATATAGAAGGCAGGCTAAGTATGGAGGAGATATGATTTTGATTGTATCCGACAAACTACAAATCACGGGTGTGGCCGATCGACGGTCGTAAGTTGTATCGGGCCCAAAAATAGCTCAAGGTTTAAACCCTTGAAGGCGATCTGATCAATGGTTTTGTGTCGAAGCTATGTGGCGCCCTGTTGACGGGCGAAAATGAACGCTCGCCAACTGGAGGAGTGGATCCGGTCCGGGGTTGTCAAAATAACCGAAACCGTTTGGGATGATCCACCCTGACGGGTTTAGCGGCTCCGTTGGCCGATCTAAGTCCTAAGAAAACGAAAGAAAACTAAAATTAAAGGAACTAATCTAAATGAAAATCACAATTAAAGCAAACTAATAAACAAATCTGAAATATATATATAGTCTATTGTCTAGTATTATACAGCCATAATTCTATGAAATTAAATATTCAATTGACAGAATTAGATCCTAATCACAAATGTATAATATTTACAAATTGCAGATTTTAAATTAAAACCTGCAAAAATCATTTGTAAGCTGTCCTATGACAACAAACTATTGTTTTTTGATTCTTATAATTTTATGAAAAAAAAATAAAACTGAAACTATCTAAGCTGATCAATAAAAAAATAATAATCTGAACTAATATATCTATCTAAACTATTTAAATAACACTAATAAACTAACCTGTAATAACACTCTCCAATTAGTCGTGTGAAAAGTATCTGATTCAGCTGTTTGATGGGAGGAAACCCGCACCAAATTCTTCACAGGCTTCTCGTAAACAATAAGCGATAGTGCTCTTTTGAATATAAACAACAAAACAAACAAGACATAAAACTGACAACAATCTTATGATTTACAAATCATCACAATTAGATAAACCCGTATGCAAAGATTTGAACAGAATAGTGCATTTAACGAAGAAGATAAACCTTTATTCATTAAATTGAAACAAAATAATTATTGTGCTAAAACTGAGATACATAAGACATGGACATAATTTAAATAAAAAAGCATTAACCTGTAATAAGCCTTGATATCTAAAGTAGTCAAAGACTTAATAACAAATTAGAATGCACAAAACCTGAACGAAAGTATGATAAATTGAAAGCTAAAGCTATTACAAAAGATCGACTTGCATTCAAGTCTGTATCATCATAAATCCATAGTCTTGTTCTCCCAACAGTAATGATGGGTTCTTTACAAAAAATAACAAGTATTTAAAGACCACAGGGTAAAACATCCCTGTGGGAATTATCAAAATAGTTTACAAAAAAACTGGGAACAATCTCCCAAGTCTTCTCTATTTCTGCCTATGACTAACAACTTAAAACAAAACTATATCTAAACTGCCACAGCATGTCCAATTTGTCAATGAAATTCGTAGGTACCTGTAGGTAGACAAGAATAGACAAGTTTAGATAATGTTTTATTGGTAAAATTAACAAAAAATCTAAATTTTAAGACTAGCTACAAAATCTTGCAATTTTGTAGCTGGTCTAATTTGAAAACACAACTGTTTTAAATCAATCCAAAACTAAAAGAAATATATTCGAACTATTAAACAAATCTTTAATTCCTAATTGAAAACAAAACGAATTATTTAAACCAAAACTTCTATGCTAATTGAGAACCAACGAAATCGTGTTTGAATCTATTTCAATCGAAACAGACCCTAAACGAATATCAAGCAAATCTCTGGTAAGAATTCAATATAGACATAATATGTCAATCTAACACTCAACAGAATCGTTTTTTAAATCCAAACTAACAGAGCCGTATCAAATCTGTCTTTGATATTAATCCAACTCATACAAATACTTATGCTAACTCAAGGCACACAACATTGTTTGCAAATCAAACCGAACAGAAATGAATCGAACTAACTCGGGGCTGACACAATCGTTATGCTAATGAAAAATCGTATCAATCAAAACATAGCTTACACGATTTTAGCAAACAATCTTTTGTATAGGTCGAATGCAATCATAATCCAAAACGAAAATATTTATTCAAAACGAAACATAATCGTTTCTTGAATCTATTCGAACAGAACTAAACGAAAGCAAACCCAAACGACTACCCTAATTCGTAACGTACAAAATTGTTTCAAAAGCAAACCAAACAGAATAAAAAACAAATCAATCGTTTATACTAATCTGGGAACAATAAAATCGCATTAACCAAATCATAGTTGTGTATGAGTTTAGTAAACAAATCTTCTGTACATGATTCATAACGAGAATATTTTTGAAAATGACAGAATCATTTTGAATCTATTAAAACGAACATAACTAATTGAAAGCAAACTCAATCAGTTATACTAATTAAAACCCACTCATAAAACAAAATTGATATTGAAATACATACCTGAGCAGTAGGAAAATGATTTGATCAGGACAACTTTGAATTGACAAAGGTCGTTGCTGCCTCCACATTTCTGAATACAATTGAACCGATGGTTTTTTGTTTCTTCTCCTTGGCTTGTAGCCTGTCTCTTTCTTTTGACACCATTGTCACCCGTTCCTCCAAAGATTTAATCTTAGATTGCAACAGGGGAACGTCGGTGTAATAACGTTCAAGCCAAGCATTGCATTATGTGCAAGGTGGTTGATTTGGCATCACAGGCGAGGGTTCTTTCAAGTTACCAGGGGTGTCACTGTGAAGCTTGATTCCCGGGAATTTAGGGTTGTTCTTGAGGCACGAAGGTAAGCTGGAAACATAGTCATAGGGTTCCATAGAGCATAGGCCATGAGAATAGGGGTATTCTTCAGTCAAGAAACGTTCAATTTCGGAGTCCGAGTCCTCGCTCAGCACTATTGGCTTCTGGCCAACGTTTTGCTTGGTTTTGTTCCTAGCACATCTGGATACCCATTGTGCATTTTTCTTTCCCTTACTGTTGACACTAGTATCACCCTTACCTTTCTTCCTCACAGGCTTCTTAGTGGTCTTAGTCTTGTCTTTGGCACACAGGTCGGCCATGGTATCGGGTAGGTCAAGGTCGAGGAAATTCGAGGGTTTAACAGGGGGTAGAAGGGTAGGAGGTGGCACGGTAGGCATAACCAGGGTTTCAGTGACCACAACTTTGTCAATTTGAACAGACTCGGGAGTGGCAAATCCATTCCTTGATAGGAAGGCTTTCCAACTATCACCACTAAGTCTCAAATGGTGGACGATAATGAGTTTGATCAAGCAGTGATGGAAAATGATGCTATCAGCCTTCTCACGGTTGAATCGTTTGGATATTTTGTAAAGATTGCATAAGAGATAATGTGGCATGTTCAGAGGACAGTCTATAAAATTCATCAATAACCGAAGATGATACATAAATACCAAGCCATAATGACCTTCGCAGGTCACAAACTTCTTTACAATTGCCAAAAGATCGTGCCACCTGGGTTTGAGGGAAGCGACAGGCATACCTCTATCACAACTCACAATCTTCCTTGATGTGAATAGGAGCGGCCACGACACCTCATCTACTTTGCAGTTCTTAAACCATCTTTTCCCTGTAGCTGGTAAGCCTGTAGTCGAACTGTGGAATTCCTCATTTAGCTCGAGGTGTATGTCTCCGACCTTAGCCCTGTAACCGTCGAAGGTGAGGGCGAACTGTTGGGCTATCGAAAGGTTAAAACCCTCAAATCTCTGGATAAACACCAGCCAGCCACTATTTTCTAAATCCTCACGGGCATTGTAAAATAGTAGGAGTGTTTGGCTGCCATTAGGCTCTATGTGCACCACAGGTGCCATAGGCAAAGGCACACAGTGAGCCAAGTAAACGGGCGAGGGTTTGGACAGGGTAAACGCGGGATCAAATAGCTCACAGACTTCCCCGAAACCAATAGAGGTAACCCGGGATAGAGGGCAGGAATTAATACCAAAGTGTGCGGGGGTGGTGGAACGAAATCAACCCATGCAAAACAGTCATATCCAACTGTACAATCAACGACGCATATGGTGATTCAAATCACTATTTCAATGCCAATAAAACAACCATTGAAAACTATGATGAGTCGACCCGCGTGTTTGCACAATCATTAGTATTTTCATGGTTTTTAAAATCAAAATAATGTTTCAAAATCAACACCAAGGGTTCTATCATAACAAGTATGTGTTGTATGAAATGATTGCACCGAGGGTCTAACCACAATGTCAAAGTGTTTTGATGAAACCAAAGCGCTAAGGAATTTTTATCAAAGTATGTCAAACCACCATTAAATGAATGATTTAATCACAATCACTAAAGTATCATCACAGTCTTGTAAAAATGAAGTCATATTAATAGCAAAAGAATGCCAAATGGGTAAAGGTTTTAGTGTCTTGCCAACTGTGTGACTATAATTGGATTGGAAATGCAATGAACACATAGACAAGAGTGACCATAAAAATCTAGTGACGATTTTAATGCCATTGACGTGACTTCGAAATTAAAGTTTTCACGCTTGCAGTCATGAAAACGAGAACAAAAGGCAGGTGTGCAAATGCGCAAAATAATAGTGTTGTTTTATTCCAATGATTGCGATGAAAATCAAGGGTTCCAAAACACTTGGGTAGGTAGCTTATAGAGATAGGATAAAAAGTGAAATGGCTGCCAACAATGGCGACTCACTGTTAGAAGCAGTTATCTCTGCCAAAAGAACAATTTCAGATTATAATAATAAGAAAATTCAAACTAAAAAACAACCAGAAAACTGTTTAAACATCATTAGTAATCAAATATTCCAGCAGTGTTTAAAGGATGAAAACTGATAACAGTCTTAAGACAAGCGAGCCACGATATTAAAGATAAAATCCCCAATACTGTTGACAGAGCCACTGCTGCCAGCAGGCATCCATAGCCTCGGCAGGGTTGCCATTTAACCCACTCTGATATCTGTATCCTGCCAAGAAGTTCCAGATCAGAATAAAGGACATTTTAAGGTCGAAAGATTTCATATTTACAAATTTTCATATGCCCGACATTGCTTCACTGCCAGCGGGCCTGTTCAGTACCCCGACGAAGTTGTCTTGGCATCATGCATGCATTAACCTGCTGCCAACAGACCTGTTCAACATCCCGGCGGGTTTACAAGCACTTCCCACAGCTCTTTATGATTT
>ML798970.1:189506-228118 GCA_009831015.1 Picea engelmannii
TTTTTTTTTTTTTTTTTTTTTTTTAAATATATAATTGAGCGGGGTGATGCTGAAAATTATTTTATTTTGACATATTTTTTTTTTTACAGACCTCAGCAGAATTTTTTAGGACTATCCTTCATTAAGATCTAGAGAAGGTTTGTTTATAAAACCAACCTTCTAAAGCAGGGAGACATCTTCTAAGTTATTCCCTTAAGGAACAGGGACAACGTAAGAAGATAATGGATGATCGTGACAAGCTTTACTCACAAATCGAAATCAGTCAACTTCTTTCAAACAACAGTCCTTGTTCAACACAGATGCAAATTTCAAAAGTATATAATAATTGATGTTTAGACAAATTTTTCTGCATTCATTTCTGTGAAAGAATTCTTTGTTTTCTTTTTCTGAACAGTTCAAAATGCAGGTATGTGTATTTCAAAAAAATAGAAAAATATAAGTACAAGGGGAAAAATCAAAACTAAAACAGTAAAATGAAAAGAAAACAAAAGCAAAATATTTACATAGTATACAAAGGGTTGTCATCAAGTGAATTTTTTTTTCAAATCTTGGCCATTCACCGGATAGGTGTCAGGCTGTCCCTCTAGGTTCTGTAATCGGAAAGGGCTGGGACCCAATTTTTCAGCGATTAAAAATGGTCCAAGCCATAAGTTCTGAAATTTCATGTGCTCTCCCTTTCCCTCATGCAGTTTGTCCCATTTCAAGACAAGGTCACCCACTTCGAAGTTCCTATCAGAGGCAGAGTTGGCATCAAACCAAATTTTGACCACTAGTTGATGCTGATCCAACTTATGTTTAGCTTGAGCTCTTACCTCTTCTAATTTCATTAAAGCGTTAATTCGGTTTTCCAAAGGGGGACAGTCTTCCTCTTGTACTTTCTGTGATAGTTGTAATTAGGGAAGAAGATTGTGTGGTGGAAGAATTGCTTCTCTGCCATAAATGAGAAAGAAGGGAGAGTTACCTACAACAGTTTTTGGTGTTACCCTATCAGCCCAGATTGCGTTTAGCAGTGCCTTGTGCCAGTTTTTGTGATTTTCAGCCACTGTTCTCTTGATAATTTTAATCAAATTCTTATTTGTTGATTCTGCCAATCCATTGCCCTGAGGGTAATAGCTGGCATAATACTTCAATTTAATTCATTTTTCTAGAGCGAATTTGTTCATCTCAAGAGACGAAAAATAATAAGCGTTATCGAATACTAAATAGTCAGGGATACCAAAACAAGTAATAATATTTGAAATTAGAAAGGCAATTACCTGACTGG
The DNA here is from genome assembly GCA_009831015.1 of Picea engelmannii. Lineage (NCBI taxonomy): Eukaryota > Viridiplantae > Streptophyta > Pinopsida > Pinales > Pinaceae > Picea > Picea engelmannii. The sequence goes on from ML798970.1 coordinate 190,771, forward strand.
TATTCACAGTTCTTAATGAGGCACCTTCAGACCACCTAGTGAAATAATTTGTGGTTGTTATGATAAACTTATGTTGCTGTGAGGATGGAGGGTTGATTGGACCTATAATATCAAGGCCCCACTGCTGAAAAGGCGAGTCTACTGAAACGGGCTGCAAAGGAAAGGCTGGTTTCTGTATCCACCCAGATGTTTTTTGAAAAATAATACACTTGCGGCACAAGGCATGGGCGTCTCTAAAAAGTGTGGGCCAGTAATAACGGTCTCTCAAAACTTTATGGGCAGTGGTGTCACCACCAAAATGCCCACCAGCTTCTCCTGTATGTAATTCTAGTAAGACTTTTTCTACTTCATCTTTGTCAAGACAACGCATTAGAACTCCATCAAAATTTTGACGAAACAGAATACCATTAATCAAATGAAAGGAGGCAGACTTTAATCTTAACGCTCTTCTTTTAGTGGGATCTAGGTGACGGGGGGTTGACCCATGTTCAAGACAAAATTTTATATCGTCATACCATGGACTGACAGAGTTTTGTGCACATCAGATTGCATTTTGAGTGTGTTGTCCTAGGTTTGACATATTGTTTTCTTCTTGCTGTCCTGCTGCTGAATCAACAACTAACTTGCATAACCCTTGGCCTCTCACTATCTGAGCTGGGGTAATTTCTATGTCATACTCTTGCAAGGAAGTAACCCAGTTCGCCCTTTTTTCACCTAACTCTTTCGGCACTAACAGATTCCTGACGGCTGGGTAAGGGACAATAATTTTTGTCATAGATTTCAAAAGATAAGACCGAAAGTGCTTGACTACTTTGAAAACAGTGTAGTCTTGCTGATCTACTGCTGGGTAATTAAGTTCCGCGCCTTTGAAAGTAGATCTCATAAAGGCAATGGGTACTTCACTGTTTTCAAGGTTCTTTTGAGTTAGAATGACATTGTAGGAGCGGTCGGAAGAAAATGTGTAGAGTGTGAAGTCTTGCAAAAAGTCGGGGCTCATGAGAGAAGGAGCGTCTATTATGGCCTTTTTTATCAAATTGAAAGCTTGATTATCTACGGGTCCCCACTGATATTGTATGTCTTTCTTAATTAAATTATGTAAAGGTCTGACCATTTCGGAGAAACTAGGGACGAATCTCCTGACAAAATTTATCTGGCCTAAGAAAGACTGCATAGACTTTTTGGATGAGGGAGGGGGAAGTTTCAAGATGACTTGAGTCCTTTCAGGGTCGATAATCATCCCTTTGCTTGACACAATGAATCCTAGGAGTTTACCCTATTCTACTGCGAAGATAGATTTTTGGGGATTTAAGGAAATGTCGTATTTACGACATCGTTGTAGAACAACTCTTAAATGAGCTAGATGATCATTTTTGCTTTTTGAAAATACAGTAACATCATCTAAGTAAACTACGATGGACTGATTGATTAAGCCTCGGAAAGCGATGTCCATCGCTCTTTGGAAAGTGGTACCGGCATTAATCAATCCAAAGGGCATTTTCCTGTAAGCGTAGGTGCCCCATGGAGTGTGGAAGGTAGTTTTAAGTTGGTCTGGAGGAGACATCAGGACTTGGTTGTACCTCGAGAAACCGTCCAATAAGGATAGTCTCTCAGAACTAGATACCTATTGAAGGATCTGTTCCACGGGTGGGACAGGGTAGTTGTCTTTATCAGACGCTCTATTAAGGTTTCAGAAATCGACGCAAAGTCGGATTTTCCCACTTTTCTTCCGGACAGGGACAAGGTTAGAAACCCATTGAGTGTGCCTAACTGGGAAAATTATCTTAGCATTTAGGAGTTTATTCAATTCTTTTTTAACGGTCGGTTCAAGCTTAGGGTGCATTTTTTTTAATTTTTGTTGAAAGGGTAATGTTTGGGGTTTCATAGGAATGACGTGCTGTATGATGTTAGGGTCGAAAGTTTTAAGGTCATCATACGTCCACGCAAAAACATATTTAAATTATTTAAACAATTTAATAAATGCGGCTTTTTCTTGTTCAGAACACCCTACCCCTAAATTAATGCACTGTGGATTGTCATTAGTTCGTAAGTTGAATTTTTCATACAATAACGAGGAACTATTGGTTTTACAGTTGACCGATTTTTTTAATTTATCTTGAAAATCGTAAAATTTCTCTAATCTAACTACAGATTTAGGGATCGAATTTACCATGTCCGATGAAGATTCAGGAGTTCTCGGATCTGGTATTACCGTGAAATCGCGCAAATTGTCGTCATGAGTGCATTCGTCAATCACCGTGCCTTGGAAGGTTTCTTCCATATGCAGGAAGCTAATGATATGCCGATCGTCGTCGAAGACTCTCCAGTTCGTGATGTTGTCGGGAATGGATGGCATGAACAATAGTTCGACGAAGAAAGCATTTGGGGACAGGCCTTCTGCAGGAAAGATTTTGGAAGCTACATTAGCTAATAGATCACCTTCAGAATTATTCAATATAGGAATAGAATTTATATTGAAAGAAGAAAACTTATTCATTAAATTCCATACCTCGGATTGGTAGCTTTTAAGATGCGGAGATAGACAGTGGATAGAATCTCTTACCTGTCTAACCATGATTTCAAAATCGCCAAAGACAGTCAGATTTTGAATGTTCATGTCTAAATCTTTTCTGAGACCTTGCAGTAAAGCCTCATATTCTGCTGTGTTATTAGTGCATTCAAATTATAGCCTACATGCAATCAAAGTTTTGTTACCTGAGAGATCAATAATAACGCAACCTGCACCTACTCCTTCTTTGGACTTTGACCTGTCAAAATAAAGAGACCAAATTTGATTTTTATCGGGTGCATGAGACCATTGTGTAGAGGCTGTTGGTTGCACATATGCTACAATCTTGGACTGTTGTTCAGGGTTAGTGATAGTTGAAGTCTCGGCCATGAAATTGCCAAAAAAGATATCCATCCCTTGTATTTCAGGTGAATCAGTAGAAGGTGTAAATGGTTTGTTAGGATCATTCAAATCTGTGACTGTGAGCTTTAGGTAGTGTTCGTGGTTTACTTTGATCTTGTTGGGCTTGCCATTCTCTGGAAGCCACAGGTGAGACCAATCTGTTGTGAAATAGCCGTGTAGTTTCTCTGACCAGTCCTTGCTTAAAAATAGACCATACACTTCTGGAATATCCATAACAATAATATCAATGACTTGATGAACTTTGGGGTTAGATGCTAATCTTATAAGCACATTTCTTAATTCGCCTATGACCTTAACACTAGTTCGATCAAGCTGTATAATTTTTAAAGTGGATGGTTCAACTTCAGCATTAATCTTCTGACATACAGACCATGGCATGACATTGGATGACGCTCCTGAGTCTACCATACAATTGTGCACATTTCTATTAAAGATTTCAAAAGTTAACAAAAATGGAGGTACATTTTTGTGAGTACTAAGTGTGGAAGCTTGTGGCTTTTTACTCACAGTTTCTAAAGCTAACTTATCTACATTATTTACAGGAAGACTTCCTTTTTCGTGAGGATCAGGATTATTCTTAGCATAAGTCTTCTGAGGAACTTTGTTCTGAACAACCTTGTTACTGCTTGAATTACCATTTTTGCTATTCTCTGCGATGTTCTGTAACACTTTTTGTAGCAGAAATGGAAATTTTAACAATTCATAAACAAAAATGTTAGCCCTTAAATTTTTTAAATCTTCAACTAAATCATAATCTAAGTTGGGGTTTACATGACTTTGTTTAGTTTCAGCTGGTTTAGACTGCTTCGGGGGCAAAGTCGTAGTATTTTCGGAAGAAGGTTTGTTTGTTGTCTTACTCCTAGTATTGTAGGGGTGTACTGTCTTGAAGTTAGCTTGAAAAATGTTATCCGAGAAGTGTCCAAAAATGTTCAGAGAAGATTCTTCTTCTTGAACTGTCTCTTGTTCAACAACCTCCTCAGGAATCTCAGGAATCATCAAGTTATCCCGGGCTTCTAGAATTGTTTGAAGGGCGAATTGCAGACTTTCTAGATTTAAGCCCTCAGTATTTGGATTAGGTCGATTGGTGGGAAAAGGCTTCTTGAATGAGGGTTTGTGGGGCCATTTGCTCGAAGACGATTCTTCGGTCATCCTTTTCAAATCTATAACTTGATTTGACAGTTTTTGAACGACTTTAGTTAAGTTTTCTAAATCTGATATTTTAGGTTGTGCTTTGTTTTGAGAAGGTCTAGGGAGGATCTCGATCTTCTTTTTGGAAGACGAACTAGTTTCTGTTTCATTGCTAGTAGTGTCCTTTAAACTAAGGATGTCTTTTTCAATCTGGCTGGCTTGTTCAAAGGTCTCTAATAACGTAGATTTCTTAGATCGTTTTACCCAAATGGATATACTTTGATGCAAGGCTTTAGTATAGTATGCTATGATAAGATTCTCAATAGGCATGGAATCCGTAGGGATTCGGTTCTTAAGCGTTCAGAATATTTGATTAAAGTCTTTAATTTTCTCTTTGGGATTCATTCTTAAACTAGAAAGCTCCATGACTAGGACTTCTGGGGACTTATCGTCTCCGAACTTTTCCAGAAAACAGGATTCGAACTTATCCCAAGACACGATGGTATGGGGTTCCTGGGCAAAGTACCAGGTAGAGGCATTTCCCTCGAAAGTATAGGGGAAAAACCTATAGACTACGTATTCATGCTTGACATTACGGAGCCTGATGGCTAACATAAAATTTTTAATGTGATCTTCAACGATATGTGTAGAGTCAGGGTCGAACTTGGGAAACCACTTCTCCAGATGTTTGGGTAAGGGGTGTTGAGGCCCAGGTACGGCTACAACATCATGATCAAGCCAGGGTCTGGAAGGATTGTTCTGGTTGTCCATTGGTGTAGGCGGTGTGGAAGGCTGAGAAGGGGAACTGCCTTCGTCAGAAGAGTCTTCCCCAGAAGAAGAAGGAGATTATGGAGGTGGTGAGGGTGATATTCTAGATCCTCCTGCAACATGAGTGAGGATTGGATCTGTAGGGTTTAAAGTGAGGTTAGTGCCACCAAGTTGTTCTCTGATATCAGAGAAGTCTAAAGGTTGGTCCAAAGGCCGATTTGGTTTCCTTAAACGGGTGAAGGCACTATATGTTCTTAAGAGCGATTGGCGGACAATCTCTTGTACGTCACCACCTGTAGGATTTGGGGTTACTGGTTCAACAGTGATCCACAGATCGTCGTTTGATGTGGTTTCTGTTTGAGGGACGATGTTATCGTTTGAATGACTTTTTGTCACTATAGGTGAGCGGTTGGGTGGTGGAAGAGTCTTACGATCACCTCGTGCCATTAATAAGTTTCAGGCCCTCTTTCTAGCGCCATTTATTGACAGGCGAAAATGAACGCTCGCCAACTGGAGGAGTGGATCCGGTCCAGGGTTGTCTAAATAACCCAAGCCGTTTGGGATGATCCACCCGACGGGTTTAGCGGCTCCGTTGGCCGATCTAAGTCCTAAGAAAATGAAAGAAAACTAAAATTAAAGGAACTAATCTAAATGAAAACAACAATTAAAGCAAACTAATAAACAAATCTGAAATATATATATACAGTCTATTGTCTAGTATTATACAGCCATAATTCTATGAAATTAAATATTCAATTGACAGAATTAGATCTTAATCACAAATGTATAATATTTACAAAGTACAGATTTTAAATGAAAACCTGAAAAAATCATTTGTAAGCTTTCCTATGACAGCAAACTATTGTTTATTGATTTTTATAATTTTATGAAAAAGAAATAAAATGGAAACTATCTAAGTTGATCAATAAAAAAATAATAATCTTAACTAATAAATCTGAACTAATATATCTATCTAAACTACTTAAATAACACTAATAAACTAACCTGTAATAACGCTCTCCAATTTGTCCCGTGCAAAGTATCTGATTCAGCTGTTCAATGGGAGGAAACCCACACCAGATTCTTCACAGGCTTCTCGTAAACAAGAAGCGACAGTGCTCTTTTGAATATAAACAACAGAACAAACAAGACATAAAAATGACAACAATCTTATGATGTACAAATCATCACAATTATATAAACATGTATGCGAAGATTTGAACAGAACAGTTCATTTAACGAAGAAGATAAACCTTTATTCATTAAATTGAAACAAAATAATTGTTGTGCTAAAACTGAGATACATAAGACATGGACATAATTTAAATCACAATGCATTAACCTGTAATAAGCCTTGATATCTAAAGTAGTCAAAGACTTAATAAAAAATTAGAATGCACAAAACCTGAACGAAAGTATGATAAATTGAAAGCTAAAGCTGTTACAAAAGATCGACTTCCCTTCAAGTCTGTATCATCATAAATCCATAGTCTTTTTCTCCCAATAGTAATGATGGCTTATTTACAAAAAATAACAAGTATTTAAAGACCACAGGGTAAAACATTCCTGTGGGAATTATCAAAATAGTTTACAAAAAATCTGGGAACAATCTCCCAAGTCTTCTCTATTTCTGCCTATGACTAACAACTTAAAACAAAACTATATCTAAACTGCCATAGCATGTCCAATTTGTCAATGAAATTCATAGGTACCTGTAGGTAGACAAGAATAGACAAGTTTAGATAATGTTTTATTGGTAAATTTAACAAAAAATCTAAATTTTAAGACTAGCTACAGAATCTTGTGATTTTGTAGCTGGTCTAATTTGAAAACAGAACCGTTTTAAATCAATCCAAAACTAAAATGAATATATTTGAATTATTAAACAAATCTTTAATTGCTAATTGAAAACAAAACGAATTATTTAAACCAAAACTTCTATGCTAATTGAGAGCAAACGAAATCGTGTTTGAATCGATTTCAATCGAAACAAACCCTAAACGAATATTAAGCAAATCTCTGGTAAGAATTCGATATAGACATAATATGTCAATCCAACACTCAACAGAATCATTTTTTAAATCCAAACTAACAGAGCCGTATCAAATCTGTCTTTGATATTAATCCAACTCATACAAATAATTATGCTAACTCAAGGCACACAACATTGTTTGCAAATCAAACCAAACAGAAATGAATCGAACTAACTCGGAGCCGACACAATCGTTATGCTAATGCAAAATCGTATCAATCAAAACATAGCTTACACGATTTTAGCAAACAATCTTTTGTACAGGTCGAATGCAATCATAATCCAAAATGAAAATATTTATTCAAAACAAAACAGAATCGTTTCTTCAATCTATTCGAATAGAACTAAAGGAAAGCAAACCCAAACAAGTACCCTAATTTGTAACGTACATAATTGTTTCAAAAGCAAACCAAACAGAATAGAAAACAAATTAATCATTTATACTAATCTGGGAACAATAAAATCACATTAACCAAATCATAGCTGTGTCCGAGTTTAGCAAACAAATCTTCTGTACATGATTCATAACGAGAATAATTTTGAAAATGACAAAATCATTTTGAATCTATTAAAATGAACAGAACTAATTGAAAGAAAACTCAATCGATTATACTAATTCAAACCCACTCATAAAACAAAATCGATATTGAAATACATACCTGAGCAATAGGAAAATGATTTGATCAGGACAACTTTGAATTGACAAAGGTCGTTGTTGCCTCCACATTTCTGAATACAATTGAACCGGTGGTTTTTTGTTTCTTCCCGTTGGCTTGTAGCCTGTCTCTTTCTTTTGACATCACTGTCACCCGTTCCTCCAAAGATTTAATCTTATATTGCAACAGGGGAATGTTGGTGTAATAACGTTCAAGCCAGGCATTGCATTGTGTGCAAGGTGGTTGATTTTCCATCACAGGTGAGGGTTCTTTCAAGTTACCAGGGGTGTCACTGTGAAGCTTGATTCCTGGGAATTTAGGGTCGTTCTTGAGGCACGGGGGTAAGTTGGAAACATAGTCATAGGGTTCCATAGAGCATAGGCCATGAGAATAGGGGTATTCCTCAGTCAAGAAACGTACATTTTCGGAGTCTGATTCCTCGCTCAACACTATTGGCTTCTAGTCAACGTTTTTCTTGGGTTCGTTCCTAGCACATCTGGATACCCATCGTGCGTTTTTCTTTCCCTTACTGTTGACACCAGTATCAACCTTACCTTTCTTCTTCACAGGATTCTTAGTGGTCTTAGTCTTGTCTTTGGCACACAGGTCGGCCATGGTATCGGGTAGGTCAAGGTCGGGGCAATTCGAGGGTTTAACAGGGGGTAGAAGGGTAGGAGGTGGCACGGTAGGCATAACCAGGGTTTCAGTGACCACAACTTTATCAATTTGAACAGACTCGTGAGTGGCAAAGCCATTCCTTGATAGGAAGGCTTGCCAACTATCACCACTAAGGCTCAAATGGTGGACGATAATGATTTTGATCAAGCAGTGATGGAAAAGGATGCTATCAGCCTTCTCACGCTTGAATCGTTTGGATCTTTTGTAAAGACTGCATAAGAGATAATGTGGCATGTTCAGAGGAAAGTCTATAAAATTCATCAATAACCGAACATGATACAGAAATACCAAGCCATAACGACCTTCGTAGGTCACAAACTGCTTAACAATTGCCAAAAGATCGTGCCAGCTGGGTTTGACAGCAGCGATAGACATACCTCTATCACAACTCACAATCTTCCTTGATGTGAATAGGAGTGGCCACGACACCTTATCTACTTTGGAGTTCTTAAACCATATTTTCCCTGTAGCTGGTAAGCCTATAGCCGAACTGAGGAATTCCTCATTTAGCTCGAGCTGTATGTCTCTAACCTTAGCCCTGTAACCGTCGAAGGTGAGGGCTAACTGTTGGGCTACCGAAAGGTTAAAACCCTCAAATCTCTGGATAAACACCAGCCAACCACTATTTTCTAAATCCTCACGGGCATTGTCGAATAGTAGGAGTGTTTGGCTGCCATTAGGCTCTATGCGCACCAAAGGTGCCATAGGCAAGGGCACACAGTGATCTACGTAAACGGGCGAGGGTTTGGACAGGGTAAACGTAGGATCGAATAGCTCACAGACTTCCCCGAAACCAGCAAAGGTAACCCGAGATAGAGGGCAGGCATTAATGCCAAAGTGTGCGGGGGTGGTGGAACGAAATCAACCCATGCAAAACAGTCATATCCAACTGTACAATCGACGACGCATATGGTGATTCAAATCACTATTGCAATGCCAATAAAACAACCATTGAAAACTATGATAAGTCGACCCACGTGTTTGCACAAGCATTATTATTTGCATTGTTTTTAAAATGAAAATAATGTTTCGAAATCAACACCAAGGGTTCGATCATAACAAGTATGTGTTGTAAGAAATGATTGCACCGAGGGTCTAACCACAATGTCAAAGTGTTTTCATGAAACCAATGCGCTAAGGAATTTTGATCAAAGTATGTCAAACCACCATTAAATGAATGATTTAATCACAATCACTAAAATATCATCACAGTCTTGTAAAAATGAAGTCATATTAATAACAAAAGAATGCCAAATGGGTAAAGGTTTTAGTGTCTTGCCAACTGTGTGACTATAACTGGATTGGAAATGCAATGAACACATAGACAAGAGTGACCATAAAAACCCAGTGATGATTTTAATGCCATTGACGTGACTTCGAAATCAAAGTTTTCACGCTTGCAGTCGTGAAAACGAGAACAAAAGGCAGGTGTGCAAATGCACAAAATAATAGTGTTGTTTTATTCCAAAGATTGTGATGAAAATCAAGGGTTCCAAAACACTTGGGTAGGCATCTTATAGAGATAGGATAAAAAGAGAAATGGCTGCCAACACGCCCCTAGATGGATATCGGGGGGAAAAGTGGTTGAGCTCGAAACCACTAAAATAAACCCCCGATGTCACATGTCAACACATCATTGAATGTGTCACGTCCAAATATCACATGCAGAAAAGGAGGGTTGATGGCTAGTCAAATCACCTCGAAGGACTTGTCCAAGTATTTTTAGTCTATGTGATGCCAAGTGAACACTGCCAAAGGATTGATGTGAAAGCTCATGATTTGAACTCAGAGGTCGAACGTGATAAGCCATAGTCCTCACTGGTACTTTCGTCAGTAACCTATGATTCATTCTAAATGACGACTAGGTTTAAAAATGAGTATGACATTACTTTGTTTTGGGAAATTGATGTTCCATTCCTGAACGAGATAATTACAAACCGAATCAACTTCTTAATTTATGTAAAATTAATGGAGATAATCTTATATTTTATGGGAAACTGGGAATGATGGATAAGAAAGATCAAATGGTCCCCAACGAACCAGGATTTTCAACTAATATGACAAATTTATCATTGAAGAAGAAAGAGAAGTTGGTTGCACGAATATTAGCAACGCAATTTCATACAAAGTTTGTTGAAGAGCCAGAAACAGATAAATAGGTTAGATTAAATCCCATCATGAAGGATTTAATCATCAACGGATACGCAGATGAGCACCATACACAAGCGGTCAAGAGGAAGTGGAGAAAGCGACATAAGACAAAGATTAAAGCTAAGATGATTGAGAGTGTTGGAGAAAATCAACCTGTGTTGTTTGACACTTTAAAGGAAGAAATTGCTAATTTGAAATAGTTTTCAAGATAAATCAAGTATGTTTCAGAAAATTTTGTAATGATATAGACATGTGGCGTTCGAATCGAGAATCTCAAATATGCCAATTTTTTTATAATGATCCATGTAAAATAGGAGTACAGTTGTTATACGTTACTCCTTTTTGTAACTAAAGTCTATTTTTGGGACTTTGGGGAAGTTGATTCATTTTGAATCCTGGATGTAGTTTGTCTATATATATTATTCCAAATATAAATGAAAAGGATTGATCAGAGAGGGACCTGCACTCTTAGTAGGAGGACATTGTAATTTCCTAGAGATAAATTAAATATATAATGCAAAAGTGTTCTGAATGTTTTATGAAAAGATTCTAATGGATGTGATATGAGTTATGTTTTCTCTCATAGTGTGTATTTCTTATGTCTTTAAATTTCCATCTAAATTTTCGTTTGTTTAAATTGGAGAGTTAAAGGTCCAGAATTCGTCTTATGACACTCTCGACCTAAGCAATTTAAACTGTGTACTTTTCTCCCTATCTAATTCAGAATTCATTTCAATAGTACTCTGATGCAGTTATTTGTTTCCCCCTTCTTATTACCACTCTACTTAAACTCAATTTATGACTCAGATTCATTGCCTTATTTAGGCTTTCTCCTCTGAATATTTAGAAATAGCCTGCCATGTCCTTATCATTTTCGACTCCATAGCCCTAAGTGTTCCTCCCTTTCTCCACTAGCAACCTTATAACAAATGCCAAAACAAACCAAATCTAGACACTGATTATCAAAGAAATACCTAGTGACATGAGAGAGCCCTCTCTAAGTTGAGCAGGCTAGTGCCCAACTCTAAAGTAGGTTGAAACAATTACCTCTGTCATTTTTCTATTAGCCGAACAAAATTTACAGAGTGTTAACATTCTGGCGCCGTTGTTGGGGACGAAATTGAAATTTTTTCCCTGGGAAAGAACAACATGGTTGAGTTCTAAGATTTGAGAGCAGCAGACACTTAGGCACATATTGGTTGTATTCCTTCTCTGGCGACTCCACACATAAAAAAATCAGTTTGAAGGTGATTCCACTGGTAGAAGAATCCATAAATTTAAATTTTAATTGGCGACTCCACTTTCAATGCTGAATCCAACTTCCGAAATATCATGGGCGAATCCACTACTCGAAGATGGGACTTCTGATAGAGGTATGAAAAGGCATCATGGAAGAAAATAAGTACTTCAAATCAGGTTTTTTCCAAATCATTGTATGGTTCGTTGTAGATTACCTCTGGTCCTTTCTCAAACATGTTAAACAAGCTTTTCTTCATCTACCACATGAAAATGATGATCATGATAATCCTGAAGTTGCATACCCTCCCCTCAAAATTATATAGATATCCCATCAATTTGTTAATGATTTTGATCAAAATATCCCATCTGAGCCATATCATAACCCCAACCAAGTTGACAAGCCTCAGAAAATCAAAACTAAAATTTCACTTGATCCAACACCCTCCAAGATCCAACACATATACAGACCTTTGAAGTTACCTCACATCCTTCATTATTTTCCTCCAAAGCACTATGAGTACCTGCCTGTGTTTGATGGGGAACATGATTCCATCACAACTAAAAAACACATCCAAAGGTTTGAGCATTTTATAGACTTATTTGAGATTGACCATGATGATGTGTGTATGAGGGATTTCCCTCAATCCTTGAGAGGATATACCAAATAATGGTTTAAACATTTGCAACCAGAGACCATTAGCTCATGGGAAGAATTCAAGAATATATTTTCAAAGTTTTTGGGTAAGAAGAAATCTCTAGACTTGCAGCTTACGGAATTTTATGCCTTGAAAAAGAAAAGAAATGAGACTATTTCCACTTTAAATAGAAGGTTTTCCAGTATTTATTATGATTTTCCGTAAGAAATTCAACCTATTGAAGTTGTTGCTATGCTTCAATATGCCACCATTCTTCACCCGGATATGTCTTTCCTCTTGATGGAAACAAAACCTAAGACCTTACAGAAAATGTTTAGTGATGCTCAGGAAATTCAACACAATATCCTAGCATGTAGACAGATTAGAAGTGAAGGGTTGGGTGTTGCAGGTCATGAAAATAGATATGAATTGAAAACCGTTGATGGGAATCTGGAGCATAAAATTGATAACATTTTTGGTCCTCTTGAAACTTTTAATGATAATTATTTTGACGAGGATGATATTCTACTTATTAAAGGAAAAAACACTTATATGATTCTTGATTCACCCCAGGATAAACATGACGTTGATCGATTCATGTATTCATTTGTGGATGGTCAAAAAATGGGTTTGCAAATCTGTGTGTTGAAGAGAAAATTGATACTCCAAATTTGTTCTTGCTAGATGGCATTGCAGATGTTGCTTATTTACCTATATGTGATGAATATGATGATGATTACGAGGTGGAATTTTTACCAACTACCTATTCTCCCCTTGAAAATGTTCCTTTCCAGCAATATAGTGAGACCTATCATCTTACATATCACAGTTTCAAAAAGGAAAGTTTTGAATTAGCTGAAGGAAATTCTTTACCTCCATGCTTCTCTTCATTTAAATTGTTGAAAGAAAATTCTAAGGTCATCATTGAGGGAAAAGAGTGTGTGTTGATTCCAAGTCACACTGATTCATTGCAACAAACTAACAAGGAATTGCAGCTATCAGTCGAAAGTGAAGCTGAAAACAAGTATGTTCAGAAATTCAAAGACATAGAAAAGGGTGCATATGACAATGAAGAAATTATTAAATCACAGATAGGAACGTTGCCATTATGTTTTTCTTCTTTCAAAGCGCTCAAACACAGTGTCAATAATGTTTCAGATAAAAAACCCTCCAGGTATGATATTAAATTTGAAGAAAGTAGTAGACTTGCAAACAAAGAGTGTCTCCTATTATGATTTTCTTCCTTTGAATGGTTAAAAACAAATCATGAGAAAATAAAGAAATTCGATCAAGGGATTATAGTCAAAAACCATTTTAATTCTCCTGAAATTGATGAAGAGATTCAGAAAGACTTCCAGCAAGACAAATTGTTTCAAAGTTGTTTTTCTTCCCCTATGAATGATGTGATTGCTGAATTTCTAAGTGGCGTAAACAAGGATGAGGATTTTGAAACTCCATCTATAGAAATTTCAAGCAGTATACAAACAACTGCTATGGAGTTTCAGGAAAGAAACAAAATAGGATATGTTACTTTTCAATCAGAAATACAAAAAGGTAATGAGAAGACGGTTGTTCCATTTGATCCCTCCGCAAATCATGATTTTAAAAATGCATCCATGAACATCCTAGACTTGAAATAGTGCATAATATTATCTTTTCACATTTGAAAGAAAATTGTGATCATGAACTTATTTCCATTCATTCATCTGAATGTCAAAATGACAGTCCTCAAACGAATTTCCAGAAGTTTAATAAAACCAAATCAGAATTGTTTGATGAACAAGAACACAACCTTGATGCACATAAAATGGTTGTCATATTTGAATATGTTCAAGGATGTATGAATGTTTCTATTGAGATGGATGGAAAGATGGAAAAACCTATTGCTATGATTTCGTTTGAAAATACTTTTAGGATTGAAGAAGTAGAGAAAGAACAAAAAACACTTGTGAGGGAAACCTATTTTTCTGTCTTAACTCCTAAAAAAGAAATGTGCCCTCATGTGTTTCATGACCCCATGGAATTATATATAGAGGATCTTTGCAATCAAAATCTACAGCGGTGGTGGGTTATGAGCTTAGGAATGAAAGATATGAGAAATCAATGGAAGTATTAGATATGGATTTATTTATACCTGATCCGTTGGATCTTTTGAATGATTATGGTTGAGTTTTACTTGCATGAATTAATTAACCAATTGAGAAATTAATGAAAGAATGAGGAAGGAAGAGGATTATATCAGTCAAATACACATATGCAGATCTGAAAAGAATAATAAACAGCAAACCATAAGAGCATAGGTTGATAACGGAGTTCGGCACAATGTTTGCCTACGTCTCCGGGCCTTTTCTCTGTGGGGGAGGCTTCTTTATTTCTGCTCAAGTGCTCAAAATTACATCTCAGCAATGCCAAATGGCTACAAGACTGATCTGGTCTTGTTGTTCTATATCTCTAGAACCCGACAAAAGAAACGACATGCAAAACTGATGCTCCAAGCTCCCAGAAACGATCTGACAACGTTTCCACCTCAAAGGCTTCCCTGCATCAAACTGACTTTGGCTTGGCTTTCCTCTAGCATAACTCTGCTCTGAATGACTGTGTTTAGCCTCAAAGAGGCCTGGTTTATATAGCATTGGAGTTGGTTTCACATCCCCAACTTCCTCCAAGAATCTGGCCTCCAAAAATGCCCAATATCCCCCAAAAATGGAAGAAATCCAATAAAAATAGGCATAATTATAACTAAAATAACCAAAATTTGTTTAAAAAACCCACTTTTGTAAAATATTGGACCTTTATCCCCCAAATCCTAGGCGCGGCCCCCTTTAATCGGTCATATGGGTTAATTTTGGTTGAGCGCGAGCCCATAGGCTATGCGCTAGCCCCCTGCATGTGTGAGCTCCTGGTTTTAGGTGCTAAATCATAGGCCTACGGGCCTAACGTAACCATAAACCCACGCCTTTTGGTAACTGTGACCCAAAATTCCCGCACGTTGGTTTGAAACAGCTCCCGGTTCCATGGTCATATGTGTGTTGGCGCCGAGCGGTCAAATGTGTTGGCGCAAGGGCTGGGGCTAAGCCCCTGCCCTTTACTCCGTCGTTCAACCCTTTGACCAACTTTAAATTAATTTTATGCCAAACCTTTAACAAGTACCACCACGCGGGCGGGTGGTTAGCCCAGCCACGTTAGTACTCTACCACACGGGAGGACCCGCGTTCGAATCCCGACGAAACCATAACAAAATTTTACATTGCAACCCACGAACCAATAATGCAGCACCACATGGCAGCCCGTGACTGGGCCACATGGCGCTTTAAAAACCAATCGGAACATGCCACGTGTCGGTCTGTGATTGGCCCACGTTTGCCGCCACATCGTCTCTGTCGTACTGCCACTTGTCTTGCTACGTCAACCTGCCGTACACCCTGTCAGCCTGCCACATCACTGGATGACATCATCCTGCCACGTGTCACCCTGTCAGTGGTGACATGTGTCACCTCCGTACTGGTCCAACCGTACCTCCAAACGGCCAAATCCGCCTGACACGTGTCGCATCCTGGTGATGCCACGTGTCCTCTGTACGGTCTGCCACGTGTTGCCTTCTGGAGCCTCCACGTCAGCTGTACGGTCATGCCACGTCAGCTATACGGCCCTGACACGTGGACTATACGGACTGTACAGTCATCCCCTTTTTTGCCTGTTTGACGTTTTGGACAAAACGCGATATCTTCTCCATACAGACTCTGTTTGAGAAAGTAAATATACCACCGGAATCAGGAAGACGAGACGGACGTAATGGCACAGGTTTCATCGCATTCCGAGCACTTTCATTTTTGAGCATTTTTCAAGCCCTATCAGGCTTCTGGATCCGATTTCGGATCACACCTCCACACAAAAAGACCTTTTGGTCCCAAAAGGTTACTGACCAGTCAACAAGCTCGGGATAGGCCACCCGGCTTGTCCTCTTTGTCTGAACTCTGTCCTGTGCACCTATCTCATCAAGATCAGCTGTAATACAATTATGACAACTAAAAGTACATTGTTAGTCATTGAAACCCTGTTACATTTCACTGAAGCCACTATCATCCATGTACCAAACATTGCTAATGATAACATCAGAAAAACGACTGCAAATGAACTGATATACTTGAAGTATTTGCACAACATGAGTTTATCTTGAAGCAATTTATGATTAATTCTCCACTCAACAAACATGTCTTGTTCTTGCTTAAGATCTATTACTTCACTTGAAACAATTAGTGGTTTGTCGTTTACTTGCACTGCCTTCGTTAACTGTTCCATTGTTTGAAGTTTTTTACTTTCTTTAACATGATGAGCATGCACCACATAGTCATGACCTTCTTTAGTGAACTGATACTGATTCTTAGTCCTGTAGAAGATTGTTTTACGATCATACAAGTACGGACTACATAAGACGATGCCACATTCTTTTAACGACACTACATCACAAGTTACTTCATCCACATACTTATCTGAAATTGCAAATTTAATTGTGCACTGCTTTGTTATGTGCATCTGATGATGATTGCTTATCCATTTAAGTGTGTAAGGCTTATGATGTGTTTGTGTTTTTAATCCTAACTTTTTAACCAACTCTTCTGAGATTAGATTTGATTGAGATCCACTGTCGATTAGTGTATCTATCTTAGTGTGTCGCATTATTACTCTTATATGAAACAACTTGCTTCTACAATCAACCTCTTCACCAAAGTTACCTATCATACCAACCAATGAAGTCTTTGATTCATCACCTGAATCCGATCCCAAGTCTATAGGCTTCGATGTCGTTGTTGCTGCTGTTTGCGTTACCTTCTTTCCTTTGAACCATTTCGGCCTCTTGTCGGGGTGCAACTGCCAACATTTGTCCTCATCATGTCCCTCTTTCTTGCAATGCTTGCAAGAGGGTTTCCCTTCCTTCTTTGTCACGGTGTTTTCATTCTTGCCATTACCATGCTTTTTCCTCTTATCATCTTTCTTTGAAAATGACGATTCCCCTGACACACCTGCTTTCCCTGCTTCAATGTATGTAGCTTGAACAGAAACCTCATCAAGGTTAGTGGGTCCAAACATGAAAATAGTGTTTCTAATATGTGCAGGCAAACCACCTATATACTTCATAAGTGTTTCTTGTGTTTGCAAAGGAATGACTAACATTAATTCCATTTTCCTAAATCCATCGGTATATTCTTGCACTGATTGTCCTTTTCTTAGCTTTAAAGATTGCCATTCTATGATTTCTTTTTCTTTATAACCCAAAGGATAAAACTGTTTCCTAAGTGCAGAAATAAAACTCTTCCATGATGGAAATACTTTACCCACATCTTCTGTTCCTTTTTGCAGCTTGCTTTGCCACCAGATAAGAGTTGTACCTGCAAGTCTCAAAGATGCCAATTTTATTTGTGTGGCCTCATCCTTGATTTGCTGCACACTGCAGTATACCTCCATTTGTCTGATCCAGTTATCAATTTTTTCTGCATTGACCTCACCATCATATATGGGCAACTCAAATTTTACATCAAGTTTTAACAATGGCATTTCATGTTTATGCTTATGTACATTTTTCTTCTCATTAGATTTTGAACTTGAACTTGCAGAAGAAGAAGGAGAAGAAGGAGGTGTTGATGGAGGTGAAGGAGGAATGTGAGGATGGTCCTCTTCCTCTTCACTTTTTCCTTTTGAAGTATTACCCAAAAATGGTCGTGTCCGTTCCAAATAATCTTCATACAAAACTGTCACCATCTCCGACATAGCATGGAATGTTTTCTGGAAATCTTTATCTTCTTGAGAAATACCTTCGTCCGATGCCATCTTCTCTTTGAAAGAAGCTCTCTTTCTCAACCCAATTAATGGATTCTCTGCAACAAGCTCGCCTTCACCACGCTGTAGCTTTTCCCTGGTTATCATGCAACTCAAATCCAAACATCAACTAGCTCTGATACCACTTGATCCGTTGGATCTTTTGAATGATTATGGTTGAGTTTTACTTGCATGAATTAATTAACCAATTGAGAAATTAATGAAAGAATGAGGAAGGAAGAGGATTATATCAGTCAAATACACATATGCATATCTTAAAAGAATAATAAACAACRAACCATAAGAGCGTAGGTTGATAACGGAGTTCGGCACAATGTTTACCTATGTCTCCGGGCCTTTTCTTTGTGGGGGAGGCTTCTTTATTTCTTCTCAAGTGCTCAAAATTACATCTCAGCAATGCCAAATGGCTACAATACTGATCTGGTCTTGTTGTTCCAGATCTCTAGAACCCGGAAAAAGAAACGGCATGCAAAACTGATGCTCCAAGCTCCCAGAAACGATCCGACAACGTTTCCACCTCAAAGGCTTCCCTGCATCAAACTAACTTTGGCTTGGCTTTCCTCTAGCATAACTCTGCTCTGAATGACTGTGTTTAGCCTCAAACAGGCCTGTTTTATATAGCATTGGAGTTGGTTTCACATCCCCAACTTCCTCCAAGAATCTGCCCCCCCAAAATGCCCAATATCCCCCAAAAATGGAAGAAATCCAATAAAAATAGGCATAATTATAACTAAAATAACCAAACTTTGTTTAAAAAACCCACTTTTGTAAAATATTGGAACTTTAGCCCCCAAATCCTGGGCGCGGCCCCCTTTAATCGGTCATATGGGTTAATTTTGGCTGAGCGCGAGCCCATAGGCTACGCGCTAGCCCCCTGCATGTGTGAGCTCCTGGTTTTAGGTGCTAAATCATAGGCCTACGGGCCTAACGTAACCATAAACCCGCGCCTTTTGGTAACTGTGACCCGAAATTCCCGCGTGTTGGTTTGAAACGGCTCCCGGTTCCATGGTCATATGTGTGTTGGCGCCGAGCGGTCAAATGTGTTGGCGCGAGGGCTGGGGCTAAGCCCCGGCCCTTTACTCCATCGTTCAACCCTTTGACCAACTTTAAATTAATTTTATGCCAAACCTTTAACAAGTACCACCACGCGGGCGGGTGGTTAGCCCAGCCACATTAGTACTCTGCCACACAGGAGGTCCCGTGTTCGAATCCCGACGAAACCATAACAAAATTTTACAATGCAACCCACGAACCAATAATGCAGCGCCACGTGGCAGCCCGTGACTGGGCCACGTGGCGCTTTAAAAACCAATCGGAACATGCCACATGTCGGTCTGTGATTGGCCCACGTTTGCTGCCACGTCGTCTCTGCCGTACGCCCTGTCAGCCTGCCACGTCACTGGATGACATCATCCTGCCATGTGTCACCCTGTCACCTCCGTACTGGTCCAACCGTACCTCCAAACGGCCAAATCCGCCTGACATGTGTCGCGTCCTGGTGATGCCACGTGTCCTCCGTACAGTCTGCCATGTGTCGCCTTCTGGAGCCACCACGTCAGTTGTACGGTCATGCCACGTTAGTTGTACGGCCCTGACACGTGGACTGTACGGACTGTACAATCATCCCCTTTTTTGCCTGTTTGACTTTTTGGACAAAATGTGATATCTTCTCCATACCTTCTCCGTTTGAGAAAGTAAATATACCACCGGAATCAGGAAGACGAGACGGACGCAATGGCACAGGTTTCGTCACATTCCGAGCACTTTCATTTTTGAGCATTTTTCAAGCCCTATCAGGCTTCTGGATCCGATTTCGGATCAATACCAGAAGTTTCATTTCAGTCAGAACTATCCTTTGATTCAGAAGGTTGTTATTCAAAACATTTTCAACATATTTTTCATCCTTTTGACAAAAATATACAAAATGAATCACCTGAGAATAAGGATGCAGTGAAAGAAATGATATATGTCTATCATTTTACACATGTGTTGGAGTATCCCTTTGTAGTTTTGCTAGAAACGATAAACTCCAATAATATTTTTGAGATTCTAAGATTCAGATCCAAACGTAGCTTCTCAAATGAGTTGTTGATAAACAGGATTTGGAACAACCACGTGAAAATTAAATGAGAAGTAGGTGAAGCATTGGAATGGTTGCACTGGAATTTTCATTTCAATTGATTGCTATTTCATTTAAGTAGCTAAGATAGGTAGGTGCAAATAAGCTTGGTGATCTGACATTTTTCAAATTTAGAATTTCCAAATAAAGTACTTAGTTAGAGTTTTAGTAGTGCATCTGGCATTCAATTTCTAGGATAGAACAAGGCAAGAACCTGTATTGGGATCATCACATGAATTAGGCCTCAGGTCTACACGTTCTTTTCTACCTCGTAGGGAGGATAGCATTCCCAACTAGAGCCTATGTTATCACCATACTAATTTCTTGTAACCCAAAACTCAATATTTAGTAGGGTGCCAAATTAGTATAAAAGAGTGATAGATTGGCGGGATGGAGCTACATATAGTAGGTGGGATAAGTATGGAAGAGATATGATATTGATTGGATTCGATGAACTGCAAATCACGGGCGTGGCCGATCGATGGTCGTAAGTTGTATCGGGCCCAAAACTAGCTTGAGGTTTAAACCCTTGAAGGCAGGCCGATCAAAATACCATGGTTTTGTGTCGAAGATACGTGGCACCCCTAGAT
Organism: Picea engelmannii; assembly: GCA_009831015.1. Lineage (NCBI taxonomy): Eukaryota > Viridiplantae > Streptophyta > Pinopsida > Pinales > Pinaceae > Picea > Picea engelmannii. The sequence goes on from ML798970.1 coordinate 211,531, forward strand.
GGATATTGGAGGGGGAAAGCTTGAGATCCGAACTGCTAAAATACACCCTGATGTCACATGTCAATACATCATTGAATGCGTCATGTCCAAATATCACATGCAGAAAATGAGGGCTGATGACTAGTCAAATCACCTCGAAGCACTTGTCCAAGTATTTTTCGTCTGTGTGATGCCAAGTGAACGCCTCCAAAGGATTGATGTGGAAGCTCATCATTTAAACTCAGACGTCGAACATGATAAGTCATAGTCCTCGCTGGTACTTTCGTTAGTAGCCTATGATTGGTTCTAAATGACAATTGCCTTTAAAAATGAGGATGACATTACTTTATTTTGGGAAATTGACATTCCATTCCTGAACGAGATAATTACAAACTGAATAAACTTCTTAATTTCTGTAAAATTAAGGGAAATAAGCTCATATTTTCTGGAAAAATGGGAATGATGGATAAGACAGATCAAATGGTCCTCAACGAACCAGGATTTTCAACTAATATGAAAAATTTATCATTGAAGAAGAAAGAGAAGCTAGTTGCACAGATATTAGAAACAGAATTTCATACAAAGTCTGTTGAAGATCCAGAAACAGATAAAGAGGCCAGATTAAATCCCATCATGAAGGATGTAATCATCAACAGATACGCAGATGAGCACCATACATAAGCGGTCAACAGGAAGTGGAGAAGGTGACAAAAGACATAGATTAAAGCTGAGATGACTGAGAGCATTGGAGAAAAACAACCTGCATGGCTTCACAGTTTAAAGGAAGAAATTGTTAATCTGAAGTAGTTTTCAAGATAAATTAAGTATGTTTCAAACAAATTTGTAATGATATAGACATGTGGCATTCAAAGCGAGAATCTCAAATATGTAAGTTTTGTTTATAACGCTCCCTGTAAAATAGGAGTACCGTTGTTATATGTTACTCCTTTTTGTAACGGATGTCTATTTTTGGGACTGTGGGGAAGTTGATTCATTTTGAATTCTGGATGTAGTTTGTCTATATATATTATTCCAACAATAAATTAAAAGGACTGATCAGAGAGGGACCTTCCCTCTTAGTAGGAGGACATTGTAATTTCCTGGAGCTAAATTGAATATATAATGCAAAAGCGTTCTGAATTTTTTATGAAAATATTCTAATGGTTGTGATATGAGTTATGTTTTCTCTCATAGTGTGTATTTCTTGTGTATTTAAATTTCCATGTACATTTTCTTTTGTTTAAATTGGAGAGTTAAAGGTCCAGAATTCATCTTATGATGCTCTCCACCTAAGAAATTTAAAATGTGTACTTTTCTCCCTAGTTGATTTAGAATTCATTTCAATAGTACTCTGATGTAGTTATTTGTTTCCCCCTTCTTATTACCACTCTACTTAAAATCAATTTATGACTCAGATTCATTGCCTCATTTAGCCTTTCTCCTCTGAAGATTTATAATGGCCTGTCATTGCCATATTCATTTTCGAATCCATAGCCCTAAGTGTTCCTCCCTTTATCCACTAGAAACCTTATAAAAACCCCCAAAACAAACCAAATCTAGCCATTGATTATCAAATAAATACCTAATGACACGAGAGATCCCTCTCTGAGTTGAGCAGTCTAGTACCCAGCTCTAAAGTAGGTTGAAACAATTACCTCTGTCATTTTTCTATCAGCCAAACAAAATTTACAGAGTGGTAATAGTTTTATTTTTAATGAGTCTCTGCGATGGTTGTGCTACTTTAGTGGATGCCTCTTATACTGATTTAAATTTAAATGGGTGTATATGAACATGATTATTTTAATGGGTCTTTGCGATAGATGTTTTAATTTTAGTGGGTGTTTGTGTAGGCATTTTAAATTTTTTTAACAGTAATGGTTAATATTTGTACTAAGAAGGGGTTGTGGCTGAAAAAGTCAGTGTAGTAATACGAAATATAAAAAGTTTGGTAGCAATCTGGTAGTCTAAAGGTCTGAAAAAACCAAAATTTTCACCCAAAAACTATTCTATCCACCCTTCCCAACTCCCAATCGTATATTTCTAGGAAGTATATTGCTATACATATTCTTTTAGAAAAATACAACCCAATTAAACACGATAAAAATAGAGATCTACATTAAGTCTAGACATTGAGGGGCTTCTTCTTTAAGGCCAACATGGTTCTCCATGATGTGTTCAGCTAGTTGCATGTCCACATCTCCGTCGACGATCCTACTATGTCCTCTCCTACAACATAGTCCCGGAACGCCTTGAATGGACAATAATGTTCAGAGGTTTCCTCCTTAATATGAGATGAACATGATTGCATGGGTTGTGCTCGAAGTTGAATATGGGTTGCTATATTTTAAACTAAGGAGTACATGGAGTCTATTATTTCTACCAGTTCCTGACACCTCCATTGATGATTGTGCATGAAATCTACAAATTCCTTGTCTTTTTATTGAAACACTTACAATTGAAGAGCAATCTCAATTTCTTGTTGGTCATGGATTCAAGTTTTCACTGCAAACTTATACTCCCAATCATTCTTCCCTCTCAACCACCTCCTAGAATAATTTAATAAATCACATTGTGCCTTTGAAATCTGGTGCTCATGTTCTTTATTCCTTTCCTAACATATGATAAATCACACATAACAAAAACTAGGATGGATATGATTACTGGCCATGGATAGGTCTTCTGCATAGTCTGACATACAAAAGAGCTCATAAATACCAGAATCCTTCCCCTGTTAACCCGCATGAAAACGTCTCAATGGCCAAAGGATGCAACCATTCTCAGGAACCATATGCTCAAGTGCTAGGGAAACTATTAGAGCTACCAACCCAACATTTCACAATAGAATAATAATACCATAGTCAAGGACCATACTCATTTTGTTTCCCTTGTAATACATGATGCATCCGGTGTGAAATTGTAACACCATGTTTCCCCCAATTTGTAATTAATCATAAAATAGGAATTACCATGCTAAGGCATGTGGACAATGTAAATGTATTATTGTTTGAGTTGCCAATAATTGATTGTGGGGGTGAATCCTTGAAAGTACTGGCCATGATATCACTAAAGGAAGAATTTGAAAACTATATGAGAGGGTTTATTATATCAAATAACCCCAAATTTCCCTTGATGAGCATGATAAAAAATCTTTCAGATCCAAAGGAGAGAAATCAATTAAGGAAGAAAATACCAGTGGTTGAATTATCAACTATCCCCATGAATGGGAGCATGGGATAGCTGCGGAATGTCAGCCCGAAGTACCATCAAGACCTGCAGACCCGAGATTCCTTTTGACAAAAGGAACATGATGGGTCGCGAACCTTCCAAAGGAAGGAAGGTAAGATAGATACACACAGACAACCAGAGAGGAAGAAAAAGGAGAGAGAAATCTTGTAAGGGAGTGGCGTGGAGCTCTCCAGTGAGAGGAGAAAAAGAAGGCTGCGAGTTTGATGTTGGGCGAGCATATAATAAACCTCGTCGAGGCCATAACAGAGAGAGATAAATCTCTGAGAGTTCGTAGAGAACAAAACCCGAGAAAAAGTTGCAACAGAGAAAGGATATTTGAGAACTGCGAGAGTTCCCTGGTGATATCATGGCTTGGCATGGGGGTGGCCAGAGTGCTAAGAATGAATGCCTCTGATCCTATGCCAGGGTGGAAGGACAAACACTCACAGTCAGTTGGTTGGCGAAAACCTGTAATAGATAAGTAATCACATTTCTGGAGTGTTAAAGTAGTATTGTGACTTAAAGTTAGATATGTTGTGAATTACCTAGAGACAATTATTATTGCTTAACAATTCATACTATATTCCTTCTTTTGTATCTACCTGATTGTGTAATTAGGAAATTAGGAAATCATATGGATAGGTCATGTTATATACTCTTAAATGCGTGTGTTTTGTGGTGGCATAAGACAGAGTCACAAACTGAGTGTTCGTCGACCGTGGACATAGTTTCATGTAAGCATGTCAACCTTCCTAATCGTTTGGAGTCCCTTGTAGGATGAAGTCTGTTAAGCTCAGGAGAGGTAGTGAAGATATGCATAGGCTCCCTGCAAGGCAAGCAGAGACCGAGACCCACTTAAGTCCTATACTTGATGAATGAGAAGAAGGGGTATGCGAAAGACTCTTCTAAGAGTCAAGTCCATGAGAAAGAGTGCAAATCTCTTAAGTCCTTCATAACTGACGAAGCTCAGGAAGGATAGCAAGATTTAAGTATCGAAAGGGAAGGTTCCTTTGTTTGGAAGATGAATGAATGAGATCTGTTCGAGAAGAGACAAGGTTAGTTGTGACCGTTGGATACAGGAAGGCGCGCAGGAGTAAACCCATTGAGTCCTTCAGACGTCGCGAGTTTGGCGAATTGAGCAAGTTCATCGTAGGGGAGGTAAAATCCCTGAAGTCCCAAAGTCCCAAAGTTAATCTGGGCCTTAGTTCTCAATATGCCCGAGAGCCATCCAGACCATCATCTCTATGAGGTAGTCAGCCCGACGCTGACCAACTTCATGAGATTTCAGTTCAGGAGTGATTCAACCTCCAGAACACCCGGAGGCCAGAGTTCACCTGAGACATCGATCTCCGAGGACAAGTGTCAGAATATATACCACTTAAAAGAAAAGTCGCTCCATAGTAAATGTTGTGGCAAGATGCGAGAACTCCCGAAGGCTGAAGTGTCGGAGTTTATCCTGACCGTTGATAGTAGGGGATGCATGTTTGGAGATCTGACACTCTAGGAGAATTGCACTCCGAAGGTTTGTGTTGGTGAGTACCTTGAAACTCCCGAAGCGCGAAGCCTCGAAGTGATTTGTATCCATCGATTCATGGGAGACACACATCGATAGATAATTAACTCCAGGTGAAATTGTTTAGGGATAAAGTGAGTGTGGAAAGGTAGAAACTCCCAAACGTCGAAATCCCAAAGTATTTCTTGATCGTTGATCAGGAAGGATGCGTGGCGCATGATCTTTGATTCTGGAAGAATGTACACTGGGAGGACGGATTGTTGGAGTGTTCGTATCACCCAAACGTCAAAGTCCTGAAGTGAACTTGGACCGTCAGATCCAGAGGGACGCATGGCGAAAATCTATTTTATCTGGGTGAAAGCACTCCAGGAGGAACGAGTGTGTAGGAGTTTGAAATTCTCGAAGCTCGAATAACCGAAGTAGTTGTGGGGCATTGATCTATGGGAGGACACGTGTCAATAGATCATGGAATCTAGGTGAAATTCTCTGGGAGAATCTGAGCGTGGAGAAGTTGAGAGTTGAGATTCTCGAAGGCCAGAGTCCGAAAGTGGATCACAACCATTGATTGCAAAGGGACGTGTGGCACTCGATCTATAATTTCAGGTACAATGTACTTCGGAGGGAAAGGGCATAGGAATGTTTGAAAATTACGAATATCGAAGTTCTAAAGTGAATAAAAACCATCAGAATCCCCAAGGACACATGACATCGGATTGTGAACTCTGGAGAATTGCCATTCCAGGGCAATTCGTGCGGGGTTGTCTTAGAGTCTGTTGTTTTGGCGACTGGTCACATCTCACGATCATATGCAAGTATAAGGGGAATGGACGAACCTGAAGGAATTAGAAGGGGATATTTTCCAGTTCTGAGCTCAGTTCGAGGCATGGAGGTCGCGGTTGGAAATCCCTAGAAGAGAAGAATGAAATAGAGACCCCTTAATGAGGGTATTGTTCTTTCAAGGAGAACAAATTTTTTATGCCCCATCGTGGGTGTGTTACAAATTGGTATCAGAGCATGGTTACAACACTTGACCTTCTTGGGTGCATGCACGAGTTTCATAAAGAGGTATTGTTATCTGCATTTACTCCTTGAGTAGAAGGATTACAGATTGAACTTTTGATTTTGGGAATTCTTGTTGAATTTCAATAGAAGAATTTCTTTAACACTTGGTCAAAGTGATAACTACTCTTACCGAAGTAGGGATATGCTAATTAACATTAGTAATAAGATTTCAATGTGGATAGTTGAATGTGGCAGGGTTTTGTCAAGGGTAGCTGAAGCGTGAAGGACAGATGACCTGGTGTTCATAACACTGCCTCTAAGCATGGGCAGTTGGAACCTCAAGCACTGATGATGTCTGATTATATAATGGTTAATAACTTTGTGGGCTTAAAGGAATCTGATAGGATCAGGTAGGATCCTTGGCAGTATAATTACTTCTTTATATGAAACTTGGAGTATATAACTCCTCATGACCAGAGGAAAGGTGAGATGGGGAAAGTCCTATTGAATTTGAGGCAAGAAGGTTTTCTTGCCAGCTGTTATAATATAAAAGGGAAAGTGACCCTGGTTAGTTATTTCCATAAAGAGAAGGAAACATCGTTATGAGTTATAACTATGAGATTAGTCATGTAAGCGACTTTAATCTCTAACTAAAATAACACTAATGATAAAACTAAGCTAGTATGATGAATACTTAGTTGTGTGTGTATGCTTGAGTTCATGGATTTAATGCATTGTGAAGCTTCTTGATATGAAGCCTGATATTAATACCAGCTAGGGATGAATGATATTAAATGTGCAAGTGATGCACATGTATGATGTAAGAGTATAAGTATACTAAAATCCCAATATGGTTTCCTTGATGAGTTTAATGTGAGGCAAGCATAACACTTGCCAAGATTGAATTAATACCATGGATGCATGGTTGACTCCATTCTGAAGAGTCACGAAAGTTATGTTTTGAATGATAGCTTAAGGGGAATGTGCTCCATCTCCCCAGGAAAATCCAATACAAATAAATGAAAGAGTAAATGAGCAAGGATGCTCTCTTGTCATGATAAGAGGCAAATGATTATTGCTTTGAGGATCACATGAGAATGATTTTAAACAATCATGAGTTGAATGATTTTAAAGTAGAGATGTATGTAGTCTATGAAATATACCTATGGAAACTACACACATGCTTATGATTATGAGTATATATAAGTACATCATGGATGTAAGTTATAAAAAACTAGAATATTTGTGGATGCATAATCTGGAATGCATGTCAGAAATGTATGTCTATGTCCCTTAAAGAATTCTTATTAACAAGATGAAGCTAATTCAAGCTTGAGGCCATCACAGATAGTGATGGATATGCAATAAGGAAGTTGCATGCTGAAGGAATTCCCTATGGCGGAACTGTGTGAAGACTCTATCAGGAAAACAAGGTGACAACCTTAATGATTATTGAGAATTAAGAAGTGACCCACAAGCTTATAAATATACATACATACATATATATATACACCAGAATCTTGGATTACATTTTCAAAAACATCATGTAATTAATAGAAGACTAATAAATGAATATTGACCATTCTAATAACCGAATGGTAATGTGCAGAATGCACAGGTTCATGATTCATTATGGGAAAAAGATTTTTCTATTAAAGCATGTTGATGTATCCTAAGAGTTAGGATGAGCCTAACCCAGGGATGCTCCATAAAAGAGAAGAAAGATCAAAATAAGAAGTATATTGCATAAGTAAAGGGGGAGAAAAGGAGGAACACTTTCCTCACCCTAAGAACCCTAAATTGTTTAACATAGTCGTAGGATTAAAAGAGCAGTTGTGGAGCTGGTATAGTTGATAAAAGGAAAGTAAACCATCTGAGTATGATTAAATGAATAAATGAGTACGTTTAACTGATTAGGCTTGGTTGAATCCATGATTAAGAAAAGGAAGTGAGGCCTTAAAGATAAATCAACTGGAATGAAAAGTCCTAGGCAGTGTAGAAAGAGTTTGAAGAAGGGGAGAATCCTCAATTCTTCCTTCCTGAGTATTATGTTTTCTCTTGGACGAGAAAGATGATTTACTAATAAAAGTAAATGTTTTGACACCATAGTAATAATTATTGTATTGATGAAGATACAATCGAAATCTGTTTGTGTTGCACTTGTGGAAACATTTGAGGATAATGTGATGAAGTGCATGAAGATATGCTAGGACATTTTGAAAATATTTTATGAATTTGAATGTTATGATACATGCATTTGGTTTAATATTACAACTAATGTAATTGTGACTATGATGATGCATGCTTTGTATAGAAAGAAATTGGAGCTATTGAGGAAGACAGTTTTCAATGATGGGCAACCTCAAGTAGAGGATGACTAGGAGAAAGGTATGGTTGAAAGATTGTTGACACGGCTGTAAAAGTCCCCATAAAGCACTGTTGATGAGTTAAAAATTAAAAAGAGGGTGCTAGTAGCCAAGAACATGTAGAAAAAATTTCATGCTTATGTGGCTTAGGGTATGAAAGGACTTGGGTGAGAATACCTTCCGAAATATTTTATTGTCTCATGTCATGCATGAAATTTGAAAGGGCAGTGGTATGGCATGGATACCCAAGTAGGGTATGATTCGGGAAGAAGAACCCGAATGTCGGAGGTGTGAAACTCTCGCAGTGAAGACTAATTGTAAGATGTAGCAACATTTGAACCAAATGATCTCTGTTGACTCAAAAGGTCAAAAACCTTTACTAAGAGAATTTCTTGGGTAGCCATGAGTGTTGGCACCATGGTTATTAATGAAGGAAGAATGCTTAAAGGCATTCATGTGAAAATTTTGAGTTTCATGTGTACTGATTTGGGAATGTGATCAACCTATAGGAGGAAGCATGGTCCTGCTGTAAGAGTGAATGAAAATGAATAAGCCATATGAGGAAAAGGTTGGTTAAATCCCAACACAACATGGCCAAGAACCAGTCATAAAGTGTGACGAACTTCAAAAAAATGCAAAGAGTGCATCGGGTATGAATGTGGCCATGAATACTGACAGATTTGTAAATCCTTTTAAATGTTGAATTACGTTTTGAAATTTTTGGTATGTTGAAATGAGGCATAGGCAAGGAATGGGATTTTCTTTTTATATTTACATAGATAAGATAACCTGTTAGTATGCATGGTTTTGAATATATATATATATATAGATAGAGAGAGAGAGAGAGATAGATACATGGATGCATGAGAGACTAACAGTTTGTTTGGTTGTGTAAAGAATGAATTACAGGGAGAAGAGGGTCTTGGATATGGTAGTGTTGTAAGCCCATAAGGAAGATCGATTTCCTGCTGAGACAAAATGCAAGGAATGGTATTTCCTTTTTGAGAAAGTGAATTTGATTGTTAGTATGCACAATTTTGAAATTGTTTGTGACGACATTGTAAAGGTGAAATAAAAATGTATGTGCATGGAAAAGCTAACAATTTGTTTCACTGATTGAAGTTGAAAGTGCAAGAAGCAAAGGGGTCTTGGATATGGCAGTGTTGTAAGTCCATACGGAAGGCTAATTTCCTACTGAGCTAAACTGTTATGGGAAGGAAAGTCCCATAATTAGGAATCTGATTCCTATGGGGAACAATTATGAAAAACAAATGTGGAATTGGAAATTTGTAGGTGACGGATTTAAAAGGAAATTCTGAATTTAAAATTTATGATGATGTCTCATTATTTTCCATATGCCTATGATACAAGTGCAAGGAAAGAATCTATGAAGGGTGCAGAGATGAGTGACTAAGCTCTTGGGTTCGAGGAAGAACTGTGAAAAAGGGTATGTTCTGATCGCAGGAAATGGAGACTGGCTCGGGCGAAGGAGAGTAACCTTCGTCCCTATATATGACTGACTCAGGAGAAGGAGAGTAACCTTCATCCCTATCTATTTATGTGCCAGGAGGAGAGTAACCTTCGTCCTTAACTTTCATTTAGCTGGAAGGCTGCCAAGCTGAAAAGCATGAAAAATGGCTACTACTGAACCATGAGAACCTCGTGATAATCCACATTGATTGCCTAAAATATATTGTGTTGAGGTAACACAAGCCATAGGGATGCCTCGACAGAGCGAGTCTGAGGGACGCCTCGACTGTAAGACTTGATAGAGTCTCTGAAATTCTTCCTGTGTGAGAAACCCTTGGCAGGGCAAGATGGATCACCCGAGGGACTGTATAGCAGTAAAGGGGATGCCTGAGCCTGGCCTGGAGGGTGAGTGACTGCAAGGAAGAGGAGACCTTAATATTTCTTGTATTGGGATCATGCACATGGTGGGCAGTTCTTCCTATGCGAGGAAACTTTGGCAAGGAAAGATGGATCACCCAAGGGACTGTATAACAGAGAAGGGGATGCCTGAGCATGGTTCGAGAGGGTGAGTGACTGCAAGGAAGATGAAACATTGATAGTTATTTTAAACTACTGATTGGGATCATGCACCCAATGGGTATGTGAAGAAAAAACAATGAGGCTACATAACAAAACAACCATGTGGATACAAATCCACAAACTGTGCAGATAATTATTGTGCTAAGATTATGAAATTTTTTCCTAGAAATGTTTATGCAATGTTTTCCCATAAGACTATGATTAACGTGCTTGATTGTCTAGGAATTATTGAAAGTGGGTGACAAAGATTAAGGGTCTGAAAAAAGGACCTAACCGAGAGAGAAAGATCAATATTTCTAAAACAATTGAATGAGAAAGGAATGACAGGTGTTTTTGAGCAAGAACACCAAGGACGGTGTTCCTTTAAGCGGGAGGGAATTGTAACACCATATTTACCCTAGTTTGTAATTAATCATAAAATAGGAATTACCATGCTAAGGCATGTGGACAATGTAAATGTATTATTGTTTGAGTTTCCAATAACTGACTATGGGGGTGAAGCCTTGAAAGTATTGGCCATGATATCAATAGAGGAAGAATGTGAAAACTATATAAGAGGGTTCATTATATCAAATAACCCCAAATTTCCCTTGATGAGGATGATAAACCTCCTTCGGATCCCAAGGAGAGAAATCAGTTAAGGAAGAAAAGACCAGTGGTTGAATTATCAACTACCCCCATGAATGGGAGGATGGGCTAACTGCAGAATGTAATCCCAAAGTACCACAGAGACCTACAGACTTGAGCTTCCTTCTGACTAAAGGAACATGATGGGGCAGGAACCTTCCAAAGGAAGGAAGGTAAGATAGATACACACAAAAAACTAGAGAGGAAAGAAAAGGAGAGTGAAAGCTTGTAAGGGAGTTGCGTAGAGCTCTACAGCTAGAGGAAAAACAAAAGGTTGTGAGTTTGATGCTGGGTGAGCATCTGATGAACCTCGCTGAGGCCATAATAGAGAGAGAGAGAAATCCTTGAAAGTTCATAGAGAACAGAACCCGAGAAAAAGATGGAACAAAGAAAGAATGTTTGAGAATTGAGAGAGTTCCCTAGTGATATCATGGCTTGGCACAGGTGTGTCCAAAGTGATAAGAATGAATGCCTCTGAGCCTATGGTAGGGTGGAAGGACGAACACCCACAGTCAGTTGGTTGGCGAGAACCTGTAATAGATAAGTAATCGAATATCTGGTGTGTTTAAGTAGTATTGTGAGTTAAATTTAGATATGCTTTGAATGACCTAGAGATGGTTATGATTGCTTAACAATTCATACTGTATTCCTTATTTTGTATCTACCTGATTGTGTAATTAGGAAAGTAGGAAATCATATGGATAGGACATGTTATATACTCTTAAATTCTTGTGTCCTGTGGTGGCATAAGACAAAGTCATGAACTGTGTGTTCATCAACCGTGTACACAATTTCATGTACAAATGTCAACCTTCCTAATTATTTTGATTCCCTTGGAGGATGAAGTCTGTTAAGCTCAGGAGAGGTAGTGAAGATATGCACAGGCTCCCTATGAGGCAAGTAGAGACTGAGACCCACTTAAGTCCTAGACTTGATGAATGAGTGCAAGGGGTGCGCGGAAGACTCTTCTAAGAGTCAAGTCCAGGAGAAAGAGTGAAAAGCTCTTAAGTCCTTCATAACTGATGAAACTCAGGAAGGATAGAGAGATTTAAGTATCGAAAGGGAAGGTTCCTTTGTTTGGAAGATGAACGAATGAAATCTAGTCGAAAAGAGCTAAGGTCCTTTGTGACCACTGGATATGAGAAGGAGCGTGGGAGTAAACTCCTTGAGTCCTTCGGACTTTGCGAGTTTGGCGAATTGAGAAATTTCATCGTAAGGGATGTAAAATCCCCGAAGTCCTGAAGTCCCGAAGTTAATCTAGGCCTTAGATATAAGGATGCCCAGGAGCCATCCCAACCGTCATATCTATGAGGTAGCCAGCCCGACGTTGACCAACTCTAGGAGATTTCAGTTGAGGAGTGAGTCAACCTCCCAAAGTCCCAGAGGACAGAGTTCACCTGAGTTGTCGATCTCCGAGGATAGGTGTCAGAATATATACCACTTCCAAGAAAAGTCACTCCATAGGAAATCTTCTGGCAAGAGGCGAGAACTACTGAAGGCCGAAGTGTCAGAGTTCATCTTGACCATTGATAGTAGGGGATGCATGTCTGAAGATATGACACTCCAGGAGGATTTCACTCCGGAGGTTTGCATTGGTGATTACTTTGAAACTCCCAAGCGTGAAGCCCAGAAGTGATCTGTAGTCGTCGATTCATGGGAGACATGCATCGATAGATCATTAAACTCAAGTGAAAGTATTTCAGGAAAAAGTGAGTGTGGAAAGGTAGAAACTCCCGAATGCCAAAATCCCAAAGTAAATCACGACTGTTGATTGGGAAGGACGCATGGCACACGATCTTTGATTCTAGAAGAATGTACTCTGGGAGGACGGATTGTTGGAGATTTCGGATCACCCCAACGTCGAAGTCCCTAAGTGAACCTGGACTTTCATATCCAGAGGGACGTGTCATGGAAATTCGTTGTATACGGGTGAAAGCACTTCGGCAGGAACGAGTGTGTAGGAGTTTGAAAATGCCGAAGCCCAAATAGCCAAAGTAGTTGGGGGTCATTGATCTGTGGGAGGATACATGTCAATAGATCATGGAATCTGGGTGAAATTATCCAGGATAAAGTGAGCATGGAGAAGTTGAGAGTTGAGATTCCCGAAGGCCGGAGTCCTGAAGTGGATCAAAATCATTGATTGCAAAGGGAAGTGTGGCGCTCGATCTATAACTTCGGGTACAATGTAATTCAGAGGAAACGAGCATAGGAATGTTTGAAACTTCTGAATGTTGAAGTCCCGAAGTGAATCAAGACTGTCGAAATCCCCAAGGATATGCGGCATCGGATTGTGAACTTCGGAGAATTACCATTCCGGGGGAATTCGTGTAGGGTTGTATTAGCGCCTGTTGTTTTGGCGTCTGGTCACAACTCACGATCATATGAAAGTATAAGGGGAATGGAATAACCCGAAGGACTTAGAAGAGGATATTTTCTAGTTCTGATCTCAGTTCATGGCATGGAGGCCATGACTGGAAATCCCTGGAAGAGAAGAATGAAATAGAGACCCCTTAATGAGGGTATTGTTCTCTCAAGGAGAACGCAATTTTTATGCCCCATCATGGGTGTGTTACAAATTGGTATCAGAGAATGGTTACAACACTTGGATTTCTTGGGTGCATGCATGAGTCACATAAAGAGGTATTGTTATCTGTATTTACTCCTTGAGGAGAAGGATTGCAGATTGAACTTGTGATTTTGGGAATTCTTGTTGAATTTCAGCAGAAGAATTTATTTAACCCTTGGTCAAAGTGATAACTACTCTTATCGAAGTAGGGATATGCTAATTAACATTAATAATAATATTTTAATGTGGATAGTTGAAGGTGGAAGGGTTTTCTCAAAGGTAGCTGAAGCCCGAAGGACGAATGACCTGGTGTTCGTAACATTGCCTCTAAGCATGGGCAGTTGGAACCTTAGGCATTGATGATGGATGATTATATAATGGTTAGTACCTTTGTGGGCTTAAAGGAATCTAATAGGATCAGGTAGGATCCTTAGCAGTATAATTACTGCTTTATATTAAACTCGGAGTATATAACTCCTCATGACTAGAGAAAAGGTGAGATGGATAAAGTCCTATAGAAGTTGAGGCAAGAAGGTTTTCTTGCCAGCTATTATAATATAAAAGGGAAAGTGATCGTAGTTGGTTATTTCCATAAAGAGAAGGAAACATCAGTATGTGTTATAACTATGATATTAGTCATGTAAGCGACTTTAATCTCTAACTAAAAGAACACTAATGATAAAATAATCTAGTATGATGAATACTTAGTTGTGTCTGTATGCTTGAGTGCATGGATTTAACATAATGTGAAGCTTCTTGATATGAAGCCTGATATTAATACCAGCTAGGTATGAATGATATTAAATGTGCAAGTGATGCACATGTATGATGTAAGAGTATAAGTATACTAAAATCCCAATATGGTTTCTCTGATGAGTGAAATGTGAGGCAAGCCTAACACTTGCCAAGATTGAATGAATACCATGGATGCATGGTTGACTACATTATGAAGAGTCATGAAAGTTATGTTTTGAATGATATCTTAAGGAGAATGTTCTCCATCTCCCTAGGAAAATCCCGTACAAATAAATGAAAGAGTAAACGAGCAAGGATGCTCTGTTGGATAAGAGGCAAATGATTATGCCTTTGAGGATCACATGAGAATGATTGTAAACAATCATGAGTTGAATGATTTTAAAGTAGAGATGTATGTAGGCTATGAAATATACCTATGGAAACTACACACATGCTTATGATTATGAGTATAGCTAAGTACATCATGCATGTAAGTTATAAAAAACTAGAATATGTGTGGATGCATAATCGGGAATGCATGTCAGAAATGTATGTCTATGTCCCTTAAAGAATGCTTATTAACAAGATTAATCTAATTCAAGATTGACGCCATCACAGATAGTGATGGATATGCAATAAGGAAGTTGCATGCTAAAGGAGTTCCCTGTGGAGGAACTGTGTGAAGACTCTGTCAGGAAAACAAGGTCACAACCTTAATGACTGTTGAGCATTAAGTAGTGAGCCACAAGATTACACATACATACATACATACATATATATACACCAGAATCCTAGATTACATTTTGAAAAACATCATGTAATTAATAGAAGATTAATAAATGAATATTGACCATTCTGATAAACGAATGGTAATGTGTAGGATGCACAGGTTCATGATCCATTATGGGGAAAATATTTTGCTATTAACGCATGCTGATGTATCCTAAGAGTTAGGAGGAGCCTAACCCAGGGCTGCTCCGGAAAAGAGCAGAAAGATCACAATAAGAAGTAGATTGCATAAGTAAAGGGGGAGAAAAGGACAGACACTTTCCTCACCCTAAGAACCCTAAATTGTTTAACAGAGTTGTAGGATTAAAAGAGAAGTTGTGGAAACCGGTATAGTTGATAAAAGGCAAGTAAAACCTCTGAGTATGATTAAATGAATAAATGAGTATGTTTAAATGATTAGGCTTGGTTGAAGCCACAATTAAAAAAAGGCAATGAGGCCTTAGAGATAACTCGACCGGGCTGAAAAGTCCCAGGTGGTGTAGAAAGAGTTGGAAGAAGGGGATAGTTCTCAATTATTCCTTGTTGAGTATTATGTTTTCTCTTTGACGAGAAAAATAATTTACTAATAAAAGTAAATGTTTTGACGCCATAGTAATAAGGATTGTATAGCTGAAGATACAATCAAAATATTTTTATGTTGCACTTGTGGAAACATTTGAGGATAATGTGATGAAGTGCATGAAGATATGCTAGGACATTTTGAAGATATTTTATGAATTTGAATGTTATGATACATGCACTTGGTTTAATATTACAACTAATGTAATTGTGACTATGATGATGCATGCTATGTATACAAAGGAATTGGAGCTATTGAGGATGATAGTTTCCAATGATGGGCAACCTCAACAAGAGGATGACTAGGAGAAAGCTATTGTTGAAAGATTGTTGATAGGGTTGTAAAAGTCCCCATAAAGCATTGTTGATGAGTTAAAAATCAGAAAGAGGATGCTAGCAGCCAAGAACATGTATAAAAATGTTCATGCTTATGTGGCTCAGGGTATGAAATGATTCGGGTGAGAATCCCTTCTGAAATATTTTATTGTCTTATGTTATGCATGAAATTTGAAAGGGCAGTGGTATGCCATGGATACCCAAGTAGGGTATGATTCAAGAAGAAGAACCCGAATGTTGGAGGTGTGAACCTCTGGTAGTGAAGACTAATTGTATGATGAAACAACATTTGAACCAAATGATCTCTATTGACTCAAAAGGTGAAAAACCTTTACTAAGAGAATTTCTTGGGTGGCCATGAGTGTTGGCACCCTGGTTATTAATGAAGGAAGAATGCTTAAAGGCATTCATGTGAAACTTTTGATTTTCATGTGTACTAATTTGGGAACGTGATCGACCTATAGAAGGAAGCATGGTCCTGTTGTAAGAGTGAATGAAAATGAATAAGCCATATGAGGAAAAGGTTGGTTAAATCCCAACACACCATGGCCAAGAACCAGTCATAAAGTGTGATGAACTTGAAAACAATGCAAAGAGTGCATCGGGTATGAATGTGGTCGTGAATACTGGCACATTTGTAAATCCTTTGAAATGTTGAATTACATTTTGAAAGGTTTGGTATGTTGAAATGAGGCATAGGCAAGGAATGGGATTTCCTTTTTATATTTACATAGATAAGATAAATTGTCAGTATGCATGGTTTTGAATATATATATATATATATATATATATATATATATATATATATATATATATATATATGTGTGTGTGTGTGTGTATATA
>ML798970.1:241587-253253 GCA_009831015.1 Picea engelmannii
TACATGAATCGTTGGTGGATCTTTTCTTATTTTGTTTATTTTCTTTGAACAATATTCCTTGATTGCTTTCTTGTAGATGGGGATATCTTTGATAGCTTGCAAAAAAGGAATTTTTACACAGACATTTCTTAACTCATCTAATAATAGTAGTGGTTGTATTTTTAGTGGGTTTATGTAACATGAGTGGTTTTAATTGTAAAGAGTGTCTGTAATAGTCGTTTTACGTTTACTGAGTGTCTGTAAAAGTTTTCATAATATTAATAGGTTTTTCTGACAGTGGTTTTAATTTAAATGGGATTCTGTAATACTGATTTTAATTTTAATTAGTGTTTGAAATAGTGATATTAATTTTTATGGATGGCTGGTATGGTGGTTTTACTTTTAGTGTGTATCTGCAATCTTTGTTTTAATTTCAATGTGTTCTTGCAATGGTGGTTTAAATTTCAATGTGTGCCATCAATGATGGTCTTAATTTCAATTTGTAACTACAGTGGTTGTTTTATTGTCAATTTATGCCTGCAATGGTGGTATTCAAGTTTTTTTTCTATAGGAGGTTTGTAGCCCAGTTTAGTATAAGGAAGGATATTGCCTTGGAAAAGCTGGGTGTTTGAATGCGTGGTCGCACATGATCCCATTCAAACTCCATGGTGGTGAGGGAGGGCAGAGCGTCCATGGATTAGTACTAGGTGGGGTGACCCCCTGAGAAGTTCCTTCTTCCTTCTACTCACTCATGCTTCATCATTATTATACATTTTTTCCTGCAATTACAGGTTGGTTTATTCTATTCTGTCATTTATTGTTATTCATCTGCACAATTGGTCAAAGGGATATAGTCTTTGAATATTTTCCAAATGGTTTATTACATCCCATGTCATGTGTGTGATCATATTATTGTAGGATGAAATTCTCAACAATTAATATGCCACTTTTATATTTATTAAGCTTGCAATTAAAAGGACTCCACAAATTCACAAATATTCCCCGCACTTTATTAAAACTGATATGTGTTCATCATATTATTAATGGATGGAATCCTCAACAATTTATATGCCACTTTAATATTTATTAAGTTTGTAATTACATTTTTATTTTTACAGAGAACATTTGTTTTCCCAGTAGATGGTTGCTTTTGCAGTTACAAGAGGTAGGATCATTTAAATCGTCACATGGTAAAGCATGAAGGAAAGTTATTTGTGTGCCCCAAAGAGGACTGCAAACTAAAGTTATCATCTATGTCTAATTTGAAACGTCATGTGAAGCGGCATGGAGAGAGAGGCGAGTCATGGCTTAATTAAGAAAAAATAATCTATTATCATGGCAGAATATTGTGGAAGAATATCTTCGAGTAGAAAGGAAAACAACAATTTAAAAAATCAAATTTATAATTTATTCTTCAAGGGAACGTTTTAATTGTGTCTACTCTGAAAAGGAGCCTTTATAAACCGCGGTTTGAAGTCTAGTGGGATTTCGTCTTAATTAATTTGCTTCTGCCTAGAGGCCTGCAAATCAAACGCTTAACAAATTGTGGTGTGTAGGTACGGCTAGGGTTTAAATTTTAAACTTATTTATTTTGCCAGATTCTCTTCATCGAGTGAGCATGTACGAGCCTCAACCTCGGTAAAAATTGATTCCCAATCCTCTTTTACTGATGTCACACGAGGTTTTGAGAAAGAGGGATTAACAGTCACTTTTTGTTTACTGATAGTTGGATTTCTTTTGTTTTTTCAGCCAATTTGTACCCTTTGTCTCTACCTTGCTTTGATGAGCTACACATGCCAACCCTGTTATTAGCACTTTAAATTATTGATACAGTTTCTCAGCTAAACGGTAACTTTTCCATAATGTATTTATTGTTAATTATAAATCCAGTTACTCTTAAGAGTATTAGAGAAATGAGAGGAGGATTGGGTAAATTTTGAATTTAATTAATTTTTCCACAATGAATTTATTGTTAATTATAAAGCCATTTACTGTTAGAGTATTAAAGAAATGAGAGGAGGATTTGGTAAATTTTGAATTTTTCTAATTAAATGACCTTGATCCATGTTATTTGTGATCATTAGAGAAATAAGAGGAAGGTTGGGTAATTTTTGAAAATAAGGGGAATTTAAAATGTCCTATTTTAATTCTTTTTAACTAAATGTTGCATGTTATTATACTCATTTTCCTACCTACTTACTCTTTTAGTTCAGATGAACAATAGAAACGATCAACATGTGAGCTATTTTTCCTGAATTTGTTAATAAAATTGTTTATATTTTCCTTTGGACATGTTTATACAGCAAACCATGTGAATTGATTTTAAGGAAAATGTAAAAAAATGTGCATTGTCTTTCGATAAGAATGAATATAATCATGATATCCCCAATTTGTCCAATTCCACAATACTTTGTGATTTTGGGAAGCAATCTGCCTAGCCCATTCAAGATAGATGTGACAGTGTTGGCTTAGCGCATTCAAGACAAATATGACAATATTGAAATTTTGATAAATCATTGTTAGGATATGGAAACTAAGCAAGTAAAATCTATCGTGGAAGGAAAGGTTCTTCGTGCAGCAAAAAATTTCTTAGATGCTATTCCAACGGTGATATGACCATATTGTTGAACACAGCTACCACACTTAGATGGGGGTTGAATGAATGTGGGGCTCTTTTTTCCAAAACTTCCCTCTTACACAAGAACTCATCAATTAGCATTCAACATTTATTCATTACCCATTGTTGTCATATATAACCAGTTAGATGTGAGCACATATCAACAATACATCATCAACAAGTCATCACCACAATGAACACAAAGAACACAAGATGTATGTACAATTTTCCTTTTATTACAGACTACAATCCTTGGGTTTTTTCAGCAACAACTGAGTAGAGTACAACTGTACAAGAGCACCAGCTCTATATGCAAGACTCAACTTACACCCTCAGCATCAACTGAGATGAGGCAACAATCCTCAATAGATATCAATCTGTCAACAGGTATGCGACCTGTCAGTAGTGCAGCCCACGTGTGAACGTGCCCTAGCTCACTACAGCCAGCGTGTAAACACGGCCAGTGTATAATGCAGCAAGCATGTGCTTCTAAGCAACTTAGGGTTTTGTTTTTCTTCACATGGTTAGATCCTCTGCAACCTGCAATCAGAACTCTTTTGTCTTCCACTATCCAAACTGACCCACAACCAGTCACAACACATCCAAGCTCTCCAATAGCTTTCTCATGCTCCACAACAAATCAATATGAATGTTATCTCAATCATGTATAAATAGCTAGTATACCATAGCAATCATGTCACTACTAAATCACAAGAGTGCTACTCACTCCATCAACCAAGTCAACCAAACTGAACCACATCATAGGAGCCATACCAAGAATTCCCTAAGAATTCACAACATATCAAACAATAGTATCTATCAAGACAATAATGTAACCATACCAGTGTCTCAGTGATAGATCTGAGGCCATAAAATGCAGATCTGAAACCTGCCTCATCATCCAAGAGCTTGGCACCAGCTCAAACAAAAATATCCATGATTTTATCTACTCCACGCTCCCTGTACACAGTCAACCCACATGTACATGCACCCTATACACAGACAACCCGCGTGGACATCAGAAACTAGGGTTTCTGTGAATCCAAAACTTTTGTCGTCAATATCTCCAACATTGTTGAAACTTTGATGCATTCATGAGATCCTCCTCTGGCTCCCTTCTTCAGAATATATATTCAATCATGATCAAGAGATCCACATCAATAAGATGCTCTCACTAGAAGCTCTCCATCAAAACACCAAAAGATATTACCAAGAATCTCTCCATTGATCCACAAGGATTCTCACCAAAATGTACATTTTACAAGAGATCCTAGCTTCTTATTTATACTTTCATATTCTAGGTCACTTAACCCATTTTCCTTATTTTAGGGTTAACCACTTTCCATGAATAGAAAGTTCTCCAATACTTTATTATTCAAATATTCCTTCTTGATTTTGTCACTCCATTTTATCATTTAAATAATCTTTCTTGATTATGTCACATTAATTTATCATTTAAATAATGATTTCTTCTTTTCAAGCATTTTGACCTTTTGGGGCTTCAAGCCATCATATGGGCATCCTTCAACTTCGTAGAGCCATAACTCTCAAACCGTGAGGAGTTATGTGACATTCCACATACCACCGAAAATGGCATGTCAAGCACTATACATCTAGGATAGTTTCACCAACAACTTCATTGATCTTCATTTCATTATTCCACATACAATCATGGGTCCTCCAACCATTCTTCTAGGATAACTCATTCCATAAAGCGTCTTCCTGTGAGGGCTTTCACCATAAGGGGACCACTTAGGAGTTCATCCATTTGTGCACCTTATCAACCAAGATAAGACAATAATGATTCATCTTTGCATCAATTGGTTTCCACTTGGACATATATCATTCTCATCAAGGGCATCATATCAATGATCCATCTTTATCAATTGGTTTCCACTTGGACATATATTATTCTCATCAAGGGCATCATATCAATCAATTACTTGACATCAATCAATGACATCAATCAAACCAAACCATTTACATCAATGACATATGCTCCAACAATCTCCCAAATAATCAAACCATTGTCATCAATGACAACATCATCCAACAATCTCCCCCTTTGGCATTGATGGCAATACCAACATTGATGTCAACTCCAATTACCAATTATTGATATCAACATGTAGACAAGGCATGCTCTACATCAATAGTCAGTGTGACTATCTTTCCACATCAATCTCTCCCATGAATAGACATCAATCACATCAATGTGATTATCTCTCCCCCTTTGACATCAATGGCAAAGGGCCATTCTCCTATTTGGGGCTACTCCCCCTGTCTTGTTGCCACAATATAATCTCTCCCTTTTTGAACAAGGGATATCAATCTGATGTAATGCTGAAAATACATCGAACATACTCCCCCTGTGACCATTGCTCCCCCTGGAATTATGCCTCTGTGCTCTTTCTTCAAATATATGTCTCTTTTCTAGGTATGTATCTGATAAATATCTCCTCCTAGAATCATGGGAAGAAGAATGACTCTCCCTAAGGGTATGTCTCCCCCTATCTTCTCTGCAAGATGAACAATGTGCTACCATATGACAATCCTTGGACCTGTTTATGCATCAAACTTGTGCTATACCATTCATCATGAAACAAAATATATGTCAACAATGAGATAGAGAATCATGAGCAATATATCCACCAAGTATATCATGTACCAAAATGTACCCATCATGTACAACACCCATGTCCATCAACCATGTTCATCAATAATGTGCCAAAAGATATCATCCATGAAATGTATCCACCATATTCCAACATGTGCATCTACCAATCATAAGATATACCAGCCATGTACACCACCAGAATATTTTACATAATCCAATAGATGAGCATTTGATCAACATCAATCCACACTCTTTGGTTAGTGCCATGCACCCAAGATTTATTTTATATCATAACCTTGTGTGATCTCACCATGAAAACCTGTAGCAAACAGTGTCAGAACCTGGAATAAACAATGTCAGACCCTGAAATACAGAGTTATACCATCACATCAAACTCCAAGCCATGTGCATTGCTTTTTTCCCAAGGATTTACAACAGACACACAGCCTGTTTCACAACTGAGCGCATGTGTGCACAACCTATTCAAGGTCAGCACGTGTGTACACGGGACTTTCACCACTGTTACCCGCGTGTGCCTTAGTAGGTGACACATTTGAACTTTCCTTCAATCTTTCATTATGAATTGGCTGCTCTGTCTTCTTCACCCACTTCTATAGATGACCCTTCTCTTCAGAACTTCAGCTCTGAGTATCCATCTTTTCAAAGATGTCTCCCTTTCTTACTTCATTCCTTCTTCTAGCCATACTATGTGAAGTCCTCATCATGGACTCTCTTCTTGTGTTCTAGGACTCCTGGGATTTGTGGCCAAATCCACTACAACTGTAGCATCTCATAGAGTTACAATGAACAACAATATGTCCTACTTGATCACATCTCCAACACCTTGTGGTGTTATAGAATCTTTCATTATATCTCCTTTCATAAGCTCTACATTCAAAAGATTTGTGACCATATCCATTACGTGAATAACAATACCCATGAAAAACACTTTCATACCTTTGCTTTGGTGTCTCAAGAATGAATTCTTGATGTCTTCCTTGCTTTGTTCCTTTGAAATTTTCTTTGCCTTGTGCAGATGGTTTCTTTACAACATTGTCTTCCTCTTTTGATGGACTTACCTCATGCTTCTTTGAGGTTCTTGCTTTAGCATGCTTATCTTCTCCTTTATATCCAAGACCTGATTTATCACATGATGGTCTTTGACATTCCAAGATCTCATTCAAGATTCGTGAGTTATTCAAGAATTTGTTTGACTTTTCTACCTTCTTTCTAAGGTCAACAATTTCAGCTTCTAATTTGCAACATGAATCTTCATTTTCATTTATTTGAATCTTCAATAGTTCCTCTATTCTTTTGGCTTCTTCAATTTGGGTCTTGAGATGGACAATAGTTTCAAAAATTTTACTAATCTCTTCTTTTGCATTCATATCTTCTTTTCCATATTTTAGTCTTGTGATCTCTTCTTCCTTTTCTTCTAATTTTGTCTTATTGCTCTCTTCTTGTTCTTTGATCATTTCTTTTAACTTCAAGATGTGCCTTAGACTTCTCCTAAGAAACTTCTTAGTATTATCCGAAAGATAGTTATAGTGTGTATAAAAATGATCACTCCTATACATGTATAAACCCTCTTCAATTTCCTTTTGAAGTTTTAATAGATTTCCTTCTATTTTTGAATGGGATAAATACCATCAAACTTCACACAAACTATATCTAGATTTTCTTATTCACTTGTAGAGAAAAATTCATCATCATCATTATTGCAATCAAGGGCTTTAGAGTTTTCTTTACCTTCATTTGAAATATCCTCGTGATATTCCTTTTTGCCAACATCAACACATACTTCTTTTCCTTCATTTGAAATGTCTTCAAGATCTTCTTTTGTGATATTATCACTTGATTTTTTATCTTCACTTGAAATGTCTTCAAAATCACATTTAGAAATAATGCATTCAAGAGATTTTTATTTACCTTTGATGATCTTGATGGAGTGGTCTTCAATTTCTTCTTTCTCTTCCTTGCTTTGATATGTCTCCTCTAGATTTAGCCATAGATCCTTGGCGGAAGTGCATTGTCCCATGTTCTCTTTGATAGGGCTTGAGAGTCCACTAAGAATTATCTAGAGAGCCAATGCATCATTCTTCTTTCCTTCCCTTTGAGCTACAAGTTTTGACTTGTTCTTCAATGGAACATATCCACCGATGGTTTCCTTCCAAATAGTTGTTACCATTGTCTTCAAGTACACTCTCATCTCTATTCTCCAAGTAGAATAGATTTCCTCATCAAGAATTGGAACTTCGTCATCCATTTGTGTGTCAATGGATCTCCTTCAAGCTTGTTAAGGCTTGTAGTGAAGGCCTTCTCTGATACCAATTGTTGGACACACCTACCACACATAGAGGGGGGGTGAATGAATGTGGGGCTTTTTTCCCCAAAACTTCCCTCTTACACAAGAACTCATCAATTAGCATTCAACATTTATTCATTACCCATTGTTGTCATATATAACCAGTTAGATGTGAGCACATATAAGCAATACATCATCAACAAGTCATCACCACAATGAACACAAAGAACACAAGATTTATGTACAATTTTCTTTTTCTTACGGACTACAATCCTTGGGGGTTTTCAGCAACAACTGAATAGAGTACAACTCTACAAGAGCACCAGCTCTATATGCAAGACTCAACTTACACCCTCAGCATCAACTGAGATGAGGCAACAATTCTCAACAAATATCAATATGTCAAAAGGTATGCGACCTGTCAGTAGTGCAGCCCGCGTGTAAAGGCGCCCTGGCTCACTATAGCCCGTGTGTAAACGTGGCCAGTGTATAATGCAACAAGCGTGTGCTTCTAAGCAACTTAAGGTTTTTCTTTTCTTCACATGATCAGATCCTCTGCAACCTGCAATCAGAACTCTTCTATCTTCCACTGTCCAAACTAACCCACGACCAATCACAATACATCCAAGCTCTCCAATAGCTTTCTCATGCTCCACAACACATCAATATGAATGCTATCTCAATCATGTATAAATAGCTAGTATATCATAGCAATCATGTCACTACTGAATCACAAGAGTGTTTCTCACTCCATCAACCAAATCAACCAAACTGAACCACATCATAGGAGCCATACCAAGAATTCCCTAAGCATTCACAACATATCAAACAATAGTATCTATCAAGACAATAATGTAACCATACCAGTGTCTCAGTGATAGATGTGAGGCCATAGAATGCAGATATGGAACCTACCTCATCATCCAAGAGCTTGGCACCAGCTCAAACAAAAATCTCCATGATTTTATCTACTCCACGCTCCGTGTACACAGTTAGCCCACGTGTACACGCATCCTATACACAGACAACCCACATGGACATTAGAAACTAGGGTTTCTGTGAATCCGAAACTTTTGCCGTCAAGATCTCCAACATTGCCGAAACTTTGATGCGTTCATGAGATCCTCCTCTCTCTCCCTTCTTCAGAATAGATCTTCAATCATGCTTAAGAGATCCACATCAATAGGATGCTCTCACTAGAAGCTCTCCATCAAAACTCCAAAAGATATTACCAAGAAGCTCTCCATTGATCCACAAGGATTCTGACCAAAATGTACATTTTACAAGAGATCCTAGCTTCTTATTTATACTTTCATCTTCTAGGTCACTTAACCCATTTTTAGGTTACTTAACCCATATCTAGGTCACTTAACCCATTTTCCTTATTTTAGGGTTAACCACTTTCCATGAATAGAAAGTTCTCCAATACTTTATTATTCGAATATTCCTTCTTGATTTTGTCACTCCATTTTATCATTTAAATAATCTTTCTTGATTATGTCACTTTAATTTATCATTTAAATAATGATTTCTTCTTTTCAAGCATTTTGACCTTTTGGGGCTTCAAGCCATAATATGAGGGTCCTTCAACTTCGTAGAGCCATAACTCTCAAACCGTGAGGAGTTATGTGACATTCCACATACCAACGGAAATGACATGTCAAGCACTATCCGTCTAGGATAGTTTCACCAACAACTTCAGTGATCTTCATCTCATTATTCCACATACAAGCATGGGTCCTCCAACCATTCTTCTAGGATAACTCATTCCATAACGCGTCTTCCCATGAGGGCTTTCACCATAAGGGGACCACTTAGGAGTTCATCCATTTGTGCACCTTATCAACCATGATAAGACAATAATGATTCATATTTGCATCAATTGGTTTCCACTTGGACATATATCATTCTCATCAAGGTCATCATATCAATGATCCATGTTTATCAATTGGTTTCCACTTGGACATATATTATTCTCATCAAGGACATCATATCAATCAATTACTTGACATCAATCAAACCAAACCATTTACATCAATGACATATGATCCAACAATCTCCCAGATAATCAAACCATTGGCATCAATGACAACATGATCCAACACATATTCCTATTCCAATTCCATATTGGCATTATTGGTTCCTGAACTAAATAAAATAATGAATACTTTGGGGACGGAAGCAGTTGGTCAATCCTTGCATAGAATCAATGCCTCATTATTCTGGATGCCGAGAGGACAAAAAGGCAACAGTCTATTAACTATTAATGACACGTGAGATTTATAATTGTTTGACCTAATTTTAGAAAAGATTTATAAAGAATAACTTAATTATGTATATGACCAAGTTAGTAGGCTTAAATGGGTTATTATAGGTAATAATTATCCTAAATTATTAATATCTCCCTAATAAATGGATAGTTAAAACATCAATAAATATGTAAATTATTGAATAGTTATGAGATAATGGCTTCTGAAAAATGATTCATCCATTCACTTCTCTATATTATTTTTGTTTCATAGTTTGTTTTCTCACAAAATATGATTGTCTTAAAAAAATATATTAGAATTTATTTTACAAACTTTTTCCTCAAATTTATAAGACAAAATATGACAACCATGCAAGAAACATTTCTAAAGCTATGATATTTATAAATATTTAATTTTATATGATTGTTGGGTTAATTTTGTATTTTTTAAATATATTTATGATTTTGGATTTGTGATCTTTAATAAATTATAATTGTCAAAATTCATCATAGTATAATTTTTTTTTATTATATTGATAAATTAATAAAAATAAAAAATTATATAAATAATATACCATGTTGAATTCAAAATAAAAATATATAATAAAACAAAACATATAAGTTTTACTATATAACTGATTTTTTAAATATTTTATGCATATATAATTTAAAAGAAACATTTTTATAAAAATTTTTCATCTTAAAAGTACTACTATAATAAATAAATTTTAAATTACAAAATATCATAAAAATTAAAATAATTAAATTGAAAATTAAAATATTTTATAAATAAAATTAGATATTGTTTTTTTAATAATTTTATAAATCTAATCAACTTTTATGATAAATATAAACTAATTTAAATTAATCTTAATTCTAAATTTATTGAATAAATTAAATGTGTAAATTTTATTATTATTTATAATAGATTTAAATAGGTTGTAATTTTGTTCAATTCTATAAAAGTCAATCTCCTCTCTTAAGGAATTGTAATCTTATTATTTCAAAATATTTGTATTTTCAATAAATATATATATTTTAAAGAATCTCAAATAATCATGTATTTTATAGACCAATTTAGTCTTAGTGGATGTTTAATCATCATCATATAAGGAAAAAAACTTATAATTTTATTAAAAATAATAAAAGTATATTTCGAATTTTATAGAAAAATTCTTTAGTATAAATAAGAAGGCTTCAAGCCATTATATTCATTATGAAATCAAAATATTATTTGCAGAATTAAACTTGGATTGAGAGAATAACAAATTTTTACCAACTACCCTTGCCAAACCCAAATAATATAAATATGTTTAAATCAAATTTAAATATCACTAACAAGAATTGGAATTGAACTTGAACTTGGATGGAGTAAATAACAAATTTCTACCAATCACCCTAACCAAACCAATAATATAAATTTGTTTTAATGCAAGAAATATAAATAACCATAACCCGTTTCAAAGCTATCAAAGAAAGTAGCTCTCGTTTTCTCTCAGCCTAAAGGTTTGGTAATATAAGTTTGTTTTAATGCAAGAGATATAAATAACCATAACCCTTTCAAAGCTATCCAAGAAAGTAGCTCTCGTTTTCTCTCAGCCTCAAGGTTTGGTGCTATAAGTTTGAGCGACCTATAATGCTCAAACCATTCACATATTTTCCAGAAGGATTAGATCCCATTTCCATTGCATTCATGGGATCAGCCACTGCTTTTCCCTCCTCCTCCTTTCCCCCATCCTGTACAGTAGGAGACGATATCTTACCGTTCTCAGACTTCTTCCAGTCTTTGTAAACAGTGTACAGAATCAACTGCAGTGCTCCTAGACCACTTCCAACTCCATTTGGTACCTGCGAATCAACAAATTCAATAAACATGAGTGGATCAATTCCATTAATATAA
>ML798970.1:295909-306804 GCA_009831015.1 Picea engelmannii
AGCCCTTTGAGCTAAGCAAAGGCTCTTCTCCCTTCCCCACAAGATTTACTTGGACAAGGATCTCACAAGATCCCAAGCTGTGGAGCTCAAGCACTCTAGGGAACAACTTGCAACAATGCGATAAGTCAACTTGTGAATTCTTGAATCATAAGTCAACTTGTGAAAAGTCTCCCACTCACTACGGTAGAGGAGTTCAATGCAATCCAAGCTCATAGAGGAGCTCACTAAGTGTTCTCATGAGATGAACCTGAAGGTGAGGGCTCTCTCATCACCTTTGATTTTCTTAGATCCCATGCAAGTAGGGGCTTCTTTTCTTCTAGACACTTTGGACCTTCTAGATATTGGGCTAGAGTGGGTCGGGTTTGGATCAAAGTCCACTCTATTTCTTCATTTTAGGTCTTCAAAAGATCAATTGTGAGCCCATCAAGCTAAGTGGAGGCTCTTCTCCCTTTCCCATAGGATTTACTTGGATGAGGATCTCACAAGATGCAAGGCCGTCGAGCTTAAGTGCTCTAGGGAATAAGTTGCAATAGCTTGATAGGTCGGCAAATGGGCCATCATCAGGGACTTTAGAGTGGTTATTCGGGATACTGCTCCCTGTGTGGCCCATATTTGACTTCCCAATCGATGGCCTTGTAGGAGTGGGAATGTTGTCTAGGGAATTTTAGTTGGGTTTTGGAGTTGTAATAAATCTTTTTGATCATCTTTGGGATCACTATATGGTGCACTCAAACCATCAAATATTCTCTTTTTGACTAAGACCCATATGACTCTCGTTAGGATGTTACCACACTATCGAGGTTAACATTGTTTATCGGTTTGTAGATAGGGGACCCAAAAATTGGGCAATGTTTGAGGATCAAGAGGTGTTTCTTGTTTTGCTTGGAACTCTCTCCAGTCCAGAGTGTCCATGGTTGTCTTGAATGATTTTGATAGATTCATGTGGGTTCGTGTTAATGGCTTTCCCCCTCATCACCATGACATTTTCATTGGAGTTTGCTACTTCCCCCCTATTTCCTTAGACTTTGCAATCCTCAATGGTTTAGACAAGGGCACTTCCTAGCACTTGTATGTCAATATTGTTCAGTGCTAGGATTTGGGGGATGTCATTGCCCCGATGGACTTAGATGCATGTACCAAGCCCTGATAGATTCCACTTCATGACAAGGGTGAGGTTCCTCTTTGTCTCTACGAGGTAGATCCAACCTTAGTGGGTCTTCACAAGATATTTGATGATTCCATGGAACTGCATATGACAACACCTTATCTATCTTAGTGAATCCAATGAGTTACTACTCCTGAATAGCCTTCCTTGCTTTCTAGAAATTCCAGCAACTTCACATGTTTTCCTCATAGTGGGGGTGCTAGTGTAGTGGTTTATGTTCTAGCCAACAAATTTTTTCTCCCTCATATTTTTCAGTTTTCAATTATCCCAATCCCTCTAATGGTCTGTTCTCTCCTCTCCTTCTCCCTTCGAACTAATCCTACTACCCTCCCTTCCCCACCACCATGGCCCTCCCTTCCACCACTATTCTTTTCGAGGATGAGACCCAGAGGATTTCTCATATTTCCTTCGCCAGTTTCTCCCTCCTCCTTCTCACTTCTTGCCTCTCAAGTCAACCTATTCCAAATACAATCACCTCCCTTCAATTATATGGGAGGAGGCCCTTATCTCCTAACCCCATATCACTTGGTTTGCTTCCCACTACCCAATATTTGGATCCTATGCTATGAAGCGACAGTGACAAACATTGCAAAGCCCACCATATAGAGCTTTGTCATGCCTTTTTCCAAAATCATGTCTCCTACACACATATTAAGAAATCCTACAATTACCTCCTTCATTGCAAGAGATGCCTCATCATCTCATAAAGTAGACATGAGTTGCGTGCATCCCTTAGACATTTTACCAAATCCTATTGGTGCAAACACCATCTTTCCCTACCATTATAGTCTCCCTATTGACCTTGATACCAAATACATGATCACCCACACTACTACCCTTTATGATGTACCTGGGAAATCTCCTCCTTTAGTCACATCGCCCCCCCCATCTTCATGCCATGTTATTTTTACACCGATATCTGATGGGAAATTTGGGAGATGAATACCAATAGAGCTGCATATGAGGATAGCTTCTAGGCTGAGTTTTTCAAACCTAGTATACATATACTTGTTGATTACATCACTAATTTATTTAGCCATGTGTATGCTTAGGGCTCTCGTAGGCATGGTCTGACCACACTATCCACCCTATCCACAAATCGGTTCCGTGGTTGATTCAAGCAACTACTAGACTATCATTGTAGGTCACTCTTTCTCAAATATATATGTTATTTCCCTTCATGTGATTTTATCTAAGGAGCTTAGGAGGAGGAACCTTTGGGCCAAGGTATAGGTAGGTTTTTTACCAGAGAACCTATATGACTTACTCCTCCTTTGGGCTTGGAATGACTATTAGGTCTTGATATTGATATTGTATTTTTTTTTTAAATACCTACACAACTGTCTCAATTGCGACATCTTTCACTCTCTTCCCGTCACTATTGCCTCGTCCAAGATGTCTCTCTTTCCACCTCCAAGATTGTCACTCCCATAGAAACCACGTCGGAGCTAGTAACTCCAGGCCATCACTCTTGCCACTTGCTGGACATTGCTATTACCACGTCCAAGAGTGTCACTCCCATAGAAACCACGTCGGAGCTGATACCTCATCCTGTCAGTCTTTCCACCTTCAGAACGTCTCTCTTGCCACCTCTAAAATGTCACTCTTGCCACCTTTAAAACGTCGCTCTTTCCACCTTAAGAACATCACTTTTTCCACCTCTGGAACGTTTCTCTTTCCACCTTTAGAATGTCTCTCTTGCCATCTTCAGGACGTCTCTCTTTCCACCTTTGAAATGTCACTCTTTCCACCTCTAAAATGTCCCTCTTTCCATGCCTGCTACGTCGGTATTGCCACGACCTAGACGTCAGTCTTATGAAGTCCATATGGGGTTGGAAAACCCAATTTATGATGACATGTAGCGTCATATAACGTCGCAATATAGACAAAAACTATGTCGTCGAAAAAACGACGTCTTGTGAAACGACGTTTGAGGGGGTCCGATGTTTGTTGTTCTTCCAACAATAGAAAGTGGAAATTACGTCGAACACACCGTCGAAATTTGACCCAAATGCACTAGTGAGGCTTATCACAGTCCCAAGCCAAACCCTTGACCACAAAGGCGTCCCCCTGAAGCCAATAAAGCTCTGATACCAAATGTAAAGTCTAACCTTGTACAATATCTACTGCAAACAGATATTCAGAAAAAGAACAGAAAAGATACAATGGCAAATACAAACATTACACAAAGATTTTTACTCTGGAAACCCAAACCAGGAGAACCAGCATATTCTATATTATTCATGGTGATACATTGTTTACAATACAATATACATATAAGAGCCAATGACATCCAAAACCCTAACCCAATGACCTGGATTAGTCCAAAACCCTAATTCCTTAACCAGAAATAGAAAACCATCGGCAAAAACCATGTGCCAAAAAACCACCTAAATACATGACACGTTTCCCAAGGCAGATTTTTTTTTTGCCTCGAGAAACATGTCATGTATTTAGGTGGTTTTTCAGCACATGGTTTTTGCCGATGGTTTTCTATTTCCGGTTAAGGAATTAGGGTTTTGGACTAATCCAGGTCATTGGGTTAGGGTTTTGGATGTCATTGGATCCTATATGTATATTGTCTTGTAAACAATGTATCACCATGAATAATATAGAATATGTTGGTTTTCCCGGTTTGGGTTTCCAGGGGTAAAATATCTATGTAATGTTTGTATTTTCAATTGTATATTTTCTATTCTTTTTCTGAATAACTGTTTGTAGTAGATATTGTACAAGGTTAGAACTTATAGTAACTATGAAGACCAGTACATGAGATGGACCACACTGCGACAAGAGAGGGGAAAAATAGTGTCAGAGTTCACAAATACTTTCCATACCTTGCACACCAACTTGGGCATAAAACACTCTGAGTGGAATTTGGTTCTGAAATACCACGGGACTTTGCATAAGTACATCCAAACCAAAATGTATTTCTTGGACATATCCTCACTAGGAGGTCCTTATCGATATTATGTCAAAATCGAGAAAAAATTTAGGCACCAGAACAAACGGGAGTTTGGGTCTGCAAATATGTAACAACCAAAGTATGATAAATACGACGCTAACAAAAAACCTCCTGAAAACCAGTCCAAGCCACAGGAAAAGAAGGGTCATAGAAAGATGAAGAAGGACACTGGAAAGTGGTGTTATTTCCACAAAATACCCTGGCACAACATTGATGAATGTCGCTCAAAACAATCATTGGTGGCTAAGATTAAGGAAAATGAGTTGAACCCTAATTAAGAAAATAATGGAAGAAGACAGCTCATCGACGCAGATTCCACTGCTACGATTGTGACAACAACAATTCAACCAGAAGAACCAATATATCCCGAAGAGAGGGAGCAACTTTTTCATTCACAGATGTGGGTGAAGGGGACCCCACTACATTTTATTGTTGATAGTGGAAGCTAGAAGAACCTCATATCAACATAGATTGTCAAACAATTTGGATTGTCGACAACACCACACCTGTACCCATACAACATCAGGTGGCTTCGCCAGGGACAATATTTTTGTGTCAGCCAGTACTGACGATTATCATACGACATGCATCCCTTCAAGGATGAGGTATTATGTGACTCCCATTGGATATATGTGATGTTATTTTGGGCCAGCCATATCTGTGGAAGTGCCATGTTATATATGAGTCTCGACCCCGTAGTGTCATTGTTACTCTGGGGGGTCATCTCTATAAGATATTGGTGGTAGTTTTGATTAGTATCCCACCAAAACAGTGCTGCAAGGTAATCTCTCATACTACAAAATTCATCCTCTTCATAATATTTTCGAAAGGTGAACATAAGGACACTACAACCACTGTACTCTTTGCCCAAGAACTTTCTATCCAATAGAAGTAGATTGCAGAAGAGAAAGACGATATTGCTTCTTCACCTACAATGGTGCCTACACACTACCTAGTCAAGATAATATACAACAGGTTGGTTGAACAAATTCAACGTTGCAAACAACAGGTTCATGACAACCTTCAACAAAGCTAAGCAACACAACTTCTCCAACAAGGCAAGCAACTCACCGAGATTCAAATTCAGCGAAAATTTTCCCCTCTCAATCATGGATGATTTTAGGGGCTAAATGTCGCTCATGGGCTAATTTTCCATGGTTTTTCCAAAAACGAGATTTTCTATTTTAAAAATGATTCGCCCAGATTCTATAGGATAAAATTATTTTACCTTAAAAATCGCCAAAAATTTATAAAAACTATGTAAAATACTTAGAAATTTGAACTTTAAAAAAAAATATCGTCAAACATTTATAGTTGACATATGAAGGATTAGCAATATTCGCCAAGGTTTATACATTTTAAAATAAATT
The DNA here is from genome assembly GCA_009831015.1 of Picea engelmannii. Classification (NCBI taxonomy): domain Eukaryota; kingdom Viridiplantae; phylum Streptophyta; class Pinopsida; order Pinales; family Pinaceae; genus Picea; species Picea engelmannii. The sequence continues at coordinate 301,410 of ML798970.1, forward strand.
TCCATCCTTAAAATCATCCCTTCTCTCCATCGGGAACTCAACACAATGGATACCATTGCTTCCTAAGGAGGGAGGATTGATCCAAGTGGATATTTGTGGCCACCCACCTATTCGAACTGGGTCAAAACAGTTTGTTGGTGGTTTATTATTTTTAGCAGTTTTTCGGGTCTTAAACTTTCGGGGCCATTTTGAGGGCCTAAATGACGTTTTTTCATGATCATGCACCTCAAATTTGGCAAAAGCATTTGATTGAGCACCCAAAATGAAAACACTCTTCGATACCTTTCCAACGAGCTATCGTGCACCCCAAACAGAACTTGTATGCCAAAGTTACACCCTCAGGAAGTTGACACACTAAACTACCCAAAATGAGGTCCACAAAACGGTTGGATTTTCATCTTCCGGGGTTAGGGTTTTTTATTTTATTTATGTTAAAAATACCTTTGGAGTCTCATTCTAACAATACATATTCTTTCGAATGAGCGTATCCATCATATCTCTTCTCATAGATAAGATGCCACCATTCTAGTGAGTCTTTCACTCTGTATTTCTATAGTTTTGTACATTTCACTCATTAATAGAAATTGTGTATTACTGCATATCTGCGTTTATGGTTATATTTATGATATATCTTTGGCATATTATTGGATATCTAACATATCTCTCTACATTTTTTATTAAATCTCCACTCTCATTTCGTGCCGAAAATAATCCATATCAAATGTTTACAATAAATAAGGAGTTCAAAAGACAATCTATAAGTGAAACTAAAGAGTACCATAACATGAATGAAATCTGTATCTCTAGAATTTCAATGACCCATTAACCAACCAAATTAATGTCTACCCTTTGTTTATCTTGATTATGTCATACAAAAATCCAAATTTGCTTTTGTAAAATGGATTCTATTATTATGCAAATAGTGTTATTGTTCTCTAGTGCAGCGCATCATGGATATATGTCACAACAACACATAATGACTATTKCCATTAACTACTATAATTAAAGGAGTTGTTATCTACCATAATGGGCACTATTGTCACCAAGAAAGAGCAGGGTGAACATAAGCACAAAGCACCTTTATATTTACTTGTAGATAATGGTGCTTTGTAAGTAAAAGGGTTTACCCTGGGTATCATCCTCGAAATGAGGAGAAGTACCGAGAGGTTTTCCTCAAAAGTTTTTACTTGGAAAAAAATAATAAATTAAACAAGTCATAATATATTGATACAAATGCACATATGTGGAATACTCTTAAATGGTCAATAGATTTCTAAACAAATGTTTAATAGACAAAGTTAGTAAAAATCAGTCATTCATATTCAAAATATCACTTGTTTTAGTAGCTTGATAAATCTTAAATTCATTTCATTGAATAATCGTAATGACCATTTAATTCAATCTCAACAAATATGTGACTTATACATCAATCAAAATAGGGTCATCATAATAAGGCCAAAAGTTTTACAAAACTTTCAATGATTAAAACCACAACAAAAAATCAAGAATCCAACTAATCGTGATTGTGTAGTACTATATCATTGAACTGTAATTGGAAAAGACTCAATTGAACCAACAAGAGAGACTGTTAAAAAAATCAACCTAACAAGGGAATTTGTTATCAAACCTAAAGTGAGTTTTTGTTTTTCGTGTATTTTGTTACCTTTCCATTAGAAACATAAACATCAACAATATTTTCTTCATTTAACGAAAGAATGTGATTATTTTTTATCAGTTAAAAGAAAAAGACTTGTTTTCAACATACTCTCAAGTTCCATAATCTTCACAAAGACAACATATTTCCTTTATAAACAATCAAACAATACATCTAACAATGTATTAATGTTATATTAATTTTTACCAATATTTATTTCTTCCTCACATGAATAGTTCAACGATTCAAAATTGCAATTAATTTCCTAAGACAAAGAAAACGAAGAACAACTAAAAAATAGAACATCTTATTTGTTAAATGCGAAAGAAAAATCTCGTTTCAACTACTCTATTAGAAATTAAGCCAATATTAATCACAACCAATAACATCGCATAAAAATTCTTCTTGGACAATCTATCAAAAAATATAAAAAACAAAGAACCATGTATCACAACTTTCAAGACACCATGAGAAAATATATTCAAGGAAAAAATTTGAAAACCTTACAAAAATAAAACAATTTGAATTATCAGTAGCAAATATAAACCTAAACAAAATGTCAAACAATAATGCTTAACATCATTAATTTTTGTATAAAATAAAAATGCAATTGTAACAAGCTAGCCAATAGTTTTCCTAATCACATTCAAACAAAATATTTTTCATATGGGAAAATAGTCATACAGAGAATCAAAACAACTTGCATTACAACAATGTTTCCATAAAGACATATTCAAAAATGTATCACATATCTCTAGACAATGTGTGACATTATATTCACAACAAAATATTTTCAAAATCATACACAAATCAAACAATTCTAATGATGAGCAACAAATCTAAACCTAAAGAAAAAGCTCAACAATAATGCTTAACAACTACATTTTTTGTATTAGATTAAAATGCAATGGTAATAATCTAGGCAACATCATCTTGCATACAATCAAAACTGTTTTCCCTACAATACTAGCAATTTTCTTGAGAAACCAAGTGAATATGAAGATATTCTATGAATACAAGAAAACTAATAGTAGAACATTTCAAATAGTAATTAGCAATATTTCTAGTGTATCTTGTATAATAATTTAAAAGAAAACAACATAATTCTTTTTTATTGTAGCATACATTGAAAAGAAATGTCAAGAAGCAATATTAAGGAAATTATTGACAATGACCTACAACAAAAGTACAATTTTGTAATTGAATTTAAGGGAAAACAAACAACTAGGAAATGTTGTTATATCAAACTAGTTTAACAACTAACACTTTAATTACCAAATCAATGAAAAAAAATAAAAGAATGTTTATTTCTTCACCAACAAAAAATCAAATATTTGGAAAAATAATTTTAATTCAAACATATTGTTATAGGATAAATAGGTAAATGCGGACATAAACTAATCTCCCTATATCCACCTAGATCTAGAACAAAATAGGACAGGACATGACGCTTTCCCTAAGTTACAATCATTGATCTAACTGTCAAAGAAGTAATTGATGGCTTACCTTTGAGATCACTTCCTTTGTTGTTCCCGCATCGCTCCGGTGCTCTTGTGAAGCCAGATCTGCAATGACACAAAACAACCAAAGTGAAAGAAACTATGATAGATTCAATGAAAACTTAAACATGTGATCAAGGATTCATGTAATAAAATGAGAATAATTTTATGGGAAAGAAACATGCCATTGTATTATATTGAATAAAAGTGGAAGATACAACCAAAATTCCTTGATGTCGCAAGTTCCCTTTTAGTGGTCCTTCGTTCCAACAAACACATATATTTGTTTCGGAGTTTGCATGAAGGTGATTTTCAAAATCTTGATGGGTGAATGCAGACCTCAAGCATCAACTTAAATAATATTCTTCGCACAATCTTCAGCCTATTCTTCCAACAATCCTTTGCTCAACTTTTCTTAACTATGCCTAACCTTTTCCATGAGAAGCCCATTATTATATAGGAGAAGATGAAGTGGTTAAAGGGATGAGGATGATCCCACCAGATCAGAGAAGTCAGTAGGATCATAACCATATGGACGCCACCTCACATTCCAGAAGATTCCCCTTCTAGAAACTTCTTGAACCCCTTTCCTATTTTGGCTTTTAAATGTCATAGCACCCTGCTTATATAGGTGCCTGCAGAAATCCCACGGGCCAACTATAGAGAAGCATGTGGAAATCAGTGATTTCCACACTGTACTCTATTGGCAGCCTACGGCGTCCTTCCAAAAAATAGATTTGTAGAGAAGGAAAACAGTTACTCTTCCCAGGCAAAAGATCATTTTGAGAGCCTGATCACATGCTTGTCAAGTCATCACCAGAGTGACCAAAATAATGTGTAACATAATTCCCCCAAAATTATGAGGTTGGAACCTGTAACAACCGAAATACTTTGTAAATTACATGTGTGTGTCGGGAACATAGAATGCACCAATCAGAAACCTGCAAACAAACAAGCATCTATACAATATAACACCATGTCTGAAGTAGGCATTCCCATTTTTAGACTACAAATGATTGAACTCATAAGTGTAATTCATGGCCACTAATGATACAATGTGGATCCATGTCATCAAAAATGCTACATGGCCACCAGGAATACACTATGGATCTATGTACGAGAAAAAATTCAGACACAAACATAGCCACGAGGTATACCAAGTGGATCTATGTGTCGACACAAATCATCAATACTCCATCGCAACCTGGACCATGAATGATGAGATCGAGGGTCTTCAAAATCGTCGTCTGTAAGTATGAATATAACCATGTGATTATAGGTGTCGGAGTCGAACATGGTCAGAAACGGCTTGATTATCGGTCATTAATGAAAAGTATTTCAGGAGAAAGTGGGTCTGGAAAGGTAGAAACTCCCGAATGCCGAAATCCCAAAGTAAATCCTGATCGTTGATCGAGAAGGACGTGTGGCACATGATCTATGATTATAGAAGAATGTACTCTGGGAGGACTGACTGTTGGAGAGTTCAGATCACCCCAACGTCGAAGTCCCTAAGTGAACCTACACTTTCATATCCAGAGGGACGCGTGGTGGAAATCCGTTGTATACGGGTGAAAGCACTCCGGGAGGAATGAGTGCATAGGAGTTTGAAACTCCCGAAGCTCGAATAGCCAAAGTAGCTGGGGGTCATCAATCTCTGGGAGGACACATGTCAATAGATCATGGAATCTGGGTCAAATGATCTAGAAGAAAGTGAGCATGGAGAAGTTGAGAGTTGAGATTCTCGAAGGCCGGAGTCTCGAAGTGGATCAAAATCATTGATTGCAAAGGGAAGTCTGGCGCTTGATGTTAGGGTCCTAACCCACACATAGGTAGAGCAATATATTTGGATGTAATAAAGGTCGATATTAATAAGGCCTTTCAATAAAATAGAATAAGGCAGATGTAAGAAGACCTAATAGAAGCTTCCGCTTCTAGAAGGATCTTCCTCAAGATGCTTATTTTGATAGATATATTTAGTATAAATAGGAGTCGAGGGTATGAGAACCCTAACTTGGAGATTATTGTAATAGAGCGTTGCTTGTGTTAAGCCCTAATATTGGCTCATTACCCCTTAATTAGAGCATATTAGATTAGTAATTTTATTTTATTTATGTCGGCTTTAGGCCATTAGTTGTAATTATACCTCCTAGTCTCCTATATATACCAAGGAGACATTTTCATTTTGAATCATCTTGTACTTGAACATTTAATTGGGGTAAAAGAAGGTTGCCCCCTCGAAGAG
>ML798970.1:306904-328945 GCA_009831015.1 Picea engelmannii
TCCATTTCAGAGTATCTCATTAAATGGAGGAAACTACCGGCTGAAGATTCCACTTGGGAAGATGAGTATTTTATACAGAAGCATCCAGAGTTACTCAAGCGTTGCGGAAAACACTTGTCTCAAGGGGAGGGGCATGTTAAGCCATAACATTGGCTCATTACCCCTTAATTGGGGCACATTAGATTAGTAATGTTATTTTATTTATGTCGGCTTTAGGCCATTAGTTGTAATTATACCTCCTAGTCTCCTATATATACCAAGGAGACATTTTCATTTTGAATCATCTTGTACTTGAACATTTAAGTGGGGTAAAAGGAGGTTTCCCCCTCGAAGAGGCTTATTATCTGAAATTCTCTCTTTTTCAAGGCGTTGAGTACTTTTTCTGAGGATTTTCTATGCTATATTGATATTTGGTTCTTAACAGCTCGACTGGAGGTTGCCCACTCAAAGAGGCCCATGAACATTGTTTTCTGAATCAAAGTGATATTTATGTTGTTGTTCTTATATCATTTCTGTGTTATTGTGGAGATTATGTTGGTTATATTGTTGTTATTCCTCCATTTCTAGCATTTTATTTCTGTTCTGCATAATTTTTATATATGGTATATTACAAGTGGTATCAGAGCACTTTCCTTGGCAGAATTTGTGGGTAAATTTTTTTTCAGGGCAGAGATGTATTCCGACGTCTTTAAGCCATAGAGATCTGTCATTACGCGGATAAACCCACGGTTGAGGGATTCATACATGCAGGAAATACAAGTGGTTCTTAAGCGCACATTTGTTGGCCACCCTTGTAACCCCTGTTGGTACCCCTTTGAGTGGTAGCGCATTAGACAAAACCTGTGTGCGGATTGACCTAGATTTCCTGAAGCCCTAATTGGGTGGAGGCTACAAAAAGAGATAAAGAAGCACAACAGGTTGTATCTTCTCAAAACCGAAAACCCTCCTTTATCCCTCGCCCTAAACCCGTAAATCCCACTACTCCCTCTACCCCACTAAAGATCCAAAAATTGACCAGGGTTGAAATGGTTGAATGCCAACTCAAAGGCCTTTGCTATAATTGTGATGACAAATATTTCCCGGGCCACAAGTGTAAGGAACAAAATCTTTGTATGGCCATCTCTGAGGATATTTCGAAAGAGGATGTTGAAACTCCCCTTGTGTCTGAGTCACCTGAAATCACTGACATAACCCCTCCCTCAAACCCTCTCGAAGTAGACCCGATCATTTCCCTCAATTCTCTCACTCGATTCTCCGCTCCCCAAACCCTCAAGTTAATCGGTTACATCAAACATCGGAAGGTCATCATTCTGGTTGATAGTGGAAGCACTCATAGTTTTATTCATCGCCGCATTACCCAAGAAACTCATTGCTACATCCATGCCATCAACAATTTCCAAATCATGATTTCCAATGGTGGTTCCATGAAATGTGGAGGGCGCTGTGAAAATGTGCGTTTCCAAATCAGTGACTACCACCTAAAATCCCATATGTTTGTTATCGACATGGGTGGTTGTGACATTGTGTTGGGTGCAGACTGGATAAGGACTCTGTGTCCCATTCTCATGGATTTTAAGGAATTAACCATGCAATTGGACCAGGAAGCTCACCAATATAAATTCCAAGGCATCACCACTGGTTCACCTAAGATAATTAGTTCCCATCGCATGAAAAAGATGCTAAAAAACACCCTCGGTGCCGCAAGACCTCCAAGCCATCCTTTATAAACATCAAATGGTATTTTCAACTCCCCAAGGACTCCCTCCTTCCCGTGGTGTTCATGATCATTACATTCACATTGTACCCGGAAGCCTTCCTCCCAATATCCGTCCGTATCACCACCCCTTTTCACAAAAAAATGAAATTGAGAAAATGGTCCAGGAACTCCTTAATGCAGGCATTATCCGCCCTAGTATGAGTCCTTACTCTTCTCCTGTCATCATGGTCCTAAAGAAATAAGGTTCTTGGCGAATGTGTTCTGACTTTCGTGCCCTCAACAAACTGACCATTAAATACAAATTTCCCATTCCTGTCATTGATGACCTCCTGGATGAATTGAGTGGCGCCCAATTCTTTACTAAACTTGATCTTTGCTCGGGCTATCACCAGATACATATGAAAGAGGTAGACATTCCCAAGACTTCCTTTCAAACTCATGAGGGCCACTATGAGTTTTTGGTCATGCCCTTTGGCTTGTGTAATTCCCCCTCCACCTTCCAAAGCCTCATGAATCATGTTTTCCATCCCTTTATCCGTCATTTTTTCTTAGTTTTCTTTGATGATATCCTCATCTATAGCAAAACCTGGACAGACCATCTTACTCATGTGGATCGAGTTTTCCATCTACTCTCTCAGCACCAACTTTTCCTGAAATAGTCTAAATGTGCTTTTGGTGCCTCAGAAGTAGAATAATTGGGTCATCTGGTTGGAAAGGATGGCGTCAGGGTGGATCCAAAAAAGATTGAGGTTATGCAAGACTGGCCCCACCCAAAGACTCTCAAAAGATTGTGGGGATTTATGGGCTTAACAGGGTATTATCGCAAGTTTGTTAAGAATTATGGAAAGATTGCAGCAACTCTCACTGCTCTCCTCAAAAATAACTCTTTCACTTGGACTCCAGTTGTTGCTCAATCTTTTCAAACCTTGAAGATGGACATGTGCACCACTTCGGTTCTGGCCCTTCCTTATTTCACAAATACCTTTGTGTTGGAATGTGATGCCTCAGGGAAAGGAATTGGTGTTGTCCTTATGCAAGAGGGTCGACCTTTGGCCTTTACCAGCAAGAAACTATCTGAAAGGAACTTGGACAAAACCATCTATGAAAAGTAAATGTTGGCTATTCTGCATGTCGTTGATCTGTGGCGGCCTTATCCTTGGGGCCTCAAGTATTTTCTGGAACAACGCATTTCCTCCCCGGAGCAACAAAAATGGGTGACTAAGATCTTTCGATATGATTATGAGATCATTTACAAGAAAGGAAAAGACAATGTGGTGGAAGATGCACTTTCCCAAAAATATGAAGAAGAAGGATCCCTTTTTTCTCTTTCCTTCATTGTACCAGATTGGCTCCAAGCCGTTCGCCAAGAATGGCTACAAGATCCCAAAAGTTCGCATCTGATCCAACAATTGTAGTCCAATGCTCCAGCTCCCCCAGGGTACTCTTGGCTCTAGGATGAGCTTCGATACAAAGGTCGTTTGTATTTAAGTAAACAATCAAAGCTTAAATCCATAGTACTTTATGAGCTTCATGCTACACCCACAGCGGGGCACGCCAGGTTCACCAAAACCTATCACAGGGTCAAACGTTCTTTTTTATGGGATGGTATGAAATAGGACATCCGTAATTTTGTCGTTGAATGTGATGTGTGTCAACGCAACAAGGGAGAAATAGTCAAATCTCTGGGCACACTACAACCGCTTCCAATTCCACCTGCTATTTGGAAGGATATCTCTATGGACTTTATTACCGGCTTACCCAAATCGGGAAATAAATTAGTCATAATGGTGGTTGTTGATCGCCTTTCCAAGTATGCTCATTTTTTTGATCTTCAACACCCATTTACTGCATCCACGGTGGCTCAAATTTTCATGGACCAGGTCTTCAAGCTTCATGGCATGCCACACTCTATTGCTTCTAATCGTGACCCAAATTTCACAAGCAATTTTTGGCAAGAACTATTCAAGCTTCAGGGAACCCAATTGCATCTCAGCACAACTTATCATCCCCATACTGATGGTCAAACGGAAGTTGTCAACAATTCTTTGGAAACATGTCTGAGGCGTTTTGCCTCTGAAAAGAAAAATCAGTTGGTTCAATGGTTACCCCTAGTTGAATGGTAGTACAACACTTCCTAGCATACAGCTACATGCATGAATCCTTTTGAAGTAGTATATGGATATTCTTTGTACCCTCAAAGAGAACTTGGTCATGGAAAAAAATCACATGAAGCAACAAGCAGATCAAGGTCGCTCTGAGCATCAATTTGTAGAAGGGGATCAGGTGTTTCTGCGATTGCAACCTTACAGGAAAACTTCTCTCAAGGCCGAGCATTGTCAGAAGCTACCGCCCAAATTTTATGGTCCTTATACAGTTCTCAAGTGTGTGGGACAAGTCACCTATCAGTTAGCTATGCCTAGTCATTCAAAGCTACATCCTGTTTTTCATGTTTCATGCTTAAAGAAGGTGATTGGAACTAGGTGCCAAATTCAAACCAACCTTCCCGAATTAGCTGAAGAAGGATCCATTTGGCTACAAGCAGAAGCAGTTTTGGACCAGCGTGAGCGTGGCCTGCATTAGAGAACCATCAAGGAAGTGCTAGTCCAGTGGAAATATACAACTCCAGTAGATGCCACTTGGGAACCAGCTACCATTCTACAACAATTTCCACATCTCAAGCCTTGAAGAAAAGGTTGTTTTTTAGGGGGTGGACATGTTAGGGTCCTAACCCAAACATAGGTAGAGAAATATATTCGGATGTAATAAAGGTCAATATTAATAAGGCCTTTCAATAAAATAGAATAAGGCGGATGTAAGAAGACCTAATAGAATCTTCCGCTTCTAGAAGGATCTTCCTCTAGATGTTTCTTTTGATAGACATATTTAGTATAAATAGGAGTCGAGGGTATGAGAACCCTAGCTTGGAGATTATTGTAATAGAGCGTTGCTCGACTGGAGGTTTCCCCCTGGAAGAGGCCTGTGAACATTGCTTTCTGAATCAAAGTGTTATTTCTGTTGTTGTTCTTATATCATTTCTGTGTTATTGTGGAGATTATGTTGGTTATATTGTTGTTATTCTGCCATTTATAGCATTTTATTTATGTTCTGCATACTTTTTATATCTCGTATATTACACTTGATCTATAACTTCGGTCCCCAAGGACACGCGACATTGGATTGTGAACTTCGGAGAATTGCCATTCCAAGGGAATTCATGCGAGGTTGTTTTAGCGCCTGTTGTTTTGGCGTCTGGTCACAGCTCATGATCATATGAAAGTATAAGGGGAATGGAATAACCTAAAGGACTTAGAAGGGGATATTTTCTAGTTCTGATCTCAATTCGGGGCATGGAGACCGCGACTGGAAATCCTTGGAAGAGAAGAATGAAATAGAGACCCCTTAATGAGGGTATTGTTCTCTGAAGGAGAATGGAATTTTTATGCCCCGTCGTGGGTGTGTTACAAATTGGCATCAAAGAATGGTTACAACACTTGGCCTACCCAGGCATATGTAAGAAGACCTAATAGAAGCTTCCTCTTCTAGAAGGATCTTCCTCTAGATGCTTCTTTTGATAGACATATTTAGTATAAATAGGATTCGACGATATGAGAACCCTAGCTTGGAGATTATTGTAATAGAGTTTTGCTCAACTGGAGGTTGCCCCATCGAAGAGGCCCATGAACATTTCTTTCTGAATCAAATTGTTATTTTTTTTGTTGTTCTTATATCATTTATGTGTTATTGTGGATATTATGCTAGTTATATTGCTGTTATTCTGAAATTTCTACCATTTTATTTATGTTCTGCATAGTTTTTATATATGGTATAATGCACTCGATCTATAACTCCGGGTACAATGTAATTCGTAGTAAAAGGTCATAGGAATGTTTTAAACTTATAAATGCTGAAGTCCTGAAGTGAATCAGGACCGTCAGAATCCCCAAGGACACGCGGCGTCGGATTGTGAACTTCGGAGAATTGCTATTCTTGGGGAATTCGTGCGGGGTTGTCTTAGAGCCTGTTGTTTTGGCATCTGGTCACAACTCATGATCATATGAAAGTATAAGGGGAATGGAATAACCGGAAGGACTTAGAAGGGGATATTTTCTAGTTCTGATCTCAGTTCGGGGCATGGAGACCAGGACTGGAAATCCCTGGAAGAAAAGAATGAAATAGATACCCCTTAATGAGGGTATTGTTCTCTCAAGGAGAATGGAATTTTTATGCCCCATCGTGGGTTTGTTATAAATTGGTATGAGAGAATAGTTACAACACTTGGCCTGCTTGGGTGCATGCATGAGTCACATAAAGAGGTATTGTTATCTGCAATTACTCCTTGAGGAGAAGGATTGCAGATTGAACTTGTGATTTTGGGAATTCTTGTTGAATTTTAGCAGAAGAATTTCTTTAACCCTTGGTCAAAGTGATAACTATTCTTACCAGAGTAGGGATATGCTAATTAACATTAATAATAAGATTTTAATGTGGATAGTTGAAGGTGGTATGGTTTTTTCAAGGGTAGTTGAAGCCCGAAGGACGTATGAATTGGTGTTCATAACATTGCCTCTAAGCATGGGCAGTTGAAACCTCAGGCACTGATGATGGATGACTATATAATGGTTAATACCTTTGTGGGCTTAAAGGAATCTGATAGGATCAGGTAGGATCCTTGGCAGTATAATTACTGCTTTATATTAAACTTGGAGTATATAACTCCTCATGACCAGAGGAAAGGTGAGATGGGTAAAGTCCTATAGAAGTTGAGGCAAGAAGATTTTCTTGCCAGGTGTTATAATATAAAATGGAAAGTGACCCTAGTTGGTTATTTCCATAAAGAGAAGGAAACATCAGTATGAGTTATAACTGTGAGATTAGTCATGTAAGCGACTATAATCTCTAACTAAAAGAACACTAATGATAAAAATAAGCTAGTATGATGAATACTTAGTTGTGTGTGTATGCGTGAGCGCATGGATTTAACACATTGTGAAGCTTCTTGATATGAAGCCTAATATTAATACCAGCTAGGTACGAATGATATTAAATGTGCAAGTGATGCACATGCATGATGTAAGAGTATAAGTATACTAAAAGCCCAATATGGTTTCCCTGATGAGTGAAATGTGAGGCAAGCATAGCACTTGCCAAGATTGAATGAATACCATGGATGCATGGTTGACTCCATTATGAAGAGTCATGAAAGTTATGTTTTGAATGATATCTCAAGGAGAATGTGCTCCATCTTCCAAGGAAAATCGAGTACAAATAAATGAAAGATTAAACGAGCAAGGATGCTCTGTTGTCATGATAAGAGGCAAATGATTATGCCTTTGAGGATCACATGAGAATGATTGTAAACAATCATGAGTTGAATGATTTTAACGTAGATATATATGTAGGCAATGAAATATACCTATTGCAACTACACACATGCTTATGATTATGAGTATAGATAAGTACATCATCTATGTAAGTTATCAAAAACTGGAATATGTGTGGATGTATAATCTAGAATGCATGTCATAAATTTATGTCTATGTCCCTTAAATAATGCTTATTAACAAGATTAAGATAATTCAAGATTGAGGCCATCACAGATAGTGATGGATATGAAATAAGGAAGTTGCATGCTGAAGGAGTTCCCTGTGGAGGAACTGTGTGAAGACTCTGTCAGGAAAACAAGGTCACAACCTTAATGACTGGTGAGCATTAAGCAGTGAGCCACAATATTATACATACATACATACATACATACATATATATATACACACACACCAGAATCCTGGATTACATTTTGAAAAACATCATGTAATTAATAGAAGACTAATAAATGAATATTGACCATTCTGATAAACGAATGGAAATGTGGAGGATGCACAGGTTCATGATTCATTATGGAAAAATATTTTTCTATTAAAGCATGTTGATGTATCCTAAGAGTTAGGAGGAGCCTAACCCAAGGCTTCTCCGGAAAAGAGCAGAAATATCACAATAAGAAGTAGATTGCATAAGTAAAGGGGGAGAAAAGGAGGGACACTTTCCTCACCCTAAGAACCCTAAATTGTTTAACGTTGTAGGATTTAAAGAGAAGTTATGGAAACTGGTATAGTTGATAAAAGGAAAGTAAAACCTTTGAGTATGATTAAATTAATAAATGAGTACATTTAAATGATTAGGCTTGGTTGAAGCCATGATTAAAAAAAGGCAGTGAGGCCTTAGAGATAACTCGACTCGGCTGAAAAGTCCCAGGAGGTGTAGAAAGAGTTGGAAGAAGGGGATAATCCTCAATTCTTCCTTGCTGAGTATTATGTTTTCTCTTTGACGAGAAAGATATTTTGCTAATAAAAGTAAATATTTTGACACCATAGTAATAAGGATTGTATTGCTTAAGATACAATCGAAATATGTTTGTGTTGCACTTGTGGAAACATTTGAGGATAATGTGATGAAGTGCATGAATGTATGCTAGGACATTTTGAAGTATTTTATGAATTTGAATGTTATGATACATGCATTTGGTTTAATATTACAACTAATGTAATTGTGACTATGATGATGCATGCTATGTACAGAAAGGAAAAGTCCCCATAAAGCACTGTTGATGAGTTAAAAATCAGAAAGAGGATGCTAGGAGACAAGAACAGGTATAAAAATGTTCATGCTTATGTGGCTCAGGGTATGAAACGATTTGGGTTAGAATCCCTTCCAAAATATTTTATTGTTTCATGTTATGCACAAAATTTGAAAGGGAAGTGGTATGCCATGGATACCCAAGTAGGGTATGATTCGGGAAGAATAACCTGAATGTCGGAGGTGTGAACCTATGACAGTGAAGACTAATTGTATGATGCACAAATATTTGAACCAAATGATCTCTGTTGACTCAAAAGCTGAAAATTCTTTACTAAGAGAATTTCTTGGGTGGCCATGAGTGTTGGCACCCTAGTTATTAATGAAGGAAGAATGATTAAAGGCATTCATGTGAAACTTTTGATTTTCATGTGTACTAATTTGGGAACGTGATCGGCCTATAAAAGGAAGCATGGTCTTGTTGTGAGAGTGAATGAAAATGAATAAGCCATATGAGGAAAAGGTTGGTTAAATCCCAACATACCATGGCCAAGAACTAGTCATAAAGTGTGATGAACTTGAAAACAATGCAAAGAGTGCATCGGGTATGAATGTGGTTGTGAATACTAGCACATTTGTAAATCCTTTGAAATGTTGAATTACGTTTTGAAAGGTTTAGTATGTTGAAATGAGGCATAGGCAAGGAATGGGATTTCCTTTTTATATTTACATAGATAATATAAACTGTTAGTATGCATGGTTTTGAATATATCTATATATATATATATATATATAGATATACATGGATGCATGAGAGACTAACAGTTTGTTTGGTTGTGTAAAGAATGAATTGCAGGGAGAAAAGGGTCTTGGATATGGTAGTGTTGTAATCCCATAAGGAAGACCGATTTCTTGCTAAGCCAAACTGCAAGGAATGGTATTTCCTTTTTGAGAAAGTGAATTTGATTGTTACTATGCACAATTCTAAAATTGTTTGTGAAGACATTGTAAAGGTGCAATAAAAATGTATGTGCATGGAAAAGCTAACAATTTGTTTGGTTGATTGAAGTTGAAAGTGCAGGAAGCAAAGGGGTCTTGGATATGGCAGTGTTTTAAGCCCATAAGAAGGCCAATTTCATGCTGAGATAAATTGTTATGGGAAGCAAAGTCCCATAATTATGAATCTGATTCCTGTGCGGAACAAATATGAAAACAAAATGTGGAATTGGAAATTTGTACGTGACATATTTACAAGGAAAATCTGAATTTAAAATTTATGATGATGTTTAATGAATTTTCGTATGCCTTTGATACACATGAAAGGAAATAATCTGTGAAGGGTGTATAGACGAGAGACTGAGCTCTCGAGTTCGAGAAAGAACTGTGAAAAAGGATATGTTTTGATCGCAGGAAATAGAGATTGACTCGGGCGAAGGAGAGTAACCATCGTCCCGATCTATGACTGAGTCGGGAGAAGGAGAGTAACCTTCGTCCCCATCTATTTATGTGCTAGGAGAAGGAGAGTAACCTTCGTCCTTAATTTCATTGAGCCAGAAAACTATCAAGTTGAAAAACATGAAAAATGGCTACTATTGAGCCATGAGAAGCCCGTGATAAGCCACATTGATCGCATGAAATATATTGTGTTGAGGTAACATAAGTCATAGGGATGAATCGACAGAGAAATTCAGAGGGATGCCTTGACTAAAAGACTCGATAGAGTCTCTGAACTTCTTCCTGTGTGAGAAAATCTTGGCAGGGCAGGATGGATCACCCGATGGACTATATAGCAGTGAAGGGGATGCATGAGCCTAGTCCTTGAGGGTGAGTGACTGCAAGGAAGAGGAGACCTTAATAGTTCTTGTAAACTATTGGGATCATACACACTATTGAAACAGACCTTGAATTATTTATCCCTAAGGGTAAACGATTTAAATTTTTGCGTCTTTGTATTTTTCAAATTTCCTAAAACAAGAATTTCATCACCAATAAATTTGCGATACCTTTTATTGTTTATTTTTGGACAAAAATAAAAAATAAAAAAAAATCTAAATGAACATAAGTTTTTCAACACTTTTTCAGACAATTCTTTAAATGGGCAGTAATTTAAAATTTAAGGAATTTTAATTTAAATCGGAAAATCGGGATTCGGAGTTTTGTGTGAACAAATGTTTGATGCAAACTGAATTGCGAAATCCCGATCCCCGATTTCCTGATACTTTAAAACTTAATTAAAGCATAATTTTCTTAATGCAGAATTAAAAAGGGTTTAAACATTAAGTTAATCACGTCGTGAAATCGGGATTCGGGGTTTTATAAGAGCAAATAATATTGTCATCGTGTTTCCTGATTTCCCGATTTCACGATACATTTAATCCTTAATTAAAGTTTGAATTAATCTAATAACTGCTAATAATGATTAAGAGTTAATTAATTACATCGCGATATCGGGATTCATGGTTTTATGAGAAACATGATTCATGTCATCAGATTTCTCGAAATCCCGATCCCCGATTTTCCGATTAACGAAATCCCGAAAAGTTCTAATCTTGATTAATTAAGATACTAAAAACGTTTTTAAAACAATACATCATGATTTCGGAAATCGGAATTCTTCGACGACATTTTTCCTCGACATCAAAAATGCCGAAACTCCGAAAAGCAGATTTGCAAATTTAATTCAGGATCAACGTTAATTAATCATCCTTCTAAACAAGGCTTAAAGTTAAACTTTCTTTGAATGTCCTTTGATGTGTCATTGTCCGATTTAGTAATTTTCTATTATATTTGAAAACACCGAGATAACCTAAGTACAAACATTAAATGCATATCTTCGGAAATATCTTTTGCATTAAGAGCCTTAATTTCGTAACAGATGTACAAATCTCAATGTTTTTATGATATATTCGAAGTAAACTTTTGAAACGTCTATATTATCATTTCAAAGCTAAATTACTCTCTGTTACAGGTTTCCAAGTTAAACACAGAGCTATGGCACCCAAAAAGGCTTCGAAGAAAAATGAAGATCAACCAGAAGGTGATATTATCTCTGATACTATTGCATCTGGAGTACACTCTGTCAAATCATGGACTGGAATTTCAGAAAAACTGGAGGATGAGCTTAAATATGCAGCCACTGATTCAGAAAATCACCTCCGAGATATTGCCGAGACAGAGCTTCATAAGGTTGTTGCACGTCCGAGACTTGTGTCATATACTGATATGATCGCCTGGGCTCTGGATAAAGCAGATGTCCCTACCAGAAGTATTTTGAACGAGCAAGGAGCTGTCATCGGCTCATTCAGGACTGAACATATTCAAGTAATGTATAAGCTCTCGCCCAATTACAGACACACTTTTAATTCTGAGTTTTTAGCCAAGTTTCAAAGAAAAGAATGCATTGAAGCGGGCCAAACATACCCTAACATGATTAGAGGATGGGCCAGAGATGAAAACAAGTTTAGGGCTGATTTACATGGAATTTATGCCACAGCTGCCTTAAACGAATATATGGTTTATGTAGCAATGATGTTATGTAGACTTTTTGGGAGAAAGGATCCTTGTCATTTTCATGCAGATTGGACACCTTTCTTAGAGGAAGTTTCAGAGGGACGCAGTTTTAATTGGCACAAAATTTTGTCAGATAACCTCACATCAGAGGTTGTGAATTACAAAGAAGCTAGGTCAAAAGGACAAACAGTGTCTTTTTATATGTCAGCTTATATCATGGATGCCATTTGTTTTATGACTCCTTTCCCATTAATGAATTGGAGTTGGAATGTTTCTTGCCCAGAGCCTGTTCATAAGTACCACTCAACTCTCTGGGAAGAAAATGCAAAAACTATTTTTAATGAGGTTTGTCATTATGTAATTATCCCTCTGCACAAAATATTCTTTGTATGCAAACCTCCTCGCATTTCTAATACCATCATAGAAAACCTCAAGTCAGTTGCTGACTGGTTCATTGAGGAAAATTTTTCCTATGTTAGGGTTTATGGTTGTTCTATTCTGCCTCACGCACTCCCAAAATTTTTACCAGATAGGTTGATATGTAGAGAAGTGGCTTATCATCTAGTCAATGGTGGTATTGGGTTAGAATTAAAAGCTTAGTAGAAAAAAGCATGGCCATCTTTTCCTTTTTATATCGGAAAATTCATTTTATTAAACATAGGCCATTCTAAGGCAGAAGTCGATTCGATGGATGAAGTGAAATAAGAAAGCATAGAGCACAAGAAACACGACCCTTACCAAATAATCAATCGGCATTTCACACAATGTAATTTAAAAGCATATGAACATGAAATTTCAGTTTATGATGATGTTTTCAAAAATGTTAAATCTTATGAGGAAGTGCAGAGCAGAGTGAAAGCCTTGTCACCTGATGCACAAGTGGGGTTTGCATCTTTTCAAAGACATAGACGGAGCTGTCTGCCAAAGATTTTACAAGGCGAAATGTCAACTTCATTACCAGAGCAAGAAACAATTCCTTTGGGGTTTGAAATTGATATTCAGGATAAGTTAAGTGATAAAGATAAATTGAAAGATCTTTAAATATCTCCACAGAACACAGAAGATTCTCAGATCAAAGAACCAGAAACAGAAAAGGGAAAAGGAATAGAAACAATTCAAATAGTTCTCGATGATATTCCATAAAATGTTGGAGGAACAGACTCAAAGGAAATTGGCAGTCCTATCACAGCATTGACTCCACTACAGTCTACTTTAGGAACCCCTCATGAAGGATTTCTATATGTAAGTGACTTAGAGCCAATCTCCAGAGATGAAATCCCCTCATCTGATTATTTTTTCAGTAAAAAACGAAGAGTTGTCTTGAAACAGGAAATTCATCATGTAGGAGAAAGAACGATCAAAAGACATAAAATTATCATTGATGGCAAGAAACTCAATGAAGGAGAATTCGCTACAGAGTTAGTAGGAACCATGGGTGCTATAGCATCATCTAACATGTATTCTGTAGGAAATCTAACAACTATGTTGGACCAAAAGTATCAAGAAATAACGCAGTTGCAGGATAGATTAAAAGAAAATGAAAGAATTATTGGCTGGGGAATACAAAAGGGTTTAGAACAAGCTAGACTCAAAGACATACAAGAAATCCAAAAGTTGAATGAAAACTTGGATAAAGCAAAACACATGATACATGTTAGCCAAGAGCAAGTTCAAAAGCTGGACGATGAAAATAAATCTCTGCAAGATAAGATTATTTCAATTACTAATCAAGTAATTGAAATTGAACATTTCAAGACTCAGGCATCAGAGATATATGCAAACATAGAAGAAGAACAACATAAAATATTCTATCATCTGGAAATCATCCAAAATTATTTTCATGAGTCAAATAGGTCTATCGAAAAGGTAGTTCAGAAAGAAAGAGAAGCTAAAGCAACAAGGAATTCTTTTCAAAAGGTAATAACTTATTTACAAAAAGAAGAAATTGGAAAAAGCCAGAAATTATCCATTTCGGAACAAGTAAAAGGAGATATAATGATAAAAGTTTGGGAAACAAAATTGGAAGAATATAAAAGAATTACAAAAGGAATTAGTGAAGATTGTCAAAGGATCTTCAATCTTATTGAAAAAGATTTAGTAAATATCGGGACAGAGGGTTTTTCTGAGTTATTAGGCGAAGTCAACATTACCAGGTATCAGCTGAAGTCAAAAGAAAAACTTGAAGAAAGGAAAGCAGAAATTTCAAATATTAAAATGGTCAACATTGCAGAAATAAATAAGTGGATGATCGCTTCGAGTTCAAGGTTGGAAAAGGTTAAATTCACAGAGAAAACAATAGAAAGCCAGTTGCCAGGCTTACAGAGAAGATTTTTCTCTTTTGAAGGAAATGAAGTACTTGAGGTTCCCAGAGTCTTGGTAAACTTTTTAGGGAAATATGTTCAATGCGTTGAAGCAGATAAAGAAAGTTCACCAACGCAAATTTAAAGCTTTGTAAATATTTTTATTTTTTAGAATTTTGAAATAAATTGTAAACGGTTGACATTAGTCTATGTAACCGTAATATTAGGAAGTTGGTTAGTTACCAACGAAAAACTTTGATAGAAAGGTATAAATATAGTTTCAAAAGGCTGAAATAGGGCTTCAGAAATTTTGGAGAAGGCCAATTTTTGTAATATCAGCTTGGAAGTTCATCGGAATATAAACCGCAAACAATATTCTGGATCCTGCAATTTTGTGACTATGTTTCTTCCCTTGTTTACCATGCTTTGTTAAACCTTCCTCTTAATGTGGGTTTCTAACAAGTAAATCAATTTGAAGTTATATACATTGTTGTTTATTGTTTCAGATTGGTTTGGATGTTGAATGTATTACAGTCTTTCCTCTGAAATTACTTTAGTAATTTTAAGACCTGTAAACTTTTTGTTCCTTAATATTTAGTTCTGTTAGAAATCTTGTTTTTCTTTCTTCATTGTTAATTGAAATATAAGATTCTTTCTAGATAAAAGCCTTATATTTCTCTGTATTGTGTTCCATTGGTTACAATTTCAAAATTGTTACAAAACCAGGAAACGACCTTGATTGTGTTTTTACATTACTATTTTAGACTTTAAAGTTGTTTCATTAATATCATCTCTGAAAAGCTGAAGTAACCAATCGATAAAAAACCCATTTACAAACCTTTAAAACCCTATCACCCATGACAGTCCCTAGCGATAGACAACCAAACGTAGAACCTAGTCTTCAGGATCAAACCAGCATTGCCCTAAACTTATTCAATACCATTCTACAAACAGCGACCAATAGGGCTGAGTTAGAAAGATCGTGGGCTGCTATTGAACGTGACATTAGCATCCAAGGGAAACGGGAAGCAAGGCAGAGACAGTTGAGAAACTGAATCTGATCTAGTCTTTCTTTGTTTCTTTATTTTAAGGTCTTATCATAAAAATCATTTTCGGATGCCTTGACGATATGTTTTATAGCCTTAAAACATAAACTCAGGAACAACATCTTTTTGGCGCCGTTGCCGGGGAACGAAGAAACGAATTATTTCCCTGGGAAGAACGACATTGACACTTTCTGTTGTTGATAGTGAACAAGAACATAAAACTTTCTAAGGCTAAATTATCTTTCACTTGGCGACTCCACATTAAATAAACTGGCTAGTAGCCGCAAGAACACTAGAAAAAACTCGGATAGCAAATAGACCTCGCCAGTCTCTAATCCGGAAAAAATCTTAAAATCAAGAAAATCAATTAAGCAAATCCTTTTACAAACTTATACTATAGATCAGCCTAATTTTACACAATCAAATTCATCGGAAACCTTTGAAAGATCACTTTCACTTTCCCCCTCTTTTGATACTTTTTCTTTTCACGAAGTTTCGTCCCCAGTTTTCCAAGAATCTTCTCCACACACTGTCCCAACTTCAGTCCCAAACCTAACCATGGTAGCACAAGGAGGTGCTGGAGGTGGAGGTGGTGCTCCTGGAGGTGGTCAAGTACCAGTTCCCGGGATTTTTGCCAAAGTGGCTGCTAGATATGCTTCCCTAGTTCTTCCTATTCCTCTTCATGATCTCCCTGAGAAATATATGAAGAGCCTCCCAAAATTTACAGGGGAGGGTGATTTGACTGCACAAGAACATATCAATTTTTTCGATCAATTTGCAGATATACTTGGAATAGAACATGAAGACGTTTATTCCAGATTACTTATTCAAACTTTGGAGGGACAGGTGAGAACTTGGTTTCGATCCTTACCAGCTGGATCATTAAGATCTTATGAAGAGCTTGAGAGTGTGTTTATCAGACAATGGGGTGAGAGGAAGGATCACCTCTACTACCTAACCAAATTCGGAGCCCTAAAAAAGAAAAACTCAGAGTCAGTGATGGAATTCACACAAAGGTTTAATAAATTATATAATAAAATTCCAGCTAAAGTTAAACCTTCACAACCTGCAGCCAAAGTAACTTATGCTGGCTCTTTTGATCCTGACTTTGCTTTACTATTGAGGGAGAGAAGATCATTATATCTTTCTAAAATGCAAGATGATGCAGTTGAAATCGAATCCAATATGATGGCATCAGGGAAGCTTAAAGCAAAGATCAAAAATGTAAATAAAGAAAATAAAAAATTTAAAGATCAAGGTGGACCTTCAGGATCAGGAAAATCTTCTGGAGATAGAATAGATGAGATAGCTAGGGTTATTCAACAACTCTCAAACAAAATTTCGAAAATGGAGTTTGAAAAACCTAGAAGAGATAATTTTCCCAGAAAATATTTCCAAAAAAATCCTAAACCTGATGGAACACATAAAACAATAAAAAATGAAGATCAAAAAATTCAAGCACCTTTTAAAAGTGAAGATTATATTGGAGAAGACGATTTTAGTGATTTTGAAGAATTGGATGAAGATATTAGTAATCTTGGTGATGATAATAGGTATCCTTATTTATCTAGACAAGATTATGAAGCATATTTGATTAAAGAAAGTAAGTCAGAAGATGAAGTTAACAATAATGTCACTGATAATTGTACATATCAAAGTATTGCAGATGATATTATTGCTGATTTACAAGGAAAGTATAATCTGAGACCGAGAAATAAAAATCTCCCTAATGTTCAAACAAAAAAGGTTTTGCTTAGAAATGATACAGATGAGGTAAACCCAAAAGTTGCAGATAAACAATCTGCAAAAAGAAATACAACAGATAACCCTGTACAGTTAGAGCCAGTAGGAACAACCCCTGTAAATACACAAGCTCCGATAAAAGAAAATAAGGTTACATCACAATGTAAAACTGAGAAAAAAGTTATGGAAGCCCCACACATTGAGAATGACAAGGCCCTAGGCAACTTTAACTTAGAAAACAAAATAATCAAGATCAAAATTCCTATCCCCCTTGTCGAATTAGCTAAAAATCCAGTATACCGAAAACAAATAGCCAAAATGATTAATTTTTCTGAAAAGGAAAGTCAAGCCGACACAATTAACTTAGAAGATGATAAACCTATCATAGTTTTCGGTCCACATGTCGAAGGAGCAAGAGATACAGTGGCTCATTTTTATATCACACTAACTATTTTTTACCACCTTTTACATAACTGTATGTTGGATTCTGGAGCTTCTCATAATGTCATGCCTAAATCAATAATGGAAAAACTTGGTCTCGAAGTCACAAGACCCTATGGTGATTTGTATTCTTTTGATTCGAGAAAAGTTAAATGCATAGGGATGGTTAAAGACCTAGTGGTTAACTTGGCCCAGATACCCGCTAAAAGTATCCTTATGGATGTAGTAGTCGCAGATATTCCCCCAAAATGTGAAATGCTACTATCTAGATCATGGGGCGCTAAGCTTGGAGGATCCCTCTAGTTAGATATGACATACGCTACAATCCCTGTTTTCAGAGGACAATTCACTCGTCTTTACAGGGAGACTCGGATGGAATTCACTGTAAGTGATCCAAAAAATCCTAAAAATCATCCAGTGTATATTGCCGACCAAGATTTAGGGAACTGCATAGTATCGTTAGATGATGACTTTGAGATAGATGTTGATGATAAATGTACAGAAGAAAAAATTCAAAAAAAAGAAATAGAAGAAAATGTATATAATACTGGTATATGGAAAATGTTTTTTGATGGTGCTTCCTCCTATCTTGGAGCTCGATCTGGAGTAATCCTTATTGCTCCTGATGATCAATTTGTGATTCCTTTTTCTTATAGGATCCAGTGGTATATAGACTGTACAAATAATGTATGTGAATATGAGGCTTTAGTACTCGGTTTAGAAGCTGCCAGAAGAATGAAAATTAAAAATCTTGAAGTCTTTGGTGACGCTGAATTAATCATAAAACAAGTAAATAGACAATATCAAGCTAAACATCCTAGATTAAGGTCTTATAGAAATTGTGTATGGGATTTAATTGAGAATTTCTTCACTTCTGTGAATTTTCATTTCGTCCCTAGATCCGAAAACCAACAGGCTGATGCTTTAGCTAAATCTGCATCAACATTTACACCCCCGACAACTTTTAATTTAAAATACCATATTCAAATGAGACATCGTCCTTCAATACCTGATAATATACAACATTGGCAAGTTTTCGAAGACGATGAGCAACTTAGAAAGTTTCTTTAATCTTTAGATGAGTTTTCATAAACATATAACAATCAGGAGAATCAAAATGATCCTAGTTGGATCATGCAGGAAGGGGAAGATGCAAATGAGTTTCATGATAAAATAGCTAACCACCGGATGCTTGTTCTTAAAAACAACCAAATCCCCAAAGGTCTGATTCCTTTGGAAAGACTCTTTAATAAAGATGACATTCCTTCTAAAACTACTCTACAACCTCAACCAGAAGAGGTTGAAGATTGTAACATAGGAACTGTAAATAATCCCAAAATGGTTAAGTTATCTAAATTTTTATCAGTAGAAAATAAAAACAAATACACAGAGTTGTTGAGAAAATATAAAGATGTGTTTGCATGGTCATACGAAGATTTGAAAACATATGACACTTCGATGATAGAACATAAAATACCACTTAAACCAGGTGTCAAACCTTTCAAGCAAAAACTCATACAGTTTAACCCGATCTTATTACTTGTCATTGAGAAAGAAGTTAAAAAACTTTTAGACGCTAAGATTATTGTTCCCTTAAGATATTTTGATTGGGTTGCTAATCTAGTACCAGTGAGAAAGAAAAATGGGGAAATCAGATTATGCGTTGACTTTAGAAATTTAAATAAATCTTCTCTTAAAGACAACTATCCTCTACCAAAAATGGATCATGTTCTTGAAAAAGTAGTAGGGGCTACTAGGATGTCCATGATTGATGGTTTTTCAGGATATAATCAAATTGCTGTTAGTGAGCCTGATAAGGAAAAAAATGCATTCACCACTCCTTGGGGTACATTTATGTATGATAAAATGCCATTTGGACTAATGAATGCAGGAGCCACTTTTCAACGAGCAATGGATATTTCTTTTGTCGGCGAACGAGATAAGTTTGTAGTTATATATCTGGATGACCTTACTATTTTTTCGAAATCAGATGAAGACCATATAATTCATTTAAAACAAACTTTTGAAAAATGTCGTAGGTTTGGTCTTTCATTAAACCCTAAAAAGTCTCATTTCGCCATGCAGGAAGGCAAGTTGTTAGGTCATATAGTATCCTGAGATGGAATCAGAATCGATCCTAAGAGAGTAGAGGCTATAGAAACATTAGCTATTCCTAGAAATGTTAAAGAAATTCAATCTTTTTTAGGAAAAATAAACTTTTTGAGAAGATTTGTTCCTAACTTTGCTGAGATTGTTAAATTGATTACAGATATGCTGAGGAAGAACATCGAAGTTAAGTGGACAACAGAAGCAAAGACATCCTTTGCCCACATTAAAAAAGTTATAAGTGAGGCACCGGTACTAGCAAGTCCAGATTATCTTAAGGATTTCCTCATTTTTTCTTTTGCCTCAAAACATATGCTTGATGATGTTCTCCTCCAGAAGAATGAAGAAGGTTTTGAGCAACCCATCGTCTTCTTTAGTAAAAGCCTCCGAGACGTTGAACTTAAATATAATATAATGGAAAATCAAGCTTACGCCATGGTAAAAGCATTGAAGGATTTTAGAACGTATGTATTACATTCCAAAATCATTGCATATCTACCTACCAATGCTGTAAAGGATATCTTAGTTCAAGCAGACATTGATGGTAAAAGAGGTAGATGGCTTGCAAAAATTTAGGAATTTGACTTGGAGGTTAAACCAACTAAATTAGTAAAAGGATAGGGTTTACCTAGACTTCTGGCTGAATCTAATTTTCGGGCTCTTGGGATAAACAGTTCTCAAGAGGAAGACAGATGGATAGATGTGAATGAAATTGATGATCAAATAATCGAAAACAAGATTGAGCACAAATTTGTTTCGTCAGATTGGTATAAAGATATAGTAACATATATTTTAACTTTGAAATGTCCAGATGATTTGTCACCTTCCAAAGCTAGAACACTGAAACTGCATGCAGTTAAATACTGTATTTCTGAGAAAATATTATACTGGAAAGACCCACTTGGTTTCCTCTTAGTCTGTCTGGTTGAATCAGAAACAGAGGAAGTTATAAGTCAATTTCATGAAGGGGTCTGTGGAGGGCATCATGCTTGGAGAGAAACAACATATAAAATCTTAAGGGCTGGTTATTACTGGCCAAAACTTTTCCCTAATGTAAATCCTAAGGTAAGGGCTTGTAGCCCTTGCCAATTTTTCACTGGAAAACATAAGCTACCAGCTATGCCGTTAGTTCCAGTCAAAATAGAAGCTCCTTTTCAGCAATGGGGGCTTGACTTCATAGGTGAGATAAATCCCCATTCAAGTGCCCAACATAGGTGGATTCTCACTGCCACAGATTATTTCACCAAGTGGGTGGAAGCGATCCCTACAAGGAAGGCCACTGATTCAATGGTTATAGATTTTTTGGAAGAGAATATATTGGCAAGATTTGGTTGTCCTAGAAAGATAGTTACAGATAATGCACAGGCTTTCAAGTCAATGGAAATGATCAGTTTTTTCCAAAAATATAATATTGTGCTAGGACATTCCACAGCATACTACCCACAAGGAAATGGTCTGGCTGAATCTTCTAATAAGAGTTTGATCAGTATAATTAAGAAAGTCTTAAATGAAAATAAAAAATCTTGGCACTTACATTTAAAGTATGATTTATGGGCAAATCGGATAGGAACGAAGAAGTCTATCGGTAATTCACCATTTCAAATGGTTTATGGAACCGATGTAATATTTCCCATAAACTTAGCACTTCCTGTGATGAAACTGTGGCAGGATGAGAAGGAAGAGCCAAATCCTCTCACTAGAAGGATAAACCAGCTGAGTGAATTTCAACAGCACAGGGATGTAATAGATGAAAAGCTACAGAAGTACCAGGACAATATGAAGCTATTATTTGATCGCAAGGCCAAGAACAAGAACTTTCTTCCAGGAGATCTAGTTTTGAGGTGGGATGCTCGAAAGGAAGATTCAGGAAAAAATGGTAAATTTGATCATATCTGGTATGGACCCTTTAAGATATCATCTTCTGAAGGTAAAAACTCATTTCTATTGGAGAATTTAGATGGTAAGATCCTAAATGCCCCTGTTAATGCACGATTCTTAAAGCATTACATGGAATAAAAATAAATAAATAAATAATATATATATAGATAGATAGATATATATAATAAATAAATTTGTATATACCGGTTTCTTTCTCAAATTTTTGAAAAACTTCTTTGTTAAAATTAAAAATTTGTAAAAAATAAAAAAAATAAACAAAATCCAATCCACAGTTATTTTTGAAAATTATGTCTGAGGTATTCTAGTTTATAGATTGTTGAAAAGTCTCATTTAATATCCTCAGTATTATCTTTTATATTTTAGTACTTTGTATCAGAGTTGAAAAGATTTTGTATCGACTTTGAAAATCATCAAATGATTGAATTCAGTTAGGTCATTTTTCATGATTTTTTCTCTCTGACTAAAAATGGTTAGGTTTGAGATTAACTCTAAATATCTTAAGTTTCTTAATAGTTTGTTTGAACTTTTAAGCTTGCTCAAAAGAAAATCCCCTGAAAATATTTTTTCTTTTTCTCTATAGACTAAGGGGTTTTGAAGGTTGAAAAAAATTGGTCTAGAATAACCAAAACAAGTTGACAAACCTTTATTATAAAATTTTATACAGATCACCACCCCTGATATATTAAGTATCACTGATTGCCCCCGCTTC
>ML798970.1:339777-349992 GCA_009831015.1 Picea engelmannii
GCCAACAGGATCGTATCGACGAGACCTATCCCGTCATCCCAACTTCAACCATTTCTGAGCAAGTTCAATTTTGAGCAATTTTACGACACTTGGTCCTGAGCTCCTGATCAATAAAAATATTTTTCGGATGCCTTGACGGTATGTTTTATAGCCTTAAAACATAAACTGAGGAACAACACACATGGTAGGTAGTTCTTCCTATGTGAGAAAACCTTGGCAAGGAAATATGGATCACCCGAGGGACTGTATAGCAGAGAAAGGGATGCCTGAGCCTGGGTCGGGAGGGTGAGTGACCATAACGAAGATGAAACATTGATAGTTATTGTAAAATATTGATTGGGATCATGCACCCAATGGTATGTCAAGACAAAACAATGAGCCTGGATAACAAAACAAGCATGTGGATACAAATCCACAAACTGTGAAGATAAGTATCGTGCTAAGATTATGAAAATTTTTCCTAGAAATGTTTATGCAATGTTTTCACATAAGACTATGATTAACGTGCTTGATTGTCCAAGAATTATTGAAAGCGGGTGACAAAGATTAAGGGTCTGAAAAAAGGTTATGTCCGAGAGAGAAAGATCAATATTTCTGAAACAATTGAATGAGAAAGGCATGACAGGTGTTTTTGAGGAAGAACACCAAGGACGGTGTTCCTTTAAGGGGGAGAGAATTTTAACACCCTGTTTCCCCCAGTTTGTAATTAATCATACAATATGAATTACCATGCTAAGGCATGTGGAAAATGTAAATGTATTGTTGTTTGAGTTGCCAATAAATGACTGTGGGGGTGAGGCCTTGAATGTATTGGCCATGATATCACTAGACGAATAATGTGAAAACTATACGAGAGGGTTCATTATATCAATTAACCCCAAATTTCTCTTGATGAGGATGATAAACCTCCTTCGAATCAAAAGGAGAGAAATCAGTTAAGGAAGAAAAGACCAGTGGTTGAATTATCAACTACCCCCATGAATGGGAGCATGGGCTCACTACAGAATGTCAGCTCGAAGTACCATAGAGACTTGTAGACGCAAGATTCCTTATGACAGAAGGAACGTGATGGGTCAGAAACCTTCCAAATGAAGGAAGGTAAGATATATACACATGAACAACCAAAGAGGACAGAGAAGGGGAGTGAAAGCTTGTAAAGGAGTGGCGTGGAGCTCTCCAGCGAGAGGAAAAATAGAAGGCTATGAGTTTTATGTTGGGTGAGCATTTGATAAACCTCGCCGAGGCCATAACAGAGAGAGAGAAATCCCTGAAAGTTCGTAGAGAAAAAAACCCGAGCAAAAGATGGAACAGAGAAAGGATCTTTGAAAACTATGAGAGTTCCCTGGTGATATCATGGCTTGGCACAGGGGTGGCAAGAGTGCTAAGAATGAATGCCTCTAAGCCTATGGTAGGGTGGAAGGATGAACACCCACAGTCAGTTAGTTGGCGGAAACCTGTAATGGATAAGTAATTGCATATCTGGTGTGTTTAAGTAGTACTGTGAGTTAAATTTAGATATCTTGTGAATGACCTAGAGATGGTTATGATTTCTTAACGATTCATACTATATTCCTTCTTTTGTATCTACCTCATTGTGTAATTAGGCAAGTAGGAAATCATATGGATAGGACATGTTATATACTCGTAAATGCTTGAGTCCTATGGAGGAATAAGCCAGAGTCATGAATTGTGTGCTCGTCGACCATGGACATAGTTTCATGTACGTATGTCAACCTTCCTAATCGTTTTGAGTCCCTTGGAGGATGAATTCTATTAATCTCAGGAGAGGTAGTGAAAATATGCACAAGCTCCCTGCGAGGCAAGAAAAGACCGATACCCACTTAAGTCCTAGACTTAATGAATGAGTGCAAGGGGTGCGCGGAAGACTCTTCTAAGAGTCAAGTCCAGGAGAAAGAGCACAAAGATCTTAAGTCCTTCATAAATGACAAAGCTCAGGAAGGATAACGAGATTTAAGTATCGAAAGGGAAGGTTCCTTTGTTTGGAAGATGAATGAACGAGATTTGTTTGGGAAGAGCCAACGTCCATTGTGACCGTTGGATATGGGAAGGAGCACGACAATTAACCCCTTGAGTCCTTTGGACTTTGTGAGTTCGGCGAATTGAGAAAGTTCGTGATAAGGGAGGTAAAATCCCCCAACTCCCGAAGTTAATCTGGGCCTTAGATTTGAGTATGCCCGGGAGCCATCCCGACCTTCATATCTATGAGGTAGTGAGCCTGACACTGACAAACTCTGGGAGATTTCAGTCGAGGAGTGAGTCAACCTCCCGAAGGCCCGGAGGCCGGAGTTCACCTGAGCCTTTGATCTCCGAGGACAAGTGTCAAAATATCTACCACTTCGGAGAAAAGTCAATCCATAGGAAACCTTGTGGAAAGAGGCGAAAACTCCCGAAGGCCAAAGTACCGAAGTTCATCCTGACCATTGATAGTAGGAGATTCATGTCCAAAGATATGACACTCCGGGAGGATTGCACTCCGGAGGTTTGCGTTGATGAGTAATTTGAAACTCTCGAAGTCCGAAGCCCCAAAGTGATCTGTAGCCGTCGGTTCATGGGAGACACGCATCGATAGATCATTAACTTTGGGTGAAATATTTTCGGGAGAAAGTGAATGTGCAAAGGTAGAAACTCCAAAATGTCGAAATCCTGAAGTAAATCCTGATCGTTGATCGGGAAGGACACGTGGCACATGATATTTGATTCCGAAAGAATGTACTCTGGGAGGACGAATTGTTGGAGCGTTCAGATCAGCCAAACACCGAAGTCCTGAAGTGAACCTGGACCATCAGATCTAGATGGATGCGTGGCGAAAATCCATTGTATTCGGGTGAAAGCACTCTAGGAGGAACAAGTGTGTAGGATTTTGAAACTCACGAAGCCCGAATAGCTGAAGTAGCTGGGGGTCGTCGATCTGTGGGAGGACACGCATCAATAGATCATGGACTCCGGGTGAAACGCTTTGGGAGAAAGTGAGCGTGGAGAAGTTGAGCATTGATATTCCCAAAGGCCGGAGTCCCGAAGTCGATCACAACCGTTGATTGTGAAGTGACGTGTGGCACTCAAGCTATAACTCCGGGTACAACGTACTTCGGTGGAAAAGGGCATAGGAATGTTTGAAACTTCCAAATTCCGAAGTCCCGAAGTGAATCAGGATCGTCGAAATCCCCAAGGACACACGACGTCAGAATGCGAACTTCTCAAGGAAATGGAAGAGAAAACACTAAAGATTAAGAATAATTTAAAGGCCGCCCAAGACAGAAAGAAAATTTATGCTGATAAGAATAGGACCCACAGAGAGTTTAAAGTGGGTGATCATGTTTTCTTGAAAGTGAAAGCCAACAAAAACTCCCTGAAGCTGGGAAACTGTTCCAAGTTGGCAGCCAGATATTGTGGGACATTTGAAATCCTAGAAAGGATTGGACCATTTGCATATATTCTTACATTTCCCGCATCCATGAGTGTACATAATGTGTTTCATTTTTCATTGCTTAAGAAATATATACCTGATGCTAATCTTGTTATTGATTGGAATGTGATTCAGGTGGAGAAAGAAGGTGTCTTGCAAATGCATCCGGTGCACATATTGGATCGAAAGAGCAAACAACTTCGGAATCGAGCCATAGGGTTTGTAAAGGTTCAGTGGATCTAGTACGATCTTGAGGATGCGACATGGGAGCATGAGGATGCTATGCGGGAAGAATACCCAGATCTTTTGGAATATTTTGAAAATCTTGTTGATGTTGTGTAAATAAGTTTCACTGACGACAGTGAAAAAATAAGGGGAGGGGATTGTAATACCCCAAGGACGAGCCCCGTTTGTATTATGAATTGTAAACATGTTTTGTAGGCTGGTGAGCCGAGCAATTATAAGCTGGTAGGATTATGTGTTAGTAGGCCAGAGAACTTATGTGTTAAAGGCCAGGAGCCTGTTTTGTATATGTAAATATTCATATCATGAATATAAAAACATTGTTGTGTGTAGACCGACCACGATAAAAGAGAATGGGGGACTAAGCTTCACTAGGCCGGGTAAGGGAGAGGGGGTTGAGAGGTTTGAAAGAGGGGTTAAGACTAAGGGCTTAACTCCAAGTGAATAATAATTTATTATTATTACGAAAGCTGTGTAAAAGGATATGTTTTTATCCTAAGTTTCGGGGGAAGGACAGGAACTTCCAAAGGGAAAGGAATGTGCTTCATGAGCGACAGGTGTCGGCTTAGGCACATGCAAACTTAAGGGTGACTTCTTTCTATTGGAGGGGACATAAACACTCATGCATGCACTCACTAACTCGTTCACGTAGAGAGTTTGGCTCTCATGCTTTCACCACCTTGGCTATGCTAGACCAGTCAGCCCCATCTCTCCTCACTAATTTCACTCACGCGTTGAGCAAGCACACAACCAACCATTTATTCCATTGCTAAACCTGTGGCCATTTTTCACCTCTGAAACTTACTTAACCATCCTTTCCTTACCCGAATTAGCTATCATGGTTCGAAGAACCGGGTTGTCAAGCTCGTCGTTGAAGAGGCAAGTTGTCAGGCCCGTGAGAAACTCTCTCTCCAGGTGAGAGAGGTTGTTGTGGATTGAAGAAGTAGGTTTTCAGGCTTATGAGAAACTCTCTCCGGGTGAGAGAGTGTGATGAGGAAGTGAGTTCTCCTAGAGGGGGTCCCATAGTTGCTACAACGCTCTGAGAATTCTGATCTAGCTTGTTGCTAAATCCCAAGGTAAGGGAGGTGGAGCAGTTGATGGACTCTATGACAGTGAAGGTGTATACTCCTGGGGTGGGACATGCACGTGGGGAATGAGAGTCTGTGAGCAGTG
Source organism: Picea engelmannii (assembly GCA_009831015.1). Lineage (NCBI taxonomy): Eukaryota > Viridiplantae > Streptophyta > Pinopsida > Pinales > Pinaceae > Picea > Picea engelmannii. The sequence goes on from ML798970.1 coordinate 344,618, forward strand.
GGCGTAAGTGGCTCTTGGAAGAGAATCTTTCCTCTTAAACTATGTGATTTTCCTATTTATCTTTCCCAATGGAGTTTAGTCCCAGTTTGGGGGTGACCCACTACTGAGAGTGATGAGCAGTGTGGTCTAAGGCTGGGAGTTTCATGGAAGGTCTGCACGCAGTTGGTGGTTTTACTCCAGTTGAAACATAAGTGTCATTTTTGTGCTTAATTATGTATGTTATGCATGTTTGTGATTCTTGAAATGGTATCACGTGTTCTGTTGCATGTAGGACTTACTGTCAATTACATTTGAGTCTGTATGGTAGCAGTAATTTTGTGTTATTTGTTTTGAATTCATTAGAAATGCATGCTATATATATATATATATATATATATATATATGTATGTATGTATGTATGTATGTATGTATGTATGTATGTATGTATGTATGTATGTATGTATGTATGTATGTATGTATGTATGTATGTTCTGCAGTGGCGTTGCCCGTCSTGTTGATGGTCGGGGACGTTACAAATTGGTATCAAAGAAGTAAAGGGAAAGTTAAGGTTGTTTGGGTAGTGTTATCCGACAGGCCTATTGATGGTCGTGGACGTTACAAGTTGGTATTTTGATGTCTACCATAAGACATTACGTATGTATCTCTCAAGAGAAGATAGTAATAACGTGAATTAATCATTGTAGCAAAATCCACTATTATAACACTATTCTTCATTGAACTTCCATATGATCTTCATAAGAAGTCATAGTATAAACAATATCTTAAGTTTAAAAAAAACAACCCATTTAATTATGGTTCAAGATTCTTTAAAAAAAATAAAAAAATAAATTCTTTAGAGCAGTTTTTTTTTTTTTTTTGTCTTTTTAGGGACCTTAAGTAAAGGAAATTGGCAATGTTTTTTTCATTATAACAAAGATCACTGTCGTCTCTTATAATCAACATTATTATTTCATCTCCTATAATCAACGCTATTCTCACTAAGCAAAAAGAGGATAAATGGGCATTGGAATTCCATAGGATATGTATTGGAAGCTTCATAGCTTGAGTTTTGACTTTTGTACTAGTTAAAGATTCAAGATTCTTATTAAAGATTCTATAGAAAAGTAAAAGGTAAATCTTTCAAGTGTTTGTTTTTTAGCTTTCGAGGGACCTAGAAGCAAAGGAAATAACTAATACTTTTATTAGGAAAGGAATTTTTCTCTCATACAAATAACAATTTTAACTAATGCTTTTATTAGGAAGGGATTTTTTCTCTTATACAAATAACAGTTTTAGTCTACACAATAGGACATTGTGCATACATGTCTCAAGTGCATATAATAATGAAACTTATCAATTCCAAGGTAGAAGTGATCTTTATTATCTATTATAATGAGCACTCGTACAAAGGAACTATAGGAACACAATGAGAAATTCATTCCCCACCATGTCTCTATAAGAAATGTCAAAAAAGAACCTTGGAATCATGCACCCAATAATACCATACACAATAACATTTAATGTACATATTGTATTTCCATGCAATTTTTCATAATGCATCATGTTATTTGTGAAGCAAATGCTTATAATAGATAAGAAGTCATCAATGACATAAGATAAAACTAAAAATAAACATAATTGCAATATGAATGAAATAGTATTTCTAAAACGTGAATGACTCGCTAAATAAGTAACTCAATGTCTACTATTTTACACAATGTAGTAAAGATCCCTATTATCTATCATAATGGGAAGTATTATCACAAAGAAAGAGTAGGGTAAGAAGGAACTCAATTTTTTAAGTCCTACATAAAAAAAAAAAATCAAGAAGTACTTGTAGTTTTTTCCTAGTTGAGAATAGATCAAGATTTTATTTCCTACGACACAAAAGACTTATAGTATTAAACAATTGTTATAGCACTAGTTAGTTTTATGTTCTTAACAAGACAATGTTGCTCTTATTAGAAAAACACAAATATTAGGGGAGATTTGAGGTTTAAAATGGGCCTCCTAAGGAAAATAATAAAATAAGATTTAAAATAAGAATGATAAAAATAATAAAATACAAGTTACAAATTTTCAAAGCAAAGAAAGAAAACTATTTTTTTAATTGTATTTTTTACTTATMTCCTTATAGGTTTACTCAAGTTTCAATTATAGGCAATCCTTGGATGTGGAGTTAAATTCCACATACAACGAGTACCCAATCTACATACTTTTGATAGATCCACAGCGAGATAAAATGGAAATACATGAAAACATATTTCATGTATTTCCATTTATCTCACTGTGGATCTATCAAAAGTATGCAGATTGGGTACTAGTTGGATGTGCAATTTAATTCTACATCTAATGATTGCCTACACTTGAAATTTGAGTAAACCTATACGGAGATAAGTTGAAAATATTATTAAAAAACTAGTTTTCTTTTTTCCCTCCAAAAATTTTTATCCATGAAGGATCTCGGTGCTTCAAATTTCATTTTGGGCATGGAAATTAAAAGATATCGGAAAAGGAGGAAACTCTGGTTAAATCAGAGAAAATATGTCGAGACAATATTGCAGAGGTTTAATATGCAGGAATGTAAACCGGACAAGGTTCCTATTCCTGTTGGTGTAAAATTATTTGCAGATCAGTGTCCTAAGACACATGAAGAAGAGGAGGACATGTCTCATGTTCCATATGCGAGTGCAGTTGGAAGTTTGATGTATGCAATGGTCTGTACTAGACCATACATTGCACTTGCAGTGGGAGTTTTGAGCAGGTATATGTCAAAACCAAGGAAGGATCATTAGACAACAGTAAAAATGGTTTTTAGGTATTTATGTGGCACTGCTAGCTATGGATTGTGCTACGAAGGAAGACCAGAATTGGATAGAGTGGTCGATATACATGGATTTGTGTATGAATACTGGGATGGAGATTTGGATCGTAGGAGATCTACAAGAGGGTATGTGTTTAACCTGTTTGGAGGAGAAATAAGTTGGATGAGCAAAAGACAAGTTGTAGTGGCACTTTCAAATACAGAAGCTGAATACATGGCAACCACTCATGCAAGTAAGGAAGCAGTACGGTTACAAATATTGTGTTAAGGTATTGGGTTGGTACAACAAGTTGTAAGGATAGAGTGTGACAGTCAAAGTGCATTTTTTTTGGCAAAGAACCCTGCTTATCATTCAAAGACAAAGCACATTGATGTTCAATCTCACTTTGTGAGAGACATGATTGAAGAAAATAAAGTATCACTCATGAAGGTGGACACTTTGAAGAATGTCGCAGACTCATTAACAAAATATGTGAGCACTGAGAAGTTCTCTTGGTGTAGAGGATCCATGGGCATTGTTGCCCTGGATTGTTGACTATGTAACTCGGTAACCCCCTGTATGCAAAGAAAACAACAAGTGGGAAAATTTTGGGTATGAGTTATATTCTTTGCATGAGTAGTAGTGTCATGTATTTAGGTGGTTTTTCGGCACATACCCAACATAATATATCACTGGTTTTTCTAGTCATCTACAAAAGTTCCTGTAGGTGCAGTACCTGGATCTACTGTGATCCACTGATATCTGTCCACCAACAGATCTTCCATCTTGAGCTTCCACAACTCAAAACTTTTCCCATTAAACTTCTCGATCTCCATCTTCAAATTGCTTTCCATTTCTTTTCACCTGAAAAACAATACTATAGATCTCCCACTGTAACAAGGCTTATCACAGTCCCAAGCCAAACCCTTGACCACAAAGGCGTCCCCCTGAAGCTAATAAAGCTCTGATACCAAATGTAAATTCTAACATTGTACAATATCTACTGCAAACAGATATTCAGAAAAAGAATAGAAAAGATACAATGGAAAATACAAACATTACACAGAGATTTTTCCTCTGGAAACCCAAACCAGGAAAACCAGCATATTCTATATTATTCATGGTGATACATTGTTTATAATACAATATACATATAGGAGCCAGCAGCATCCAAAACCCTAACCCAATGACCTAGATTAGTCCAAAACCCTAATTCCTTAACCGGAAATAGAAAACCATCTGCAAAAACCATGTACCGAAAAACCACCTAAATACATGACAGATTTCTCGAGGCAGATTTTTTTTCTGCCTCGAGAAATGTGTCATGTATTTATGTGGTTTTTAGGCACATGGTTTTTTCCGATGGTTTTCTATTTACGGTTAAGGAATTAGGGTTTTGGACTAATCCAGGTCATTGGGTTAGGGTTTTGGATGTTGTTGGCTCCTATATGTATATTGTATTGTAAACAATGTATCACCATGAATAATATAGAATATGTTGGTTTTCCCGGTTTGGGTTTCCATGGGTAAAATCTCTATGTAATGTTTGTATTTTCAATTGTATCTTTTCTGTTCTTTTTCTGAATAACTGTTTGCAGTAGATATTGTACAAGGTTAGAATTTATAGTAACTATGAATACCAGTACATGAGATGGACCACACTACGACAAGAGAGGGGAAAAATAGTGTCGGAGTTCACAAATACATTCCATACCTTGCACACCAAGTTGGGTATAAAACACTCTGAGTGGAATTTGGTTCTGAAATACCATGGGACTTTGCATAAGTACATCCAAACCAAAATGGATTTCTTGGACATCTCCTCACTAGGAGCTCCTTATCAATATTATGTCAAAATCGAGAAAAAATTTAGGCACTAGAAAAAATGGGAGTTTGGGTCTGCAAATATGTAACAACCAAAGTATGATAAATACGASGCTAACAAAAAACCTCCTGAAAACCAGTCCAAGCCACAGGAAAAGAAGGGTCATAGAAAGATGAAGAAGGACACTGGAAAGTGGTGTTATTTCCACAAAATCCCCTGGCACAACATTGATGAATGTCGCTCAAAACAATCGTTGGTGGCTGAGATTAGGGAAAATGAGCTAAACCCTAATTAAGAAAATAATGGAAGAAGACAGATCATCGACGCAGATTCCACTGCTACGATTGTGACCACAAAAATTCAACCAGAAGAACCAATAGATCCCGAAGAGAGGGAGAAACTTTTTCATTCACAGATGTGGGTGAAGGGGACCCCACTACATTTTATTGTTGATAGTGGAAGCTAGAGGAACATCATCTCAATAGAGGTTGTCAAACAATTTGTATTGTCGACAACACCACTCCTGTAGCCATACAACATCGAGTGGCTTCACCAGGGACGAGATTTTTGTGTCAGCCAGTAGTGACAATTATCATACAACATCCATCCCTTCAAGGATGAGGTATTATGTGACTCCTATTGGATATATGTGATGTTATTTTGGGCCATCCATATCTGTGGAAGTGCCATGTTATATATGAGTCTCGACCCCGTAGTGTCATTGTTACTCTGGGGGGTGATCTCTATAGGATACTAGTGGTATTTTT
>ML798970.1:436207-460523 GCA_009831015.1 Picea engelmannii
CAATTCCAAAATCAAATGATAACAATATTTTCTTGGGCACATATTCACAGATGTATCACAACTTTCAAGACACCATGAGAAAATATATTCAAGGAAAAAATTTGAAAACCTTACAAAAATACAATAATTTAAATTATCAGTAGAAAATATAAACCTAAACAAAATGTCAAACAATAATGCTTAACATCATTTTTTTTTGTATCAAATAAAAATGCAATTGCAACAAGCTAGGCAATAATTTTCCTAATCACATTCAAACAAAATATTTTTCACATGGGAAAATAGTCATACAGAGAATCAAAACAACTTTCATTACAACAATGTTTCCATAAAGACATATTCAAAAATGTATCACATATCTCTAGACAATGTGTGACATTATATTCACAACAAAATATTTTTAAAATCATACACAAATCAAACAATTCTAATGATGAGCAACAAATCTAAACCTAAAGAAAAAGCTCAACAATAATGTTTAACAAATACATTTTTTGTATCAGATTAAAATGCAATGGTAATAATCTAGGCAACATCATCTTGCATACAATCAAAATTGTTTTCCCTACAATACTAGCAATTTTCTTGAGAAACCAAGTGAATATGAAGATATTCTATGAATACAAGAAAACTAACAATAGAACAGTTCAAATAGTAATTAGCAACATTCCTAGTGTATCTTGTGTAATAATTTAAAAGAAAACAACATAATTCTTTTTTATTGTAGCATACATTGAAAAGAAATGTCAAGAAGCAATATTAAGGAAATTATTGACAATGACCTACAACAAAAGTACAATTTTTTAATTGAATTTAAGAGAAAACAAACAACTAGGAAATGTTGTTATATCAAACTAGTTTAACAACTAACACTTTAATTACCAAATCAATGAAAAAAAATAAAAGAATGTTTATTTCTTCACCAACAAAAAATCCAATATTTGGAAAAATAATTATAATTCAAACATATTATTATAGGATAAATAGGTAAATGCGGACATAAACTAATCTCCCTATATCCACCTGGATCTAGAAAAAAACAGGACAGGACATGATGCTTTCCCTAAGTTACAATCATTGATCTAACTATCAAAGAAGGAATTGATGGCTGACCTTTGAGATCGCTTCCTTTGTTGTTCCCGCTTCGCTCCGGTGCTCTTGTGAAACTAGATCCGCAATAACACAAAACAGCCAAAGTGAAAGAAACTATGATAGATTCAATGAAAAATTAAACATGTGATCAAGGAGTCATGTAATAAAATGAGAATAATTTTATGGGAAAGAAACATGCCACTATATTATATTGAATAAAAGTGGAAGACACAACCAAAATGCCTTGATGTTGAAAGTTCCCTTTTAGTGGTCCTTCATTCCAACACACACATATATTTGTTTCGGTGATTGCATGAAGGTGATTTTCAAAATCTTGATGGGTGAAGGCAGACCTCAAGCATCAACTTAAATAGTATTCTTCGCACAATGTCCAGCCTATTCTTCGAACAATTCTTTGCTCAATTTTTCTTAACTATGCCTAACCTTTTCCATGAGAAGCCCATTATTATATAGGAGAATATGAATTGGTTAAAGGGATGAGGTTGATCCCACCAGATCAGAGAAGTCAGTAGTATCGTAACGATATGGACGCCACCTCACATTCCAGAAGATTCCCCTTCTAGAAACATCTTGAACCCCTTTCCTATTTTTTTTTTTAAATGTCGTCGCACACTACTTATATAGCCACCTGTAGAAATCCCACGGGCCAGCTATAGAGCAGCATGTGGAAATCAGTGATTTCCGCACTGTACTCTATTGGTAGCCTGCGGTGTCCTTCCAAAAAATAGATTTGCAGAGGAGGAAAACAGTTACTCTTCCCAGGCAAAAGATCATTTTGAGAGCCTGATCACATGCTTGTCAAGTCATCACCAGAGTGACCAAAATAATGTGTAACATAATGCCCCCCAAAGTATGAGGTTGGAACCTGTAACAACCGAAATACTTTTTAAATTACGTGTGTGTCGGGAACAAAGAACACACCAATCGGGAACCTGCAAACAAACAAGCATCTGTACAATACGACACCATGTCTGAAGTAGGCATTCCCATTTTCAGACTACAAATGATTGAACTCATAAGTGTAATTCATGGCCACTAATGATACACCGTGGATCCATGTCATCAAAAATGTTACATGGCCACTAGGAATACACTGTGGATTTATGTACGATAAATAATTCAGACACAAACATAGCCATGAGGTATACCAAGTGGATCTATGTGTCGACACAAATCATCAATACTCCATTGCAACCTGGACCATGAATGATGAGATCCAGGGTCTTCAAACCCGTCGTCTGTAGGTATGAATCTAACCACGTGATTACAGGTGTCGGAGTTGAACATGGTTAGAAACTGCTTGATTACTGGTCATTAATGAAAAGTATTTCAGGAGAAAGTGGGTGTGGAAAGGTAGAAACTCCCGAACGCTGAAATCCCAAAGTAAATCCTGATCGTTGATCGAGAAGGACGTGTGGCGCATGATCTATGATTCCAGAAGAATGTACTCCGGGAGGACGGATTGTTGGAGCGTTTGGATCACCCCAATGCCGAAGTCCCTAAGTGAACCTGCACTTTCATATACAGAGGGATGCATAGTGGAAATCCATTGTATACGGGTGAAAGCACTCTGGGAGGAACGAGTGCATAGGAGTTTGAAACTCCCGAAGCCCGAATAGCCAAAGTAGCTGGGGGTCATCGATCTCTGGGAGGACACATGTCAATAGATCATGGAATCTGGGTGAAATGCTCCGGGAGCAAATGAGCATGGAGAAGTTGAGAGTTGAGATTCCCGAAGGTCGGAGTCCCGAATTGGTTCAAAATCGTTGATTGCAAAGGGAAGTGTGGTGCTCGATGTTAGGGTCCTAACCGCACATAGGCAGAGAAATATATTCGGATGTAATAAAGTTCAATATTAATAAGGCCTTTCAATAAAATAGAATAAGATGTAAGAAGACCTAATAGAAGCTCCCGCTTCTAGAAGGATCTTCCTCTAGATGCTTCTTTTGATAGACATATTTAGTATAAATAGGAGTCGAGGGTATGAGAACCCTAGCTTGGAGATTATTGTAATAGAGCGTTGCTCGACTGGAGGTTTCCCCCTCGAAGAGGCCCGTGAACATTGATTTATGAATCAAAGTGCTATTTATGTTGTTGTTCTTAAATCATTTATGTGTTATTGTTGAGATTATGCTAGTTATATTGTTGTTATTCTACCATTTCTAGCATTTTATTTATGTTTTGCATAGTTTTTAAATTTGGTATATTACAAGTGGTATGCGAGCACTTTCCTTGGCAGAATTTGTGCTTAAATTTTTTTTCAGGGTAGAGACGTATTCCGGCGTCTTTAAGCCACAGAGATATGTTGTTACGCGCATAAACCCATGGTTGAGGGATTCATACATGTAGGAAATACAAGTGGTTCTTAAGCGCACGTCTGTTGGCCACCCTTGTAACCCCTGTTGGTACCCCTTCGAGTGGTAGTGCATCAGACAAAACCTGTGTACGGATTGACCTGGATTTCCTGAAGCCCTCTTTAGATAAACTGATCGGCCGCCTGACTGCTATAGTGCCACCGAGAACAACACTGGGGAAGATACTCTCTAGTACCTGGGTAGTCGGGTAGTACGGCTAAGGGTATGGTCTATCCTTTTTAGTTAGTGCCTTGAGATATTGGGCCGAGTACTACTGTTGGACCCTGCACGTATATCAAAGAGCTATAGCACAGGGAAAAACCTTGTCTGTAGAACCCTTGAATACCTAACCCTTGGCAGACAGAAACATAAACAAATTAAAACAGACAAGATCTATTGTCGTGCAACTGTGTTTGGGTTGCCAAATCACTACACTTTTCTTCCTGGTTAAGCATTTGGGGATTTCATCTTTGCAGTATTCTTCAGACCGGAGTATAACTCCGCAGGTGTTAAAAAAAAAAAAAGTCTGGAAATTTTTTCACCATTAGTTGAGACCTATTCCATTGGATTCATCTCTTCAGTTCCTCCATCCTCATGGCCCATACCCATAGCCAAGACTTGGAAGCTTGCTTCAACACCTTGCAATCTGGTCTCCTCGAAACCCAAAAAGAAGTGAAACAACTTAGTGCCAATGTTGCCTCCATCGATACAACCATCCATACAACCATAAATACAACCATGTAGTCCTCAATGGAGGAAGTCAAACAAGAACTGACTACCCAGCTTGAATCTGTCTTTTCATCACTTTGCACCAAACTGAAGATTCCTACAGATGACACTTTCCCTGACGCACCTCCAAAGACTGAAGTTGAACATTCCTCCCATTCCCATAACTTTCAGAACCATCACTTTCAACGTGACCTACGCCTTCCACGGGTGAATGTGATCAAATTCGATGGCTCAGAATCTAGTGGTTGGGTAACCCAAATGGAACATTATTTCTCTTTATATGGCATTACAGATGACTTGGCCAAACTCCGGTATGGTGTTCTCCATGTAGATCAAGAATGTTGGAAATAGTGGCAATGGAGAAAAACTTCCCATCAAGGGTATATTGCTTGGACACAATTTGTGACTGAGATTTATGAATGGTTTGACATTGACGCCAACCATTTGCTCTGTTTGACAAAGTTGAAACAATCAGGAACAATGGAAGACTTTATAGCTGCCTTTGAATGCCTAGATTTTTTAACAGAGGGCATGACCAATGCTTTTTTTCGAGAGTGTTTTATCAGTGGCCTCAAGGATGAGATTCGGGCCCATGTCCTCATGGCTCGACCTTCGAGTTGGGTGGAGGCTACTAAAAGCGCTAAAGAAGCACAACAGGTTGTATATTCTCAAAACCAAAAACCCTCCTTTATCCCTTGCCCTAAACCCGTAAATCCCACTACTCCCTCCGCCCCACTAAAGATCCAAAAATTGACCAGGTCTGAAATGGCTGAATGCCAACTCAAAGGCCTTTGTTATAATTTTGATGACAAATCTTTCCCGAGCCACAAGTGTAAGGAACAAAATCTTTTTATGGCCATCTCTAAGGGTATTTCAAAAGAGGATGTTGAAACTCCCCTTGTGTCTGAGTCACCTGAAATCATTGACATAACCCCTCCCTCAGACCCTTCCGAAGTAGACCTGGTTATTTCCCTCAATGCTCTCACAGGATTCTCCTCTCCCCAAACCCTCAAGTTAATTGGTTACATCAAGCATCATAAGGTCATCATTCTGGTTGATAGTGGAAGCACCCATAATTTAATTCATCGCCGCATTGCCCAAGAAACTCATTGCTACGTCCATGCCGTCAACAATTTCCAAATCATGATTTCCAATGGTGGTTCCATGAAATGTGGAGGGCGCTGTGAAAATGTGCGTCTCCAAATCAATGACTACCACCTAAAATCCCATATGTTTTCTATCAACATGGGCAGTTGTGACATTGTGTTGGGTGCAGACTGGCTAAGGACTTTGGGTCCCATTCTCATGGATTTTAAGGAATTAACCATGCAATTCGACCAGGAAGGTCACCAATATAAATTCCAAGGCATCACCGTTGGTTCACCTGAGATAATTATTTTCCGTCGCATGGAAAAGCCATTAAAAAAAGGTCATTCTGGTGTCATTGCCCAACTCCATGCCATACAAGAAATAGAGACACCCTCGGTGCCGCAAGACCTCTAAGCCCTCTTTTCTAAACATCAAATGGTATTTTCCACTCCCCAAGAACTCCCTCCTTCCCATGGTGTTCATGATCATTACATTCCCATTGTACCCGGAACCCTTCCTCCCAATATCCGTCCGTATCGCCACCCCTTTTCACAAAAAAATGAAATTGAGAAAATGGTCCAGGAACTCCTTAATACAAGCATTATCTGCTCTAGTATGAGCCCTTACTCTTCTCCTTTCGTCATGGTCCTAAATAAAGAAGGTTCTTGGCGAATGTGTCCTGAATTCCGTGCCCTCAACAAACTGACCATTAAAGACAAATTTCCCATTCCTGCCATTGATGACCTCCTAGATGAATTGAGTGGCGCCCAATTCTTTACTAAACCTGATCTTCGCTCGGGCTATCAACAGATATGTATGAAAGAGGCAGACATTCCCAAGACTACCTTTCGCACTCATGAGGGCCACTATGAGTTTTTGGTCATGCCCTTTGGCTTGTGTAATKCCCCCTCCACCTTCCAAAGCCTCATGAATCATGTCTTCCGTCCCTTTCTTCGTCATTTTGTCTTAGTTTTCTTTGATGATATCCTCATCTATAGAAAAAGATGGACATACCATATTACTCATGTGGATCGAGTTCTCCATCTACTCTCTCAGCACCAACCTTTCCTGAAACAGTCTAAATGTGCTTTTGGTGCCTTAGAAGTAGAATACTTAGGTCATCTGGTTGGCAAGAATGGTGTCAGGGTGGATCTGAAAAATATTGAGGCTATGAAAGACTGGCCACACCCAAAGATTGTCAAAATCTTGCGGGGATTTCTGGGCTTGACAGTGTATTGTCGCAAGTTTTTTAAGAATTATGGAAAGATTGCATCACCTCTCACTACTCTCCTCAAAAAGAACTCTTTCACTTGGACTCCAGCTGCTGCTCAAGCTTTTCAAACCTTGAATATGGCCATGTGCAACACTCCGGTTTTGGCCCTTCCTGATTTCACAAAGACCTTTGTGTTGGAATGTGATGCCTCAGGGAAAGGAATTGGTGCTATCCTTATGCAAGAGGGTCGACCTTTGGACTTTACCAGCAAGCAACTATCTGAAAGGAACTCGGGAAAACCCATCTATGAAAAGTAAATGTTGGCTATCATGCATGTCATTGATATGTGGTGGCCTTATCTCTTGGGGCAACGTTTCCAAATTAAGACAAACCATCAAAGCCTCAAGTATTTTCTGGAACAATGCATTACCTCCTCGAAGAAAAAAAAAATGGGTGACTAAGTTCTTTGGATATGATTATCAGATCATTTACAAGAAAAGAAAAGACAATGTGGTGGCGGATGCACTTTCATGAAAATATGAAGAAGAAGGATCCATTTTTTCTCTTTCCTTCATTGTACCAGATTGGCTCCAAGCCGTTCACCAGGAATGGCTACAAGATTCCAAAAGTTCGCATTTCATCCAGTAATTGTAGTCCAATGCTCTAGCTCCCCCAAGGTACTCTTGGCTCCAGGATGAGCTTCGATACAAAGGTCGTTTGTATTTAAGTAAAAAATCAAAGCTTAAATCCACGGTACTTTCTGAGCTTCATGCTACACCCACAGCGGGGCAATCTGGGTTCACCAAAACCTATGACAGGGTCAAACGTTCATTTTTCTGGGATGGTATGAAACAGGACATCCGTAATTTTGTCATTGAAAGTGATGTGTGTCAACGCAACAAGGGAGAAATAGTCAAATCTCCGGGCACACTACAACCGCTTCCAATTCCACCTACTATTTGGAAGGATATCTCTATGGACTTTATTACCGGCTTACCCAAATCAGGAAATAAATCAGTCATAATGGTGGTTGTTGATCACCTTTCCAAGTATGTTCATTTATGCGCTCTTCAACAACCATGTACTGCATCCATGGTGGCTCAAATTTTCATGGACCAAGTCTTCAAGCTTCATGGCATGCCACACTCTATTGTTTCTGATCATGACCCAACTTTCACAAGCAATTTTTGGCAAGAACTGTTCAAGCTACAGGGCAGCCAATTGCATCTCAGCACAACTTATCATCCCCAGACTGATGGTCAAATGGAAGTTGTCAACAAGTGTTTGGAAACATATATGAGGTGTTTTTTCTCTGAAAAGAAAAAATAGTGGGCTCAATGGTTACCCCTAGCTAAATGGTGGTACAACACTTCCTACCATACATCTACATGCATGAATCCTTTTGAAGTGGTATATGGACAGAAGCCACCTTCAGTTCTCTCATACTTACCGGGTACCTCGAAGGTCCAGGCGGTTGAAAAAAAACTTATAGTCCGAGAGGATATTCTCCATACCCTCAAAGAGAACCTCGTCATGGCACATAATCGCATGAAGCAACAAGCAAGTCAAGGTCGCTCTGAACATCAATTTATGGAAGGGGATCAGGTGTTTCTGTGACTGCAGCCTTACAACCAAACATCCCTCAAGGCTGAGTATTGTCAGAAGCTAGCGCCCAAATTTTATGGTCCTTATACAGTTCTGAAGTGTGTGGGACAAGTCGCCTATTAGTTAGCTCTGCCCAGTCATTCCAAGCTACATATTGTTTTTCATGTTTCATGCTTAAAGAAGGTGATTGGAACTAGGTTCCAAATTCAAACCAACCTTCCTGAGTTAGCTGAAGAAGGATCCATTTGGCTACATCCAGAAGCAGTTTTGGACCAGCGTGAGTGTCGCCTGCGTAAGAGAACCATCAAGGAAGTTCTAGTCTAGTGGAAAGATACAACTCCAGCGAATGCCACTTGGGAACCAGCTACCATTCTGCAGCAGTTTCCACATCTCAAGCCTTGAGGACAAGGCTATTTTTAAGGGGGTGGACATGTTAGGGTCCTAACCCACACATAGGTAGAGCAATATATTCAGATGTAATAAAGGTCAATATTAATAAGGCCTTTCAATAAAATAGAATAAGGCGGATGTAAGAAGACCTAATAGAAGCTTTCGCTTCTATAAGGATCTTCCTCTAGATACTTCTTTTGATAGACATATTTAGTATAAATAGGAGTCGAGGGTATGAGAACCATATCTTGGAGATTATTGTAATAGAGCGCTGCTCGACTGGAGGTTGCTCCCTCGAAGAGGCCCGTGAACATTTCTTTCTGAATCAAAGTGTTATTTCTGTTGTTGTTCTTATATCATTTCTGTGTTATTGTGGAGATTATGCTGTTTATATTGTTGTTATTCTGCCATTTCTAGCTTTTTATTTCTGTTCTGCATACTTTTTATATCTGGTATATTACACTCGATCTATAACTCTGGGTACAACGAAATTCGGAGGAAAAGGGCATATGAATGTTTGAAACTTCCGAATGTTGAAGTTCCGAAGTGAATAAGGACCGTCAGAATCCCCAAGGACACGCGGCGTCGAATTGTGAACTTCGAAGAATTGCCATTCTGGGGGAATTTGTGCGGGGTTGTCTTAGCGCCTGTTGTTTTGGCGTCTGGTCACAGCTCACGATCATATGAAAGTATAAGGGGAATGGAATAACTCGAAGGACTTAGAAGGGGATATTTTCTAGTTCTAATCTCAGTTCGGGGTATGGAGACTGCGACTGGAAATCTATGGAAGAGAAGAATGAAATACAGATCCCTTAATGAGGGTATTGTTCTCTCAAGGAGAACGGAATTTTTATGCAGCGTCGTGGGTGTGTTACAAATTGTTATCAGAGAATGGTTACAACACTTGGCCGGCCCGGGATCCATCCCAACCGTCATATCTATGAGGTAGTCAACCCAACGTTGAACAACTCCGAGAGATTTCAGTCAAGGAGTTAGTCAACCTCACGAAGGCCCAGAGGCCGGAGTTCACCTGAGTTGTCGATCTCTGAGGACAGGTGTCAGAACATATACCACTTCGGAGAAAATTCACTCCATAGGAAAGCTTCTGGAAAGAGGTGAGAACTCCCGAAGGCCGAAGTGTTGGAGTTCATCCTGACCGTTGAGAGTAGGGGATGCATGTCCGAAGATCTAACACTCTGGGAGGATTGCACTCTGGAGGTTTGCGTTGGTGAGTACTTTGAAACTCCCAAGCGCGAAGCCCCAAAGTGATCTATAGTCGTCGATTTGTGGGAGACACGTGTCGATAGATCATTAACCTTGGGTGAAATTATTTCAGGAGAAAGTGAGTGTGGAAAGGTAGAAACTCCCGAACGCTGAAATCCCAAAGTAATTCATGACCGTTGATCGGGAAGGATGGATGCCGCACGATCTATGATTCCAGAATAATGTACTCGGGGATTACGGGTTGTTGGAGCATTCATATCACCCCAACGCCGAAGTCCCTAAGTGAACCTGCACTTTCATATCCGAGGGATGCGTGGTAGAAATCCATTGTATACGGGTGAAAGCACTCCGAGAGGAACGAGTGCATAAGAGTTTGAAACTCCCAAAGCCCGAATAGCCAAAGTAGATGGGGGTCATCGATCTATGGGAGGACACATGTCAATAGATTGTGGAATCCGGGTGAAATGATCCGGGAGAAAGTGAGTGTGGAGAAGTTGAGAGTTGAGATTCCCGAAGGCTGGAGTCCCAAAGTGGATCAAAATCATTGATTTCAAAGGGAAGTGTGGTGCTCGATGTTAGGGTCCTAACCCGCACATAGGTAGAGAAATATATTCAGATGTAATAAAGGTCAATATTAATAAGGCCTTTTAATAAAATATAATAAGGCGGATGTAATAATCCCTAATAGAATCTTCCACTTCTAGAAGGATCTTCCTCTAGATGCTTATTTTGATAGACATATTTAGTATAAATGGGAGTCGAGGGTATGAGAACCCTAGCTTGGAGATTATTGTAATAGAGCGTTGCTCGACTGGTTGCCCCCTCGAAGAGACTCATGAACATTGATTTTTGAATCAAAGTGTTATTTCTGTTGTTGTTCTTATATCATTTCTATGTTATTGTGGAGATTATGCTGGTTATATTGTTGTTATTCTTCCATTTCTAGCATTTTATTTATGTTCTGCATACTTTTTATATATGGTATATTGCACTCGATCTATAACTCCGGGTACAACGTAATTCGGAGGAAAAGGGCATAGGATTGTTTGAAACTTCTGAATGTTGAAGTCTCGGAGTGAATCAGGACCATCGAAATCCCCAAGGACACACGGCGTCAGATTGTGAACTTCAGAGAATTGCCATTCAAGGGGAATTCGTGTCGGGTTGTCTTAGCACCTATTGTTTTGGCATCTGGTCACAACTCACGATCATATGAAAGTATAAGGGGAATGGGATAACCCGAAGGACTTAGAAGGGGATATTTTCTAGTTCTGATTTCAGTTCGGGGAATGGAGACTGTGACTGGAAATCCCTGGAAGTGAATAATGAAATAGAGACCCCTTAATGAGGGTATTGTTCTTTCAAGGAGAACGGAATTTTTATGCCCCGTCGTGGGTGTGTTATAAATTCTTATCAGAGAATGGTTACAACACTTGGCCTACTTGGGTGCATGCATGAGTCGCATAAAGAGGTACTGTTATATGCATTTACTCCTTGAGGAGAAGGATTGCAGATTGAACTTGTGATTTTGGGAATTCTTGTTGAATTTCAACAGAAGAATTTCTTTAACCCTTGGTCAAAGTGATAACTATTCTTACCAGAGTAGGGATATGCTAATTAACATTAATAATAAGATTTTAATGTGGATAGTTGAAGGTGGCAGGGTTTTTTCAAGGGTAGCTGAAGCCCGAAGGACATATGAATTGGTGTTCGTAACATTACCTCTAAGCATGGGCAGTTGGAACCTGAGGCACTGATGATGGATGATTATATAATGGTTAATAATTTTGTGGGCTTAAAGGAATATGATAGGATCAGGTAGGATCCTTGGCAGTATATTTACTGCTTTATATTAAACTTGGAGTATATAACTCCTCATGACTAGAGGAAAGGTGAGATGGGTAAAGTCCTATAGAAGTTGAGGCAAGAAGGTTTTCTTTCCAGCCGTTATAATATAAAAGGGAAAGTGACCCTAGTTGGTTATTTCCATAAAGAGAAGGAAACATCAGTATGAGTTATAATTGTGAGATTAGTCATGTAAGCGACTGTAATCTCTAACTAAAAGAACACTAATGATAAAAATAAGCTAGTATGATGAATACTTAGTTGTGTGTGTATGCTTGAGTGCATGGATTTAACACATTGTGAAGCTTCTTGATATGAAGCCTGATATTAATACCAGCTAGGTACGAATAATATTAAATGTGTAAGTGATGCACATGCATGATGTAAGAGTATAAGTATACTAAAAGCCCAATATGGTTTCCCTGATGAGTGAAATGTGAGGCAAGCATAACACTTGCCAAGATTGAATGAATACCATGGATGCATGGTTGACTCCATTATGAAGAGTCAAGAAAGTTATGTTTTGAATGACATCTTAAGGAGAATGTACTCCATCTCCCTAGGAAAATCCAGTACAAATAAATGAAAGAGTAAATGAGAAAGGATTCTCTGTTGTCATGATAAGAGGCAAATGATAAGTAGTACTGTGAGTTAAAGTTAGATATCTTGTGAATGACCTAGAGATGGTTATGATTTCTTAATGATTCATACTGTATTCCTTCTTTTGTATCTACCTCATTGTGTAATTAGGCAAGTAGGAAATCATATGGATAGGACATGTTATATACTCGTAAATGATTATGTCCTGTGGAGGCATAAGCTAGAGTCATGAATTGTGTGCTGATCAACCATGGACACAGTTTCATGTACGCATGTCAACCTTCCTAATCGTTTTGAGTCCCTTGGAGGACGAATTCTTTTAATCTCAGGAAAGGTAGTGCAGATATGCACAGGCTCCCTGCGAGGCAAGCAAAGACCGAGACCCACTTAAGTCCTAGACTTTATGAATGAGCGTAAGGGGTGCACGGAAGACTCTTCTAAGAGTCAAGTTTAGGAGAAAGAGCACAAATTTCTTAAGTCCTTCGTAACTGACGAAGCTTAGGAAGGATAACAGGATTTAAGTATTGAAAGGGAAGGTTCCTTTGTTTGGAAGATGAACGAAGGAGACCTATTCGGGAAGAGCCAACATCTGTTGTGATCATTGGATATGGGAAGGAGGGCGGTAGTTAACCCCTTGAATCCTTTGGATTTCGCGAGTTTGGTGAATTGAGAAAGTTCATGATAAGGGAGGTAAAATCCTCGAAGTCCCGAAGTTAATCTGGGCCTTAGATCTGAGGATGCCGGGGAGCCATCCCGACTGTAGTGTACCCTTTTCACTACTGAGGTTTCCAAACCTCTTAGTTCCATTCTATACATGGAATTTTACATAATTCGTACAAACATTATAAACAAGTAAACACATCCTACGCAGAGTGTTCATATGATTTATTGCCATAATTAACAATCAATAGCACTTCATACTAATTCATTTACACAGCGGAAAACATGATAATATATACAGCACAGTCATGTGGAAATGTGATAAGAACATAATTCAAATACTCATCTTTTAACAGCTGTAGAAATCACCAACCGAGTGCAGGCCTCCCACGAACCTCCCAGCCTTAGACTGCATTGTTCATCAGCTCAACAGTGGGTCACCCCCGAGCTGGGACCAAGCTCCACCCCAAGGCAAGGATTCCTAGGCCAGGCTGAGGTTACAGAGAAAACATTCACTGACAACCACCAGGAAGAGTGCTCTCCAGGAGTCTCCCATGCTCACTACCCACAGACCCTCATTCCCCACATGCCTGTTCCACCCTAGGAGAGTGCACCTTCTCTATCACCTGGACAGTCCTTCGGCTGCCAGTCTCCCTTACCTTGGGTTACAGGAACAGACCGGAACGGAAGTCTCTGGGTTCTGTAGCAGCTACAGGGTTCCTTCCAGGAGCTCTCTCCTTCCTCTGCACACTCTCTCACCTGGAGGAGTCGCTCACAGGCCAACAAGCCTCACGCAGTCCAGTACTGTGTGTCCACAACAACCCACGGGGAAAATAGACACAGGCTTCCCCAAACCAGTTTAGCAGTCACAGGATGATCTCACGGTCGTGATTTCGGAATAGGGACTCCACGCACAGGCTAGCTCATCTTTCCCGAATAACAAAGATTCTTCCACTCGAATTCAACACAGGCTTCCCGTTCAGGAAATGCGCACATGGGTTTTCTCAGAGACAGACACAGACTCCACGGCTCTGGACAGGGATGTACACGAATTCCTCGGGACAAACAAAGGCTTTCTTTTCTGTATCAGAATTACACCAAGGTCTCTTGCAGACTGACTTCCCTTGATCCCCCTCAGGACAGACGGATCGAATCCATCAGAACCCCCCCCCTCACGGCTTACTTTGTCTGTTTTATTTGCATGCACCAGGGTTGACACTTGTCACCCTGGGAACTGCATGTGTTCTATCCGTACTCCTTCCTCCCACCACTTGGGCAATCACGTGTCCTTCCAAAAGGACTTAGGATAAAACCATATGATGCACATATCTTTTTGAAACAATAATAAAATATTATTTCCAGGTTTAAGCCCCTAGGCTTAGCCCCTAGGCTCATCTCTCNCCTTGATCCCCCTCAGGACAGACAGATTGAATCCATCAGAACCCCCCCCCTCACGGCTTACTTTGTCTGTTTTATTTGCATGCACCAGGGTTGACACTTGTCACCCTGGGAACTGCATGTGTTCTATCCGTACTCCTTCCTCCCACCACTTGGGAAATCACGTGTCCTTCCAAAAGGACTTAGGATAAAACCATATGATGCACATATCTTTTTGAAACAATAATAAAATATTATTTCCAGGTTTAAGCCCCTAGGCTTATCCCCTAGGTTCATCTCTCAGCCCCTTTCCCACCTTCCAGCCCCTAGTTCCTTGCCCACTCTGTGGACGCTCAGTCCCCCATCACTCATTCATCATGGTCGGTCTGCACCTGGCGGTGTTTATATTTTTATTAATCATTCTACATACATATAAGTACATCAACAGGCTCCTGGCCTTCAAACACTTAGGCTTCCTGGCCTAACAACCACATAAGCCTTCCAACTTATACAAAACTTGGCTCACCAGCCTATAGAACACATTTACAATTTATTGCATATATCATGACCTGTAACGGGGCTCGGCCTTGGGGACACTACAATCCCCCTCCCCTTATTTTTGCACTGTCCTCAGTGCAACTTACACTGCCTCTGTTTGTCCTTCAAAATTTTCAAAAAGATGCGGGTACTCTGCCCGCATAACTTCTTCATGCTCCCATGTCGCGTCCTCATGACCGTACCAGGTCCACTGGACCTTTACAAGCCCTATAGATCGATTCCGGAGCTACTTGTTTTTCCTATCCAATATGCGCACAGGATGCACTTGCAGGACACCTTCTACTTCCACCTGAATCACAGTCCAATCGATAACATGATTAGCATCAGGTACATATTTCTTAAGTAGTGAAACATGAAACACATTATGTACAGCCATAGATGCAGGTAATGCAAGCATGTATGCAACTGGCCCAATCCTTTCCAGGATCTCAAATGGCCCACAAAATCTTGTTGCCAACTTGGCGCAACTTCCCAATTTCGGGAACTCCTGTTAGTTTTCACTTTCAGGAAAACATGGTCACCCACTTTAAATTCTCTATGGGTTCTGTTACTATCAGCGTAACTTTTCTGCCTGTCCTGGGCAGCTTTTAGATTCTGTTTGATTTTTATCATTTGATCTTCCATTTCTTTGAGTAGTTCAGGTCCAACTACTGTTCTGTCAGTTGGATTATCCCAGCTCACTGGAGTGTTGCACTTTCTTCCATAAAGTGCTTCGAATGGGCTCATCTTCAATGATGCATGGTACCCATTATTGTAGGTGAATTCTACCAAATGCAGGTAGTCTTCCCACCTTGATGGTTTATCCATCACATACATCCTCAGCATGTCTTCGATTACTTGKTTTACTCTCTTTGTATGTCCATCAGACTCGGGATGATATGTTGTACTGAAGTTTAGATTCGTTCTGAATCCCTTGAACAGTCCTCTCTAGAAATTCGAAGTGAATTTCGGGTCCCTATCAGACACAATTGTCTTAGGAATTCGATGCAAGCGTGCAACTTCTTTTAAAAAGATATCAACAACATCTGCTGCTCTGTGGGTGGTTTTCAGTGGAATAAAATGGGCAGCTTTAGTAAGCTTGTCCACCACCACCATGATTGAATCATGTTGCTTGCTTGTTCTGGGCAATCCTGTGATAAAATCCATTGTTACCACATCCCATTTCCACTCAGGAATAGGTAAAGGCTGCAGCAACCCTACTGGGTGCCTATGCTCCGCCTTAACCTTTTGGCATTCCATACATCTGGCGATGTATTCAACAATTTCTTTCTTCAAACCTGGCCAAAAATAATGGCTTTTGACTGCTGCCACAGTCTTTTGATATCCAGGATGACCAACATAAGTCACATTATGCATTTCTTTTAGAATTACCAGCTTCAATTCTTGGTCATTAGGTACATACACTCTGTTTTTATACAGAAGTAAACTATCAGTTCCCAAGGTGTAAGCTTCCTTGGTTTCTGGTTTCTCATGCTGATGTAGCTTTGCTACAAGTCTTTTGTACTGCAAATCAACATTTGCAGCTTCAAGAATTCTGTCTTTCAACTCAGTTATGTACATGCTAATGGCTGTAGCATGTAATTCATGCACTTTTCTGCTGAGTGCATCAGCGACTTTATTGTCTTTCCCTTTGATATGCCTGATATCAAAGTCATATTCGCACAGAAATTCCAGCCATCTAATTTGCCTGACATTTAAGGTTGGTTGATCAAATAAATACTTTAGACCATTGTGGTCTGTTCTTAATTCAAATTTCTTCCCCATGAGGTAATGTCTCCATTTCCTCAATGCATGGACAAATGCTACCAGCTCTAAATCATGAGTGGCATAATTCTTTTCATGCTCTTTCATCTTTCGGGATTCATAACAAATTACAGATCCCTCTTGGCTGAGAACTCCTCCCAGCCCTTCCTTACACGCATCCATGCACACTACATAATCCTTACTTGGATCAAAAATATTTAGGATTGGAGCACTAGTGAGCAGCTACTTCAATTGCTGGAAGATGCTCTCACATTCATCAGTCCACTGGAACTTCTTCTCTTTCCTTTGCAAGGAAGTGATAGTGTGAGCTATCCTTGAAAATCCGGCTATGAACCTCCTATAATAGCCTTCCAGACCCATAAAGGATCTTACTTCTGTCACATTCCTTGGCGCTGGCCATTCTTGAATGGCCTGTACCTTCTCAGGATCCACAGCGATCCCCTCTTCAGAAATAATGTGTCCCAAATAATGGATCTGCTTTTGGTAAAATGATCACTTGCTCATTTTTGCATATAGATGGTGTTCTCTCAACACCTGTAGCACCATTCTCAAGTGTTGTTCATGTTCTTCCTCTGTATTGGAATACACCAAGACATCGTCCAAGAATACTATGACGAACTTGTCCAGATAATTTCTGAACACTCCATTCATTAAACACATAAAGACAGCAGGCATGTTGGACAATCCAAACGGCACCACTGTAAATTCATAATGATCGTACCTTGTTCTGAAGGCGTTCTTGCTGATGTCTTCATCCCTTATTCTCACTTGATGATATCCAGATCGAAGATCTATTTTCGAAAATACTTTTGCATCCTTTAACTGATCAAAAAGATCATCAATCCTTGGCAGAGGATATTTGTTTTTGACAGTGACTTTATTCAACTGTCGAAATTCAATGCACAGCCTCAATGTCCCATCTTTCTTCTTCACGAATAGGACTGGGGCTCCCCACAATGACACGCTGGGATGAATGTAGCCTTTCTTTAATATCTCTTCGAGCTGCAATTGCAACTCTTTCAGCTCTAGCGTACTCATCCTATAAGGAGCTTTCGAAACTGGAGCTGCTCCAGGCATCGGATTTATAGAAAAGTCAATGTCCCTCTTCGGAGGTAGTCCAGGCACCTCCTGAAACATGTCCTCAAATTCTTTGAGCACCCTGTGGTCTTCCAAGTTCGAGATCACATCTTGGAATGCTTCTTCCACCTAGGCTGCAAATAATTGACAGCTTTTCCAGTAACATTTCTTCAGCTGCATAGCTGATATTTCCCTCACAGCCACGGCTCTGGGAATTCCTTGGACTGTTACCTAATTTCCCTCTTCGTTCAGACATGTGAACCTATTGTTTCGACAATCCAGAAGGGCATGATGCTGGTCCAACCAGTCCATCCCAATTAAGCAATCATATGAGCCTAAAGGTAGAATGTTCAATTCAACCTTAGTGCTCATTCCTTTCATGTCCACTGAACAGGTCTTAACCAACTCAGTGACCTTCCTCTTGGTCCCTGTGGCTAACTGCACCAACCAAGACTTCTCATGTTTTCTCCTCGTTAGATGAAAAATTTCCACCACTCTAGGATCTACATAACTATGGCTAGCCCCAGAATCAATTAAAATAACAAGTGGTCGGTTGTTGATCATACCTTCTACTTCAATCATGTGTGATTGAAATTCCGCTTGCTTATTGTCCAGGGCTGCGTAGATCCTCGACATTCTGTTGCCCATATCCTCCACTTTTTCAGCTTGCTGAACAGTATGGACAGTTCTTTCTTTGTCTTTTCTATGGGGGAAGTCTCTGTACCTATGATTCCCTTTACAAACCCAACACTCCATGGGTGGAGGCCTTTGCATCTGTTCACTCCCTTCAACTTTCCTGGGCTCTTTAAAATATGACTATCCCCAAGGACTGTTTCTGAAAAAGGAAGGCTTGCTTCCCTTCTGCCTCTGTTCTTTCTTAAACCTCTTCTGGTTATCCCAAGCCTTCCGAAAGGTAGGCTTTTCTTTTTGTTGTTCGTATAGGCATTTTTCCCTTCTTATGGTTTCTTCCATGGTCTTAGGATCATCACATTGAATCTTGTCACCAACGGAAGGTGGCAGTCCACTCAGATACCTCTGAATTTTGACATCCTCGTCTTTGATGAATGGGACATACTTCAGCAGTTCCAAAAAACTTCGTTCATACTCATCAATGGTCATACTGCCTAACTTGAGTTCGAAGAACTCCTTCATCTTTCTGTCATAGTATCTTTTAGTCAAGTATTTCTTCTCTAAATAGCTCTTAAATTCCTTCCACGTGACCTCTTTCTCTCTGATGTGTTGCACCTGCACAAACTGATCCCACCACATGGAAGCTTTTCCTTTCAGTTGGTACATTGCAATTCTTCCTTTTGCATGGGTGGAATAATTCTGCAATTGGAATTATTTCTTCATTCCCAACAACCATGTCTCGACATCTTCCTCCTTTTTATGTTCTCCATCGAAGGTTGGAGGCTTAATTTTATTCATCTCTCCTTTCAATTCCTCTTTTCCAGATTTTCGATGTTTTCGGGTAGGGAACGGGCTCGAACTGCTGTGTGTCTCCCTGTCTGAATGTTTTTGGGAGTGACTGTGATGTCAGCTACCACTCCTCGATCTCCTTCTCCCTTCAGGGGTTTTGACAATTCTTGATCTGCTTATGTCACTCCCCTTTTCCAATTTCTTTTCTATTCTTTCCAGGCTCTTCAACATTTTTAAATTGAATTCACCCTGCCGATCCCGGATTTTCATGAGCTTTCGGCTATCAGCTAGGCGAGCCTGGGCATATTTCTACAATCTTTTGATGAGTTGCATCATATGTTCTTCCTTACCCATCTCTTTTCCGTGCCCATTGGAGTTCGATCCTTCGACTCCCAGGTTAACATCCTTTCCTTCCTGTTCATCTTCTATTTCAGGGGTAAACTGCGTTTTTCCCCACTCCATACTCGGCGTTGATTAACTGAGGTTCTGGCCTTCGTTGAACTCTGCACACGCACTCTGTGCAATTAAATTTGAAATTTGTCAGGCCATTAAACCTTCGCGAACAATCTACAATATTTACAAGCCAGTTCGAACAAATTAAAAGACATTTAGTTTTAAATAAGTTTCTTGAACTGGTAGTATTATGTATTTCTTCCATTTCTTTGCATTTGAGGCAATTTCCAAATAGTTCTGGCACTCGTCAGTCTTCTGCAATATAACGCTCAGACAACTAGAATTTTTCAAGCCTTCGTTTTCTTGACAATTCTTCATCGTTCATAAACAATCCAATTTATGAAAATGTTTTCAATTTCACGAATTTTCTGAGCTCTGCTCGGCTCTGCAATTTCTGGGACTTCGGAACTTCGGAATCTCGGTCCACGAAGATTCGACAGTTAGATATTCGTAACCAGAGTCACCCTTTTGCAACTCGCAATATCGCGAGTTCGTGAGTCGAAGGCCCTCGACTCATTTCCTCTAACCGTCGATACCCGAGATGCGATAAGGGTATGGCTCTTTTCTTTGTTAGTTACCTCTTCACATGTAACCGTAGGCTAGGCTTAAATGTCAGCGCCTCTCGCAACTCGCACCTTCATGAGTGTGTGAGTCGAACTCTTGTGCCTCCCGTTGCGATCTTCCAAGACGCGATAGGTCAACGCTGAGCTAACTCCTCCCTCGACAGACTTCCGCTACTCGAAACCTCGCAACCTCGCAATCTCGTTGGTTGAACCATCGATCTTTCATGCTCTTATCTTGCGAATCCCCGAGACGCGAGAAGTCAATGGAGTGTTGACTCCTTTCCTCCTAGCGACGCGTATTCTCCTGTCAGTCACCCAGGCCCACCTTGTGGTTCTTCCACGTGTCCTCGTGCATGGCTCTCAGCACTTCGCTACTCATGAAGTCGAAAATGACTCCTTTCAACCTCCGAACCCCCGAATGTGCGATAGGCGATGGGGTTCCTGATCCAATGGTCCTCTCGTGATCTGGATCCAACGGTTGTCCTTGTTCCTCACAATTTCGCGACTTCGCGACTTGGAGCATCTAACTCTTGGGCCCTCACCCTGCAAACTTCCAAGTTCGCGAGACCTGAATCCTGGATCTCTTCGGCACTTCACCGACTCCGCGATTGCTGCCACCTATCCTCCTCAGATGGACAGCTGCGATTCTCTCGCGACTTCGCCCCTCGCGACTTGGAGCGCCCAACTCCCGGACTCTCACCTTGCGAACCTCCGAGTTCGCGAGATCCCTTGATCTCTGCCACCTGTCCTCCTCAGATGGACGGTCCTGATTCTCTCGCGACTTCGCCGCTCGCGAAGTCGAAAGACTTCCCCTTCTGACCCCCGATGTCCGAATCCCTGATATGGGTGATCTCGCGACACGTGTCCTCCGTCTTTCAGACGGTTTAGATCTATTTCGGAGCTTTCGCCCCTAGTTTCTGAGGTTTAACCTTCAGACACCTCCCAGCAGATCCAACGGCTGTCGGGTTTTCTGACCAAGATCTGACGGCTCAGATGCTTTCTAACTAACTCGGGATTTCACTTATCGTGATTTTCTAATCCCTTGTGCAATGTCCAAAGGCTTTAAACCTAGTGCACATTCTCCATATCCGACGGTTACAAGGGTTCATCTTCCCTTCAGAACAGATCCTACGGTTCTAACACCATTGGTGTAGAGACCTGTCTCCCATGGCCATAGACCACATCGGCTGTAGTTTCACTGCACCGCTAAACTTCCTAAGTTCTTAATAAAAACTCGTCAAGTGTCTCCTGGATGCTTCGGATCAAACCAGGGTCTGAAATTGGTCCTCCCGACTCAATTTCCCCTCGCCTTCTCAGTCCAAAGACCACTCCGCTGGCCCATCTAGGCTCAGTGTCGAAACCTTGGCTCTGATACCACTCTGTAGTGTACCCTTTTCACTACAGAGGTTTCCAAACCTCTCAGTTCCATTCTATACATGGAATTTTACATAATTCGTACAGACATTATAAACAAGTAAACACATCCTATGCAGAGTATTCATAGGATTTATTGCCATAATTAACAATCAATAGCACTTCATACTAATTCATTTACACAGCGGAAAACATGATAATATATACAACACAGTCATGTGGAAATGTGATAAGAACATAATTCAAATACTTATCTTTTAACAGTTGTAGAAATCACCAACCAAGTGCAGGCCTCCCACGAACCTCCCAGCCTTAGACTGCATTGTTCATCAGCTCAACAGTGGGTCACCCCCGAGCTGGGACCGAGCTCCACCCCAAGGCAAGGATTCCTAGGCCAAGCTGAGGTTACAGAGAAAACATTCACTCACAACCACCAGGAAGAGCGCTCTCCAGGAGTCTCCCACACTCACTGCCCAAAGACCCTCATTCCCCACATGCTTGTTCCACCCCAGGAGAGTGCACCTTCTCTGTCACCTGGACAGTCCTTCGATTGCCAGTCTCCCTTACCTTGGGTTACAGGAACAGACCGGATCGGAAGTCTCTGGGTTTTGTAGCAGCTACAGGGTTCCTTCCAGGAGCTCTCTCCTTCCTCTGCGCACTCTCTCACCTGGAGGAGTCGCTCACAGGCCAACAAGCCTCACGCAGTCTAGTACTGTGTGTCCACAACAACCCATAGGGAAAACATACACAGTCTTCCCCAAACCAGTTCAGCAGTCACAGGATGATCTCACGGTCGTGATTTTGAAACAGGGACTCCACGCACAGGCTAGCTCAGCTTTCCCGAATAACAAAGATTCTTCCACTCGAATTCAGCACAGGCTTCTCGTTCAGGAAATGCGCACACGGGTTTTCTCAGAGATAGGCACAGACTTCACGGCTCTGGACAGGGATGTACACGGATTCCTCAGGACAAACACAGGCTTTCTTTTCTGTATCGGAATTACACCAGGGTCTCTTGCAGACTAACTTCCCTTGATCCCTCTCAGGACAGATGGATCGAATCCATCAGAACCCCCCCCTCACGGCTTACTTCGTCTGTTTTATTTGCATGCACTAGGGTTGACACTTGTCACCCTGGGAACTGCATGCGTTCTATCTATACGCCTTCCTCCCACCACTTGGGAAATCACGTGTCCTTCCAAAAGGACTTAGGATAAAACCATATGATGCACATATCTTTTTGAAACAAAAATAAAATATTATTTCCAGGTTTAAGCCCCTAGGCTCATCTCTCAGCCCCTTTCTCACCTTTCAGCTCCTAGTTCCTTGCCCACTCTGTGGACGCTCAGTCCCCCATCACTCATTCATCGTTGTCGGTCTACACCTGGCGTTGTTTATATTTTATTAATCATTCTACATACATATAAGTACAACAACAGGCTCCTGGCCTTCAAACACTTAGGCTTCCTAGCCTAACAACCACATAAGCCTTCCAGCTTATACAAAACTTGGTTCACCAGCCTATAGAATACATTTACAATTTTCTGCATATATCATGACCTGTAACGGGGCTCGGCCTTGGGGACACTACACCGACCTTCAGATATATGAGGTAGTGAGCCCGACACTGACCAACTCTGGGAGATTTTAGTCGAGGAGTGAGTCAACCTCCCGAAGGCCTAGAGGCCAGAGTTCACCTGAGCCTTCGATCTCCAAGGACAGGTGTCAAAATATCTACCACTTCAGAGAAAATTCACTCAGTAGGAAACCTTCTGGCAAGAGGCGAGAACTCCCGAAGGACGAAGTACCGTAGTTCATCCTAACCATTGATAGTAGGGAATTCATGTCCGAAGATCTGACACTCCAGGAGGATTTCACTCTAGAGTTTTGTGTTGATGAGTACTTTGATCATTAACTTTGGGTGAAATATTTTCGGGAGAAAGTGAATGTGGAAAGGTAGAAACTCCCAAACGCCAAAATCTCGAAGTAAATCCTGACTATTGATCAGGAAGGATTCATGGCGCACGATATTTCATTACAAAAGAATGTACTCTAGGAGGACAGATTGCTGGAGCGTTAGGATCATTCAAACGTCGAAGTCCCGAAGTGAACCTGGACCATCAAATCCAGATGGATGCGTGGTGAAAATCCGTTGTATTCGGGTGAAAGCACTCCGAGAGGAACAAGTGCGTAGGATTTTGAAACTCACAAAGCCCGAATAGCCGAAGTAGTTGGGGGTCATCGATCTGTGGGAGGACACGCGTCAATAGATCATGGACTCTGGGTGAAACGCTTTGGGAAAAAGTGAGCGTGGAGAAGTTGAGCGTTGATATTCCCGAAGGCCGGAGTCCCAAAGTGGATCACAACCGTTGATTGTGAAGTGATGTGTGGCACTCGAGCTATAACTCCGAGTACAACGTACTTCCGTGGAAAAGGGCATAGGAATGTTTGAAACGTCCAAATTCCGAAGTCCTGAAGTGAATCAGGACCGTCGGAATCCCCAAGGACACGTGACGTCAAAATGTGAACTTCAGAGAATTGCCATTCCGGGGGAATTTGTGTGGGGTTGTCTTATCGTCTGTTGTTTTGGCGTGTGGTCACAGCTCATGATCATATGCAAGTATAAGGGGAATGGAAGAACCTGTCGAACTTAGAAGGGGATATTTTCCAGTTTTGAGCTTAGTTCAGAGCATGGAGGTCGTGGCTGGAAAGCCCTAGAAGAGAAGAATGAAATAGAGACCCCTTAATGAGGGTATTGTTCTCTCGAGGATAACGAGATTTTTATGCCCCGTCATGGGTGTGTTACAGAAATAAAAGATCATTCCAACCCAACATTCCAAAGAAGAACAATAAAACCACATTCAATGATCGTCCTCATTTTGGTGCCCTTGATAATACCCAATCCATCC
>ML798970.1:472983-489089 GCA_009831015.1 Picea engelmannii
TTTTTACCAATATTTATTTCTTCCTCACATCAATAGTTCAACAATTCAAAATTGCAATTAATTTCCTAAGACAAAGAAAATGAAGAACAACTAAAAAATAGAACATCTTATTTGTTAAATGCGAAAGAAAAATCTGGTTTCAAGTACTCTATTAGAAATTAAGCCAATATTAATCTCAACCAATAACATGGCATAAAAATGCTTCTTGGACAATCTATCAAAAAATATAAAAAACAAATAACTAAGATGAAATCACCAATTCCAAAATCAAATGATAACAATATTTTCTTGGGCACATATTCACAGATGTATCACAACTTTCAAGACACCATGAGAAAATATATTCAAGAAAAAAATTTGAAAACCTTACAGAAATACAACAATTTAAATTATCAGTAGCAAATATAAACCTAAACAAAATGTCAAACAATAATGCTTAACATCATTATTTTTTGTATCAAATAAAAATGCAATTGCAACAAGCTAGGCAATAGTTTTCCTAATCACATTCAAACAAAATATTTTTCACATGGGAAAATAGTCATACAGAGAATCAAAACAACTTGCATTACAACAATGTTTCCATAAAGACATATTCAAAAATGTATCATATATCTCTAGACAATGTGTGACATTATATTCACAACAAAATATTTTCAAAATCATACACAAATCAAACAATTCTAATGATGAGCAACAAATCTAAACCTAAAGAAAAAGCTCAACAATAATGCTTAACAACTACATTTTTTGTATCAGATTAAAATGCAATGGTAATAATCTAGGCAACATAATCTTGCATACAATCAAAATTGTTTTCCCTACAATACTAGCAATTTTCTTGAGAAACCAAGTGAATATGAATATATTCTATGAATACAAGAAAACTAACAATAGAACATTTCAAATAGTAATTAGCAATACTCCTAGTGTATCTTGTGTAATAATTTAAAAGAAAACAACATAATTCTTATTTATTGTAGCATACATTGAAAAGAAATGTCAAGAAGCAATATTAAGGAAATTATTGACAATGACCTACAACAAAAGTATAATTTTGTAATTGAATTTAAGGGAAAACAAACAACTAGGAAATGTTGTTATATGAAACTAGTTTAACAACTAACACTTCAATTACCAAATCAATGAAAAAAAATAAAAGAATGTTTATTTCTTCACCAACCAAAAATCCAATATTTGGAAAAATAATTTTAATTCAAACATATTGTTATAGGATAAATAGGTAAATGCGGACATAAACTAATCTACCTATATCTACCTGGATCTAGAACAAAACAGGACGGGACCTAACGCTTTCCCTAAGTTACAATAATTGATCTAACTGTCAAAGAAGGAATTGATGGCTTACCTTTGATATCGCTTCCTTTGTTGTTCCCGCTTCACTCCGGTGCTCTTGTGAAACCAGATCTGCAATGACACAAAACAACCAAAGTGAAAGAAACTGTGATAGATTCAATGAAAACTTAAACATGTGATCAAGGAGTCATGTAATAAAATCAGAATAATTTTATGGGGAAGAAACATGCCACTGTATTATATTGAATAAAAGTGCAAGATACAACCAAAATGCCTTGATGTCGCAAGTTCCCTTTTAGTGGTCCTTCATTCCAACATACACATATATTTGTTTCGGAGTTTGCATGAAGGTGATTTTCAAAATCTTGATGGGTGAATGCAGACCTCAAGCATCAACTTAAATAGTATTCTTCGCACAATCTCCGACCTATTCTTCCAACAATCCTTTGCTCAACTTTTCTTAACTATGCTTAACCTTTTCAATGAGAAACCCATTATTATATAGGAGAAGGTGAAGTGGTTAAAGGAATGAGGATGATCCCACCAGATCACAGAAGTTGGTAGGATCATAACCATATGGATGCCACCTCACATTCTAGAAGATTCCCCTTCTAGAAACTTCTTGAACCCCTTTCCTATTTTTGATTTTAAATGTCGTCGCACCCTGCTTATATAGCCACCTGCAGAAATCCCATGGGCTATCTATAGAGCAGCATGTGGAAATCAGTGATTTCCACACTGTACTCTATTGGCAGCCTGCAACGTCCTTCCAAAAAATAGATTTGTAGAGGAGGAAAACAATTACTCTTCCCAGGCAAAGATCATTTTGAGAGCCTGATCACATGCTTGTCAAGTCATCACTAGAGTGACCAAAATAATGTGTAACATAATTCCCCCCAAAGTATGAGGTTGGAACCTGTAACAACCGAAATACTTTGTAAATTACGTGTGTGTGTCGGGAACAAAGAACGCACCAATCAGGAACCTGCAAACAAACAAGCATCTGTACAATATGACACCATGTCTGAAGTAGGCATTCCCATTTTCAGACTACAAATGATTGAACTCATAAGTGTAATTCATGGCCACTAATGATACACCGTGGATCCATGTCATCAAAAATGCTACATGGCAACCAGGAATACACTGTGGATCTATGTACGAGAAAAAATTCAGACATAAACATAGTCACGAGGTATACCAAGTGGATCTATGTGTCGACACAAATCATCAATACTCCATCGCAACCTGGACCATGAATGATGAGATCCAGGGTCTTCTAACCTGTCGTCTATAAGTATGAATCTAACAACGAGATTACAGGTGTCGGAGTCGAGCATGGTCAGAAACCGCCTGATTACCGGTCATTAATGAAAAGTATTTCAGGAGCAAGTGGGTGTGGAAAGGTAGAAACTCCCAAACACCGAAATCCCAAAGTAAATCCTGGTCGTTGATCGGAAAGGATGCATGGTGCACGATCTATGATTCCAGAAGAATGTACCCCGGGAGGACGGATTGTTGGAGCGTTTGGATCACCCCAATGTTGAAGTCCCTAAGTGAACCTACACTTTCATATCCAGAGGGACACGTGGTGGAAATCCATTGTATACCGGCGAAAGAACTCTGGGAGGAATGAGTGCATAGGAGTTTGAAACTCCCGAAGCCAGAATAGCCAAAGTAGCTGGGGGTCATCGTTCTCTGGGAGGACACATGTCAATAGATCGTGGAATCCGGGTGAAATGCTCCAGGAGAAAGTGAGCGTGGAGAAGTTGAGAGTTGAGATTCCCAGAGGCC
The DNA here is from genome assembly GCA_009831015.1 of Picea engelmannii. Taxonomy (NCBI): domain Eukaryota; kingdom Viridiplantae; phylum Streptophyta; class Pinopsida; order Pinales; family Pinaceae; genus Picea; species Picea engelmannii. Next base: position 476,095 of record ML798970.1, read on the forward strand.
GGAGTCCCGAAGTGGATCAAAATTGTTGATTGCAAAGGGAAGTGTGGCGCTCGATGTTAGGGTCCTAACCCACACATAGGTAGAGCAATTTATTCGGATGTAATAAAGGTCAATATTAATAAGGCCTTTCAATAAAATAGAAGAAGGAGGATGTGAGAAGACCTAATAGAAGCTTCCGCTTCTAGAAGGATCTTCCTCTAGATGCTTCTTTTGATAGACATATTTAGTATAAATAAGAGTCGAGGGTATGACAACCCTAGCTTGGAGATTATTGTAATAGAGCACTGCTCGACTGGAGGTTGCCCCCTCGAAGAGGCCCATGAACATTGATTTCTGAATCAAAGTGCTATTTTTGTTGTTGTTCTTATATCATTTCTGTGTTATTGTGGAGATTATGCTGGTTATATTGCTGTTATTCTGCAATTTCTAGCATTTTATTTCTTTTCTGCATACTTTTTATATCTAGTATATTACAAGTGGTATCAGAGCACTTTCCTTGGTAGAATTTGTGGGTAAATTTGTTTTCACGGTAGAGACGCATTCCGACGTCTTTAAGCCACTTAGATCTGTTGTTACGCGCATAAACCCACGGTTGAGGGATTCATACACGCAGGAAATACAAGTGGTTCTTAAGCGCTCATCTGTTGGCCACCCTTGTAACCCCTGTTGGTACCCCTTCGAGTGGTAGTGCATCAGACAAAACCTGTGTACGGATTGACCTAGATTTCCTGAAGCCCTCTTTAGATAAACCGATCGGCCGCCTGATTGTTATAGTGCCACCGAGAACAACACTCGGGAAGATACTCTCTAGTACCTGGGTAGTCGGGTAGTACGGCTAAGGGTATGGTCTATCCTTTTTAGTTAGTGCCTTGAGATATTGGTCCGAGTACTATTGTTGGACCCCGCACGTATATTCGAGAGCTATAGCATAGGGAAAACCCTTGTCTGTAGAACCCTTGAGTACTTAACCCTTGGGGGACATAAACATAAACAAATTAGAACAGACAAGATCTATTACCGCGCAACTGTGTTCATGTTGCCAAATCACTACAATTTTCTTCCTGGTTAAGCATTTGGGGATTTCATCTCTGCAGTATTCTTCAGACCGAAGTATAACTCCACAGGTGTTTAAGAAAAAAAAAGTCTGGAAATTGTTTCACCATTATTTGAGACCTATTCCATTGGATTCATCTCTTCTCCCTTATCACATTCATCCATATCATTTTTTGGCAAAATTTATGACCTCGCCCACCCCATTTCAGTACCCCCATCCTCATGGCCCATACCCGTAGCCAAGACTTGGAAGCTCCCTTCAACACCTTGCAATCTAGTCTCCTCGAGACCCAAAAAGAAGTGAAACAAATCAGTGCCAATGTTGCCTCCATCGATACAACCATCCATACAACCATAAATACAACCATGCAATCCTCAATGGAGGAAGTCAAACAAGAACTGACCACCCAGCTTGAATCTGTCTTTTCATCACTCTGCACCAAACTGAAGATCCCTACAGATCACACTTTCCCTGACGCACCTCCAAAGACTGAAGGTGAACATTCCTCCCATTCCCATAACTTTCAGCACCATCACTTTCAACGTGACCTACGCCTTCCACGGGTGGATGTGACAAAATTCGATGGCTCAGACCCTACTGGTTGGGTAACCCAAATGGAACGTTATTTCTCTTTATACGGCATTACAGATGACTTGGCCAAACTCCGGTATGGTGTTCTCCATCTAGATCAAGAACGTTGGCAACGGTGGCAATGGAGAAAAACTTCACGTCAAGGGTATATTGCTTGGACACAATTTGTGACTGAGCTTTATGAATGCTTTAACATTGATGCCAACCATTTGGGCCGTTTAACAAAGTTGAAACAATCATGAATAGTGGAAGACTTTATAGTTGCCTATGAACACCTAGCTTTTCGAACAGAGGGCATGACTAATGCTTTTTTTCGAGAGTGTTTTATCATTGGCCTCAAGGATGAGATTCGGGCCCATGTCCACATGGCTCAACCTTCGAGTTGGGTGGAGGCTACTAAAAGAGATAAAGAAGCACAATAGGTTGTATCTTCTCAAAACCGAAAACCCTCCTTTATCCCTCACCCTAAACTCATAAATCCCACTACTCCCTCCGCCCCACTAAAGATCCAAAAATTGACCAGGGTTGAAATGGATGAATGCCAACTCAAAGGCCTTTGTTATAATTGTGATGAAAAATATTTCCCGGGCCACAAGTGTAAGGAATAAAATCTTTTTATGGCCATCTCTAAGGATATTTCAGAAGAGGATGTTGAAACTCCCCTTGTGTCTAAGTCACATGAAATCGCTAACATAACCCCTCCCTCAGACCCTCCCGAAGTAGACCCAGTCATTTCCCTCAATGATTTCACAGGATTCTCCGCTCCCCAAACCCTCAAGTTAATCGGTTACATCAAGCATCGAAAGTTCATCATTCTAGTTGATAGTGGAAGCACCCATAGTTTTATTCATCACCTCATTTCCCAAGAAACTCATTGCTACATCCATGCCGTCAACAATTTCCAAATCATGATTGCCAATGGTGGTTCCATGAAATGTGGAGGGCGTTGTGAAAATGTGTGTCTCCAAATCAGTGACTACCACCTATAATCCCGTATGTTTTCTATCGACATGGGTGGTTGTGACATTGTGTTGGGTGCAGACTGTCTAAGGACTTTGGGTCCCATTCTCATGGATTTTAAGGAATTAACCATGGAATTCGACCAGGAAGGTCACCAATATAAATTCCAAGGCATCACCGCTAGTTCACCTCAGATAATTAGTTCCCATCGCATGGAAAAGCTACTAAAAAAAGGTCATTCTGGTGTCATTGCCCAACTCCATTCCATACAAGCAACAGAGACACCCTCGGTGCTGCAAGACCTCCAAGCCCTCCTTTCTAAACATGAAATGGTATTTTCCACTCCCCAAGGACTCCCTCCTTCCTGTGGTGTTCATGATCATTACATTCCCATTCTAGTTGGAAGCCTTCCTCCCAATATCCATCTATATCGCCACCCCTTTTCATAAAAAAATGAAATTGAGAAAATGGTCCAGGAACTCCTTAATGCAGGCATTATCCACCCTAGTATGAGCCCCTACTCTTCTCCTGTCATCATGGTCCATTCCCTCAACAAACTGACCATTAATGTCAAATTTCCCATTCCTGTCATTGATGACCTCCTGGATGAATTGAGTGGTGCCCAATTCTTTACTAAAATTGATCTTTGCTCGGGCTATCACCAGATATATATGAAAGAGGCAGATATTCCCAAGACTGCCTTTCGCACTCATGAGGGCCACTATGAGTTTTTGGTCATGCCCTTTGGCTTGTGTAATGCCCCCTCCACCTTCCAAGGCCTCATGAATCATGTATTCCGTCCCTTTCTTCTTCATTTTGTCTTAGTTTTATTTGATGATATCCTCATCTATAGAAAAACCTAGACAGACCATCTTACTCATGTGGATCGAGTTCTCCATCTACTCTCTCAGCACCAACTTTTCCTGAAACAGTCTAAATGTTCTTTTGGTGCCTCAGAAGTAGAATACTTGGGTCATCTGGTTGACAAGGATGGCATCAGGGTGGATCCGAAAAAGATTGAGGCTATGCAAGACTTGCAGCACCCAAAGACTCTCAAAAGCTTGTGGGGATTTCTGGGCATAATAGGGTATTATCTCAAGTTTGTTAACAATTATGGAAAGATTGCAACACCTCTCACTATTCTCCTCAAAAAGAACTCTTTCAATTGGACTCCAGTTGTTGCTCAAGCTTTTCAAACCTTGAAGATGGCCATGTGCACCACTCTGGTTCTGGCCCTTCCTAATTTCACAAATACCTTTGTGTTGGAATGTGATGCCTCAGGGAAAGGAATTGGTGTTGTCCTTATGCAAGAGGGTCGACCTTTGGCCTTTACCAGCAAGAAACTATCTGAAAGGAACTTAGGAAAACCCATCTGTGAAAAATAAATGTTGGCTATTCTGCATACCGTTGATCTGTGGCAGCCTTATCTCTTGGGGCAACGTCTCCAAATTAAGACAGACCATCAAAGACTCAAGTATTTTCTGGAACAACGCATTTCCTCCCCGGAGCAACAAAAATGGGTGACTAAGCTCTTTGGATATGATTATGAGATCATTTACAACAAAGGAAAAGACAATGTGGTGGCAGATGCACTTTCCCGAAAATATGAAGAAGAAGGATCCCTTTTTTCTCTTTCCTTCATTGTACCAGATGTTTTCCAAGACGTTCGCCAAGAATGGCTACAAGATCCCAAAGGTTTGCATCTGATCCAAAAATTGTAGTCCAATGCTCCAACTCCCCCAGGGTACTCTTGGATCTAGGATGAGCTTCGATACAAAGGCCGTTTGTATTTAAGTAAACAATCAGAGCTTAAATCTGCGGTACTTTTTGAGCTTCATGCTACACCCATAGCGGGGCACTCTGGGTTCATCAAAACCTATGACAGGGTCAAACATTCTTTTTTCTGGGATGGTATGAAACAAGACATCCATAATTTTTTTGTTGAATGTGATGTGTGTCAACGCAAAAAGGGAGAAATAGTCAAATCTCTGGGCACACTACAACCGCTTCCAATTCCACCTGCTATTTGGAAGGATATCTCTATGGACTTTATTACCGGCTTACCCAAATCGGGAAATAAATCAGTCATAATGGTGGTTGTTGATCGCCTTTCCATGTATGCTCATTTATGTGCTCTTCAACACCCATTTACTGCATCCACAGTGGCTCAAATTTTCATGGACCAGGTCTTCAAGCTTCATGGCATGCCACACTCTATTGTTTCTGATCATGACCCAACTTTCACAAGCAATTTTTGGCAAGAACTTTTCAAGCTACAGGGCATCCAATTGCATCTCAGCACAACTTATTATCCCCAGACTGATCATCAAACGGAATTTGTCAACAAGTGTTTGGAAACATATCTAAGGCGTTTTGCCTCTGAAAAGAAAAATCAGTGGGCTCAATGGTTACCCCTAGCTTCATGGTGGTACAACACTTCCTACAATACAACTACATGCATGAATCCTTTTGAAGCGGTATATGGATAGAAGCCACCTTCAGTTCTCTCATACTTACCGGGTACCTCGAAGGTCCAGGCGGTTGACCAAACACTTATAGTTCGAGAGGATATTCTTCGTACCCTCAAAGAGAAATTGGTCATGGCACAGAATCACATGAAGCAACAGGCAGATCAAGGTCGCTCTGAACATCAATTTGCAGAAGGGGATCAGGTGTTTCTGCAACTGCAACCTTATAATCAAAATTCCCTCAAGGCAGAGCATTGTCAGAAGCTAGCGCCCAAATTTTATGGTCCTTATACAGTTCTCAAGCATGTGGGACAGGTCGCCTATCAATTAGCTCTACCCAATCATTTGAAGCTACATCCTGTTTTTCATGTTTCATGCTTAAAGAAGGCGATTGGAACTAGGTGACAAATTCAAACCAACCTTCCCGAGTTAGCTGAAGAAGGATCCATTTGGCTATAGCCAAAAGCAGTTTTGGACCAGCGTTAGCATCGCCTGCATCAGAGAACCATCAAGGAAGTGCTAGTCCAGTGGAAAGATGCAACTCTAGCAGATGCCACTTGGGAGCCAGCTACCATTCTGCAGCAGTTTCCACATCTCAAGCCTTGAGGACAAGGTTGTTTTTAAGGGGGTGGACATGTTAGTGTCCTAACCTGCACATAGGTAGAGAAATATATTCGGATGTAATAAAGGTCAATATTAATAAGGCCTTTCAATAAAATATAATAAGGCGAATGTAAGAAGACCTAATAGAAGCTTCCGCTTCTAGAAGGATCTTCCTCTAGATGCTTCTTTTGATAGACATATTTAGTATAAATAGGAGTCGAGGGTATGAGAACCCTATCTTGGATATTATTGTAATAGAGCATTGCTCGACTGGAGGTTGCCCCCTCAAAGAGGCCCATGAACATTGATTTCTAAATCAAAGTGTTATTTATGTTGTTGTTCGTATATCATTTCTGTGTTATTGTGGAGGTTATGTTGGTTATATTGTTGTTATTCTGCCATTTCTATCATTTTATTTCTGTTTTGCATACTTTTTATATATGGTATATTACACTCGATCTATAACTCCGAGTACAACATAATTTGGAGGAGAAGGGCATAGGAATGTTTGAAACTTCTGAATGTTGAAGTCCTGAAGTGAATAAGGACCGTCGAAATCCCCAAGGACATGTGGTGCCATATTGTGAACTTCGAAGAATTGCCATTCCGGGGGAATTTGTGCGGGGTTGTCTTAGCGCTTGTTGTTTTGGCGTCTGGTCACAACTCACGATCATATGAAAGTATAAGGGGAATGGAATAACTAGAAGGACTTAGAAGGGGATATTTTCTAGTTCTGATCAAAGTTCGGGGCATGGAGACCGCGACTGGAAATCCCTGGAAGAGAAGAATGAAATATAGACCCCTTAATGAGGGTATTGTTCTCTGAAGGAGAAAATAATTTTTATGCCCCGTCATGGGTGTGTTACAAATTGGTATCAGTGAATGGTTATAACACTTGGCCTTCCCGGGAGCCATTCCAACCGTCATATCTATGAGGTAGTCAACCCAACGTTGACCAACTCTGAGATATTTCAGTCGAGGAGTGAGTCAACCTCCTGAAGGGCCAGAGGTCGAAGTTCACCTGAGTTTTCGATCTTTGAGGACAGGTGTCAGAATATATACCACTTCTAAGAAAATTCACTCCATAGGAAAGCTTCTGGAAAGAGGTGAGAACTCCCAAAGGCCGAAGTGTCAGAGTTCATCCTGACCGTTGATAGTAAGGGATGCATGTCTGGAGATCTAACATTCCGGGAGGATTGCACTCCAGAAGTTTTCTTTGGTGATTACTTTGAAACTCCCAAGTGCGAAGCCCCGAAGTGATCTGTAGTCGTCGATTCGTGGGAGACATGCATCGATAGATCATTAACCTTAGGTGAAAGTATTTCAGGAGAAAGTGAGTGTGGAAAGGTAGAAACTCCTGAACGCTGAAATCCGAAAGTAAATACTGACCATTAATCAGGAAGGACGCATGGCGCACGTTCTATGATTCCAGAAGAATGTACTCCAGGAGGACGGATTGTTGGAGCGTTCTGATCACCCCAATGCCGAAGTCCCTAAGTGAACCTGCACTTTCATATCCAGAGAGACGCGTGGTGGAAATCCGTTGTATAAGGGTGAAAGCACTCCGGAAGGAACGAGTGCATAGAAGTTTGAAACTCCCGAAGCCCAAATAGCCAAAGTAGTTGGGGATCATCGATCTATGGGAGGACACATGTCAATAGATCATGGAATACGGGTGAAATGATCCGGGAGCAAGTGAGCGTGGAGAAGTTGAGACTTGAGATTCCCGAAGTGGATCAAAATCGTTGATTGCAAAGGGAAGTGTGGCGCTCGATGTTAGGGTCCTAACCTGCACATAGGTAGAGCAATATATTCGAATGTAATAAAGGTCAATATTAATAAGGCATTTCAATAAAATAGAATAAGGTTGATGTAAGAAGACCTAATAGAAGCTTCTTCTTCTAGAAGGATCTTCCTCTAGATGCTTCTTTTGATAGACATATTTAGTATAAATAGGAGTCCAGGGTATGAGAACCCTAGCTTGGAGATTATTGTAATAGAGTGCTGCTCGACTGGAGGTTGCCCCCTCGAAGAGGCCCGTGAACATTTCTTTCTAAATCAAAGTGTTATTTCTGTTGTTGTTCTTATATCATTTATGTGTTATTGTGGAGAATATGTTGGTTATATTGTTGTTATTCTTCCATTTCTAGCATTTTATTTCTGTTCTGCATACTTTTTATATCTGGTATATTGCACTCGATCTATAACTCCGGGTTCAACATAATTCGGAGGAAAAGGGAATAGGAATGTTTGAAACTTCTGAATGCTGAAGTCTTGAAGTGAATCAGGACCGTCGGAATCCCCAAGGACACGCGACAGTGGATTGTGAACTTCGGAGAATTGCCATTTCGGGGGAGTTCATGCGAGGTTGTCTTAGCGCCTGTTGTTTTTGGCGTCTGGTCACAGTTCACGATCATATGAAAGTATAAGGGGAATGGAATAGCCTGAAGGAATTAGAAGGGGATATTTTCTAGTTATGATCTCAGTTTGGGGCATGGAGACTGCGACTGGAAATCCCTGGAAGAGAAGAATGAAATAGAGAACCCTTAATGAGGGTATTGTTCTCTCAAGGAGAACGAAATCTTTATGCCCCGTCATGGGTGTGTTATAAATTGGTATCAGAGAATGGTTACAACACTTGTCCTGCTTGGGGGCATGCACGAGTCGCATAAAGAAGTATTGTTATATGCATTTACTCCTTGAGGAGAAGGATTGCAGATTGAACTTGTGATTTTGGGAATTCTTGTTGAATTTCAACAGAAGAATTTCTTTAACCCTTGGTCAAAGTTATAACCGTTCTTACCGGACTAGGGATATGCTAATTAACATTAATAATAAGATTTTAATGTGTATAGTTGAAGGTGGCAGGGTTTTTTCAAGGGTAGCTAAAGTTCGAAGGACGTATGACTTGGTGTTCGTAACATTGCCTCTAAGCATGGGCAGTTGGAAACTCAGGCACTGATGATGGATGATTATATAATGGTTAGTACCTTTGTGAGCTTAAAGGAATCTGATAGGATCAGGTAGGATCCTTGGTAGTATAATTACTGCTTTATATTAAACTTGGAGTAAATAAGTCCTCATGACCAGAGGAAAGGTGAGATGGGTAAAGTCCTATAGAAGTTGAGGCAAGAAGGTTTTCTTGCCAGTTGTTATAATATAAAAGGGAAAGTGACCCTAGTTGGTTATTTCCATAAAGAGAAGGAAACATCAATATGAGTTATAACTGTGAGATTAGAAGTGACTGTAATCTCTAACTAAAAGAACACTAATGATAAAAATAAGCTAGTATGATGAATACTTAGTTGTGTGTGTATGCTTGAGTGCATGGATTTAACGCATTGTGAAGCTTCTTCATATGCAGCCTCATATTAATACCAGCTAGGTACGAATGATATTAAATGTGAAAGTGATTCACATGCATGATGTAAGAGTATAAGTATACTAAAAGTCCAATATGGTTTCCCTGATGAGTGAAATGTGATGCAAGCATAGCACTTGCCAAGATTGAATGAATACCATGGATGCATGGTTGACTCCATTATGATTCATTATGGTAAAAATATTTTTCTATTAAAGCATGCTGATGTATCCTAAGAGTTAGGAGGAGCCTAACCCAGGGCTGCTCCGGAAAAGAGCAGAAATATCACAATAAGAAGTAGATTGCATAAGTAAAGGGGGAGAAAAGGAGGGACACTTTCCTCACCCTAAGAACCCTAATTTTTTTAACAAAGTTGTAGGATTAAAAGAGAAGTTATGGAAACCAGTATAGTTTATAAAAGGCAAGTAAAACCTCTAAGTATGATTAAATTAATAAATGAGTATGTTTAAATGATTAGGATTGGTTGAAGCCATGATTAAATGCAAACGGTAGGTAGTTCTTCCTATGCAAGAAAACCTTGGCAAGGAAAGATGGATCACCCGAGGGACTGTATAGCAGAGAAGGGGATGCCTGAGCCTGGGTCGAGAGGGTGAGTGAACACAAAGAAGATGAAACATTGATAGTTATTGTAAAATATTGATTGGAATCATGCACCCAATGGGTATGTCAAGGAAAAAAATGATCCTGGATAACAAAACAACCACGTGGATGCAAATCCACAAACTGTGAAGATAATTATTGTGCTAAGATTATGAAATTTTTTCCTAGAAATGTTTATGCAATGTTTTCGCATAAGACTATGATTAACGTACTTGATTGTCTAAGAATTATTGAAAGCGGGTGACAAAGATTAAGGGTCTGAAAAAAGGACCTGTCCGAGAGAGAAAGATCAATATTTCTGAAACAACTGGATGAGAAAGGCATGACAAGTGTTTTTGAGGAAGAACACCAAGGACGGTGTTCCTTTAAGGGGGAGGGAATTGTAACACCCTGTTTCCACCAGTTTGTAATTAATCATAAAATAGGAATTACCATGCTAAGGCATGTGGAAAATGTAAAAGTATTGTTCTTTGAGTTGCCAATAACTGACTGTGGGGGTCAATCCTTGAATGTACTAGCCATGATATCACTAGAGGAATAATGTGAAAAATATACGAGAGGGTTCATTATATCAATTAACCCCAAATTTCCCTTGATGAGGATGATAAACCTCCTTCAGATCCCAAGGAGAGAAATCAATTAAGGAAGAAAAGACCAGTGGTTGAATTATCAACTACCCCCATGAATGGGAGCATGGGCTAGCTACAGAATGTCATCTCGAAGTACCACAAAGACCTGTAAACCCAAGATTCCTTCTGATAGAAGGAACGTGATGGGTCGACAACCTTCCAAAGGAAGGAAGGTAAGATATATACACATGGACAACCAGAGAGGACAAAGAAGGGGAGTGAAAGCTTGTAAAGGAGTGGCGCGGAGCTATCTAGTGAGAGGAAAAACAGAAGGCTACGAGTTTGATGTTGGGCGAGCATCTGATAAACCTCATTGAGGCCATAACATAGAGAGAGAAATCCATGAAAGTTCGTAGAGAACAAAACACGAGCAGAAGATGGAACAGAGAAAGGATCTTGAGAACTATGAGAGTTCCCTGGTGATATCATGGCTTGGCATGGGGGTGGCGAGAGTGATAAGAATGAATGCCTCTGAGCTTATGGTAGGGTGGAAGGACGAACACCCACAGTCAGTTAGTTGACGACAACCTGTAATAGATATGTAATTGCATATCTGGTGTGTTTAAGTAGTACTGTGATCTAAAGTTAGATATCTTGTGAATGACCTAGAGATGGTTATGATTGCTTAGCGATTCATATTGTATTCCTTCTTTTGTATCTACCTCATTGTGTAATTAGGCAAGTAGGAAATCATATGGATAGGACATGTGATATACTCGTAAATGCTTGTGTCTTGTGGAGGCATAAGCTAGAGTCACGAATTGTGTGTTCGTCGACCATGAACACAGTTTAATATACGCATGTCAACCTTCCTAATCATTTTGAGTCCCTTGGAGGATGAATTATGTTAATCTTAGGAGAGGTAGTGCAGATATGCATAGGCTCCCTGTGAGGCAAGCAAAGACCGAGACCCACTTAAGTCCTAGACTTGATGAATGAGCACAAGGGGTGCGCGGAAGACTCTTCTAAGAGTCAAGTCCAGGAGAAAGAGCACAAATATCTTAAGCCCTTCATAACTGACGAAGCTCGGGAAGGATAACAAGATTTAAGTATCGAAAGGGAAGGTTCCTTTGTTTGGAAGATGAACGAATGAGATCTGTTCGGGAAGAGCCAACGTCTATTGTGACCATTGGATATGGGAAGGAGCGCGACAGTTAACCCCTTGAGTCCTTTGGACTTCGCGAGTTCGTCGAATTAAGAAAGTTCATGATAAGGGATGTAAAATCCCCGAAGTCCCGAAGTTAATCTGGGCATTATATTTGAGGATGCCAGGGAGCCATCTTGACCTTCAGATCTATGAGGTAGTGAGCCCGACATTGACCAAGTCTGGGAGATTTCAGTCGAGGAGTGAGTAAACCTCCCGAAGCCTCGGAGGTTGGAGTTCACCTGAGCCTTCGATCTTTGAGGACAGGTGTCAAAATATCTACCACTTCAGAGAAAAGTCACTCCATAGGTAACCTTGTGGCAAGAGGGGAGAACTCCCAAAGGCTGAAGTATCGAAGTTCATCCTGACCATTGATAGTAGGGGATTCATGTTTGGAGATCTGACACTCCGGGAGGATTGCACTCCGGAGGTTTTCATTGATGAGTAATTTGAAACTCTCGAAGCGCGAAGCCCCGAAGTGATCTGTAGCCGTCGATTCGTGAGAGACACGTGTCGATAGATCATTAACTTTGGGTGAAATATTTTTGGGAGAAATTGAATTTGGAAAGGCAAAACCTCCCAAATGCCGAAATCCCAAAGTAAATCCTGACCGTTGATTGGGAAGGACGTGTGGCACACGATATTTGATTCTAAAAGAATGTACTCTGGGAGGATGGATTGTTGGAGCATTCGGATCAGCCGAATGCCGAAGTCCCGAAGTGAACCTGGACCATCAGATCCAGATGGACGCATGGCGAAAATCCGTTGTATTTGGGTGAAAGCACTCCGGGAGGAACGAGTGTGTAGGATTTTGAAACTCACAAAGCCCGAATAGCCAAAGTAGCTGGGGGTCGTCGATCTGTGGGAGGACACGTGTCAATAGATTGTGGACTCCGGGTGAAACTCTTTGGGAGAATGTGAGCGTGGAGAAGTTGAGTGTTGATATTCCCGAAGGCCGGAGTCCCGAAGTGGATCACAACCGTTGATTGCGAAGTGACGTGTGGCACTCGAGCTATAACTCTGAGTACAACGTACTTCGGTGGAAAAGGGCATATGAATTTTTGAAACGTCCAAATTCCGAAGTCCCAAAGTGAATCAGGACCATCGGAATCCCCAAGGACACACGACGTCAGAATGTGAACTTCAGAGAATTTCCATTCCGGGGGAATTCGTGTGGGGTTGTCTTATCGCCTGTTTTTTTGGCGTGTGGTCACAGCTCACGATCATATGCAAGTATAAGGGGAATGGAAGAACCCGTCGGACTTAGAAGGGGATATTTTCTAGTTCTGAGCTCAGTTGAGAGCATGGAGGTCGTGGCTGGAAAGCCTTGGAAGAGAAGAATGAAATAGAGACCCCTTAATGAGGGTATTTTTCTCTCAAGGATAATGAAATTTTTATGCCCCGTCATGGATGTGTTACAGAAATAAAAGATCATTCCAACCCAACATTCCAAAGAAGAACAATAAAACCACATTCAATGATCGTCCTCATTTTGGTGCCCTTGATACTACCCAATCCATCCAGTGTGAAATAAAAGAGCATGCACCTCTATAGAGGAATTAAC
>ML798970.1:513813-526399 GCA_009831015.1 Picea engelmannii
TAGCATACATTGAAAAGAAATGTCAAGAAGCAATATTAAGGAAATTATTGACAATGACCTACAACAAAAGTACAATTTTTTAATTGAATTTAAGGGAAAACAAACAACTAGGAAATGTTGTTATATCAAACTAGTTTAACAACTAACGGATTGTTGGAGCGTTTGGATCACCCCAACGCCGAAGTCCCTAAGTGAACCTGCACTTTCATATCCAGAGGGATGCGTGGTGGAAATCTGTTGTATACGGGTGAAAGCACTCTGGGAGGAACAAGTGCATAGGAGTTTGAAACTCCCGAAGCCCGAATAGCCAAAGTAGCTGGGGGTCATTGATCTCTGGGAGGACACATGTCAATAGATCGTGGAATCTGGGTGAAATGCTCCGGGACCAAGTGAGCATGGAGAAGTTGAGAGTTGAGATTCCCGAAGGTTGGAGTCTCAAATTGGATCAAAATCGTTGATTGCAAAGGGAAGTGTGGCGCTCAATGTTAGGGTCCTAACCCGCACATAGGCAGAGAAATATATTCTGATGTAATAAAGGTCAATATTAATAAGGCCTTTCAATAAAATAGAATAAGATGTAGGAAGACCTAGTAGAAGCTACCATTCTGCAGCAGTTTCCACATCTCAAGCCTTGAGGACAAGGCTATTTTTAAGGGGGTGGACATGTTAGGGTCCTAACCCACACATAGGTAGAGAAATATATTCAGATGTAATAAAGGTCAATATTAATAAGGCCTTTCAATAAAATAGAATAAGGCAGATGTAAGAAGACCTAATAGAAGCTTTCGCTTCTATAAGGATCTTCCTCTAGATGCTTCTTTTGATAGACATATTTAGTATAAATAGGAGTCAAGGGTATGAAAACCCTAGCTTGGAGATTATTGTAATAGAGCGTTGCTCAACTGGAGATTGCCCCCTTGAAGAGGCCCGCAAACATTGATTTCTGAATCAAGGTGCTATTTATGTTGTTGTTCTTATATCATTTATGTGTTATTTTTGAGATTATTCTGGTTATATTGTTGTGATTCTGCCATTTGTAGCATTTTATTTATGTTTTGCATACTTTTTATATCTGTTATATTACAAGTGGTATGAGAGAACTTTGCTTGGCAGAATTTGTGGGTTATTTTTTTTCCAGGGTAGAGACGTATTCCGACGTCTTTAAGCCACAGAGATATGTCGTTACGTGCATAAACCCACAGTTGAGGGATTCATACACGCAGGAAATATAAGTGGTTCTTAAGCGCACATATGTTGGCCACCCTTGTAACCCCTGTTGGCACCCCTTCGAGTGGTAGTGCCTCAGACAAAACTTGTGTACGGATTGACCTAGATTTCCTGAAGCCCTCTTTAGATAAATCGATCGGTCGCCTGACTGTTATAGTGCCACCGAGAACAGCACTCGGGAAGATACTCTCTAGTACCTGGGTAGTCGAGTAGTACGGCTAAGGGTATGGTCTATCATTTTTAGTTAGTGCCTTAAGATATTGGGCCAGGTACTACTGTTGGACCCTGCACGTATATCAAAGAGATATAGCACAGGGCAAACCCTTGTCTGTAGAACCCTTGAATACCTAACCCTTGGTGGACAGAAACATAAACAAATTAAAACATACAAGATCTATTGTCGCGCAGCTGTGTTCGGGTTTCCAAATCACTACACTTTTCTTCCTAGTTAAGCATTTGGGGATTTCATCTTTGTAGTATTCTTCAGACCGGAGTATAACTCCGCAGGTGTTAAAAAAAAAAAAGTCTAGAAATTTTTTCACCATTAGTTGAGACCTATTTCATTGGATTCATCTCTTCAGTTCCCCCATCCTCATGGCCCATACCCATAGCCAAGACTTGGAAGCTCGCTTCAACACCTTGCAATCTAGTCTCCTCGAGACCCAAAAAGAAGTGAAACAACTTAGTGCCAATGTTGCCTCCATCGATACAACCATCCATACAACCATAAATACAACCATGCAGTCCTCAATGGAGGAAGTCAAACAAGAACTGACCACCCAGCTTGAATCTGTCTTTTCATCACTTTGCACCAAATTGAAGATTCCTACAGATGACACTTTCCCTGATGCACCTCCAAAGACTGAAGGTGAACATTCCTCCCATTCCCATAACTTTCAGCACCATCACTTTCAATGTGACCTACGCCTTCCATGGGTGAATGTGATCAAATTCGATGGCTCAGACCCCACTGGTTGGGTAACCCAAATGGAACATTATTTCTCTTTATACGGCATTACAGATGACTTGGCCAAACTCTGGTATGGTGTTCTCCATCTAGATCAAGAATGTTGGCAATGGAGAAAAACTTCCCATCAAGGGTATATTGCTTGGACACAATTTGTGACTGAGATTTATGAACGCTTTGACACTGACGCCAACCATTTGCTCTATTTGACAAAGTTGAAACAATCAACAATAGTGGAAGACTTTATAGCTACCTTTGAATGCCTATCTTTTTGAAGAGAGGGCATGACTGATGCTTTTTTTCGAGTGTTTTATCAGTGGCCTCAAGGATGAGATTCGGGTCCATGTCCCCATGGCTCGAACTTCGAGTTGGGTGGAGGCTACTAAAAGAGCTAAAGAAGCACAATAGGTTGTATATTCTCAAAACCAAAACCCCTCCTTTATCCCTCGCCCTAAACCCGTAAATCCCACTACTCCCTCCGTCCCACTAAAGATCCAAAAATTGACCAGGTCTGAAATGGCTGAATGCCAACTCAAAGGCCTTTGTTATAATTGTGATGACAAATCTTTCCCAAGCCACAAGTGTAAGGAATAAAATCTTTTTATGGCCATCTCTAAGGATATTTTGAAAGAGGATGTTGAAACTCCCCTTGTGTCTGAGTCACCTGAAATCACTGACATAACCCCTCCTTCAGACCCTCCCAAAGTAGACCTGGTCATTTCCCTCAACGCTCTCACAGGATTCTCCTCTCCCCAAACCCTCAAGTTAATCGGTTACATCAAGCATCGGAAGGTTGATAGTGGAAGAACCCATAGTTTTATTCATCACCGCATTGCCCAAGAAACTCATTGCTACATTCATGCCGTCAACAATTTCCAAATCATGATTTCCAATGGTGGTTCCATGAAATGTGGAGGGCTCTATGAAAATGTGCGTCTCCAAATTGGTGACTGCCACCTAAAATCCCATATGTTTGCTATCAACATGGGCGGTTGTGACATTGTGTTGGGTGCAGACTGGCTAAGGACTTTGGGTCCCTATCTCATGGATTTTAAGGAATTAACCATGCAATTCGACCAGGAAGGTCACCAATATAAATTCCAAGGCATCACCATTGGTTCACCTGAGATAATTAGTTCCCATCGCATGGAAAAGCTATTAAAAAAAGGTCATTCTGGTGTCATTTCCCAACTCCATGCCATACAAGCAACAAAGACACCCTCGGTGCCGCAAGACCTCTAAGCCCTCCTTTCTAAACATCAAATGGTATTTTCCACTCCCCAAGGACTCCCTCCTTCCCATGGTGCTCATGATCATTACATTCCCATTATACCTGGAAGCCTTCCTCCCAATATCCGTCCGTATCGCCACCCCTTTTCACAAAAAAATGAAATTGAGAATATGGTCCAAGAACTCCTTAATGCAAGCATTATCCGCCCTAGTATGAGCCCTTACTCTTCTCCTGTCGTCATGGCCCTGAAGAAAGAAGGTTCTTGATGAATGTGTCATGAATTCCGTGCCCTCATCAAACTGACCATTAAGGACAAATTTCCCATTCCTGTCATTGATGACCTCCTAGATGAATTGAGTGGCGCCCAATTCTTTACTAAACTTGATCTTCGCTCAGGATATCACCAGATATGTATGAAAGAGGTAGACATTTCCAAGACCACCTTTCGCACTCATGAGGGCCACTATGGGTTTTTGGTCATGCCCTTTGGCTTGTGTAATGACCCCTCCACCTTCCAAAGTCTCATGAATCATGTCTTCCGTCCCTTTCTCCGTCATTTTGTCTTAGTTTTCTTTGATGATATTCTCATCTATAGAAAAAGCTGGACAGACCATCATACTCATGTGGATCGAGTTCTCCATCTACTCTCTCAGCACCAACTTTTCCTGAAACAGTCTAAATGTGCTTTTGGTGCCTCAGAAGTAGAATACTTAGGTCATCTGGTTGGCAAGGATGGCGTTGGGGTGGATCTGAAAAAGACTAAGGCTATGGAAGACTGGCCGCAGCCAAAGACTCTCAAAATCTTGCAGGGATTTCTGGGCTTAATAGGGTATTGTCGCAAGTTTTTTAAGAATTATGGAAAGATTGCATCACATCTCACTGCTCTCCTAAAAAAGAACTCTTTCACTTGGACTCCAGCTGTTGCTCAAGATTTTCAAACCTTGAAGATGGCTATGTGCACCAGTCTGGTTTTGGCCCTTCCTAATTTCACAAAGACCTTTGTGTTGGAATGTGATGCCTTAGGGAAAGGAATTGGTGTTGTCCTTATGCAAGAGGGTCGACCTTTGGACTTTACTAGCAAGCAACTATCTGAAAGGAACTTGAGCAAACCCATCTATGAAAAGTAAATTTTGGCTATTATGCATGTCATTGATCTATGGTGGCCTTATCTCTTGGGGCAACGTTTCCAAATTAAGACAAACCATCAAAGCCTCAAGTATTTTCTGGAACAATGCATTTCCTCCCCGGAGCAACAAAAATTGTTGACTAAGTTCTTTGGATATGATTATCAGATCATTTACAAGAAAGGAAAAGACAATGTGGTGGCAGATGCACTTTCCCAAAAATATGAAGAAGAAGGATCCCTTTTTTCTCTTTCCTTCATTGTACCAGATTGGTTCCAAGCCGCTCGCCAGGAATGGCTACAAGATCCCAAAAGTTCGCATTTGATCCAGCAATTGTAGTCCAATGCTCCATCTCCCCCAGGGTACTCTTGGCTACAGGATGAGCTTCGATACAAAGGCCGTTTGTATTTAAGTAAAAAATCAAACTTAAATCCACAGTACTTTCTGAGCTTCATGCTACACCCACAGCGGGGCAATCCGGGTTCACCAAAACCTATGACAGAGTCAAACGTTCATTTTTCTGGGATGGTATGAAATAGGAAATCCGTAATTTTGTCATTGAATGTGATGTGTGTCAATGCAACAAGGGAGAAATAGTCAAATCTCCGGGCACACTACAACCGCTTCCAATTCCACCTGCTATTTGGAAGGATATCTCTATGGACTTTATTACCAGCTTACCCAAATCAGGAAATAAATCAGTCATAATGGTGGTTGTTGATCGCCTTTCCAAGTATGCTCATTTCTACGCTCTTCAACAGCCATTTACTGCATCCATGGTGGCTCAAATTTTCATGGACCAGGTCTTCAAGCTTCATGGCATGCCACACTCTATTGTTTCTGATCATGACCCAACTTTCACAAGCAATTTTTGGCAAGAACTATTCAAGCTACAGGGCACCCAATTGCATCTCAACACAGCTTATCATCCCCAGACTGATGGTCAAATGGAAGTTGTCAACAAGTGTTTGGAAACATATATGAGGTGTTTTTCCTCTGAAAAGAAAAATTAGTGGGATCAATGGTTACCCCTAGCTAAATGGTGGTACAACACTTCCTACCATACAACTACATGCATGAATCCTTTTGAAGCAGTATATGGACAGAAGCCACCTTCAGTTCTCTCATACTTACCAGGTACCTCGAAGGTCCAGGCGGTTGAAAAAACACTTATAGTTCGAGAGGATATTCTCTGTACCCTCAAAGAGAACTTTGTCATGGCACATAATCGCATGAAGCAACAAGCAGATCAAGGTCGCTCTGAACATCAATTTGTGGAAGGGGATCAGGTATTTCTGTGACTGCAGCCTTACAAGCAAACTTCGCTCAAGGCTGAGTATTGTCAGAAGCTAGTGCCCAAATTTTATGGTCCTTATACATTTCTCAAGCGTGTGGGACAAGTCGCCTATCAGTTAGCTTTGCCCAGTCATTCGAAGCTACATCCTGTTTTTCATGTTTCATTCTTAAAGAAGGTGATTGGAACTAGGTGCCAAATTCAAACCAACCTTCCCGAGTTATCTGAAGAAGGATCCATTTGGCTACAGCCAGAAACAGTTTTGGACCAGCGTGAGCGTCGCCTGCGTAAGAGAACCATCAAGGAAGTTCTAGTCTAGTGGAAATATACAACTCCAGTGAATGCCACTTGGGAACCAGCTACCATTCTGCAGCAGTTTCCACATCTCAAGCCTTGAGGACAAGGCTATTTTTAAGGGGGTGGACATGTTAGGGTCCTAACCCACACATAGGTAGAGAAATATATTCAGATGTAATAAAGGTCAATATTAATAAGGCCTTTCAATAAAATAGAATAAGGCAGATGTAAGAAGACCTAATAGAAGCTTTCGCTTCTATAAGGATCTTCCTCTAGATGCTTCTTTTGATAGACATATTTAGTATAAATAGGAGTCGAGGGTATGCGAACCATAGCTTGGAGATTATTGTAATAGAGCGTTGCTCGACTGGAGGTTGCTCCCTCGAAGAGGCCCGTGAACATTGCTTTCTGAATCAAGGTGTTATTTATGTTGTTGTTCTTATATCATTTCTGTGTTATTGTGGAGATTATGCTGGTTATATTGTTGTTATTCTACCATTTCTAGCATTTTATTTTTGTTCTGCATACTTTTTATATCTGGTATATTACACTCGATCTATAACTTCGGGTACAACGTAATTCGGAGGAAAAGGGCATAGGAATGTTTGAAACTTCCTAATGTTGAAGTCTCGAAGTGAATAAATACCGTCAGAATCCCCAAGGACACGCGGCATCGAATTTTGAACTTCGAAGAATTGCCATTCTGGGGGAATTCGTGTAGGGTTGTCTTAGTGCCTGTTGTTTTCGCGTTTGGTCACAGCTCACGATCATATGAAAGTATAAGAGGAATGGACTAACTCGAAGGACTTAGAAGGGGATATTTTCTAGTTCTAATCTCAGTTCAAGGCATGGAGACCGCGACTGGAAATCCCTGGAAGAGAAGAATGAAATAGAGACCCCTTAATGAGGGTATTGTTCTCTCAAGGAGAACGAAATTTTTTTGCAGCGTCGTGGGTGTGTTACAAATTGGTATCAGAGAATGGTTACAACACTTGGCGGGCCTGGGATCCATCCCAACTGTCATATCTATGAGGTATTCAACCCAACGTTGAACAACTCCGAGAGATTTCAATCAAGGAGTTAGTCAACCTCACGAAGGCCCAGAGGCCAGAGAAAAGTCACTCCATAGGAACGCTTCTGGAAAGAGGTGAGAAATCCTGAAGGCCGAAGTGTCGGAGTTCATCCTGACAGTTGATAGTAGGGGATGCATGTCTGGAGATCTAACACTCTGGGAGGATTGCACTCTGGAGGTTTGCGTTGGTGAGTACTTTGAAACTCCCAAGTGTGAAGCCCCAAAGTGATCTGTAGTCGTCGATTCGTGGGAGACACGTGTCGATAGATCATTAACCTTGGGTGAAAGTATTTCAGGAGAAAGTGAGTGTGGAAAGGTAGAAACTCCCGAATGCTGAAATCCCAAAGTAATTCATGACCGTTGATCGGGAAGGATGCATGGTGCACGATCTATGATTCCAGAATAATGTACTCAGGGATTACAGATTGTTGGAGCGTTCGGATCACCCCAACGACGAAGTCCCTAAGTGAACCTACACTTTCATATCTAGAGGGATGCATGGTAGAAATCCATTGTATACGGGTGAAAGCACTCCGGAAGGAACGAGTGCATAAGAGTTTGAAACTCCCGAAGCTCGAATAGCCAAAGTAGATGGGGGTCATCGATCTATGGGAGGACACATGTCAATAGATCATGGAATTCGGGTGAAATATTCTGGCAGCAAGTGAGCGTGGAGAAGTTGAGAGTTGAGATTCTCGAAGGCTGGAGTCCCAAAGTGGATCAAAATCATTGATTGCAAAGGGAAGTGTGGTGCTCGATGTTAGGGTCCTAACCCGCACATAGGTAGAGCAATATATTCAGATGTAACAAAGGTCAATATTAATAAGGCCTTTCAATAAAATATAATAAGGCGGATGTAAGAATCCCTAATAGAAGCTTACGCTTCTAGAAGAATCTTCCTCTAGATGCTTCTTTTGATAGACATATTTAGTATAAATGGGAGTCGAGGGTATGAGAACCCTAGCTTGGAGATTATTGTAATAGAGCGCTGCTCGACTGGAGGTTTCCCCCTCGAAGAGGCCCGTGAACATTGCTTTTTGAATCAAAGTGTTATTTCTGTTGTTGTTCTTATATCATTTCTGTGTTATTGTGGAGATTATGTTGGTTATATTGTTGTTATTTTTCCATTTCTAGCATTTTATTTATGTTCTGCATACTTTTTATATCTGATATATTGCACTCGATCTATAACTCTGGGTACAACGTAATTCAGAGGAAAAGGGCATAGGATTGTTTGAAACTTCTGAATGCTGAAGTCCCGAAGTGAATCAGGACCATTGGAATCCCCAAGGACACATGGAGTCGGATTGTGAACTTCAGAGAATTGCCATTCCGGGGGGATTCGTGCGGGGTTTTCTTAGCGCCTGTTGGTTTGGCATCTGGTCACATCTCACGATCATATGAAAGTATAAGGGGAATGGAATAACCCGAAGGACTTAGAAGGGGATATTTTCTAGTTTTGATTTCAGTTCGGGGCATGGAGACCGCGACTGGAAATCCCTGGAAGAGAATAATGAAACAGAGACCCCTTAATGAGGGTATTGTTCTCTCAAGGAGAACGGAATTTTTATGCCCCGTCGTGGGTGTGTTATAAATTCGTATTAGAGAATGGTTACAACACTTGGCCTAATTGGGTGCATGCACGAGTCGCATAAAGAGGTATTGTTATATGCATTTACTCCTTGAAGACAAGGATTGCAGATTGAACATGTGATTTTGGGAATTCTTGTTGAATTTCAGCAGAAGAATTTCTTTAACCCGTGGTCAAAGTGATAACTATTCTTACCGGAGTAGGGATATGCTAATTAACATTAATAATAAGATTTTAATGTGGATAGTTGAAGGTGGCAGGGTTTTTTCAAGGGAAGTTGAAGCCCGAAGGACGTATGACTTGGTGTTCGTAACATTGCGTCTAAGCATGGGCAGTTGGAACCTGAGGCACTGATGATGGATGATTATATAATGGTTAATACTTTTGTGGGCTTAAAGGAATCTGATAGGATCAGGTAGGATCCTTGGCAGTATAATTTCTGCTTTATATTAAACTTGGAGTATATAACTGCTCATGACCAGAGGAAAGGTGAGATGGGTAAAGTCCTATAGAAGTTGAGGCAAGAAGGTTTTCTTGCCAGCTGTTATAATATAAAAGGGAAAGTGACCCTAGTTGGTTATTTCCATAAAGAGAAGGAAACATGAGTATGAGTTATAATTGTGAGATTAGTCATGTAAGCGACTGTAATCTCTAACTAAAAGAACACTAATAATAAAAATAAGCTAGTATGATGAATAGTTAGTTGTGTGTATGCTTGAGTGCATTGATTTAACACATTGTGAAGCTTCTTGATATGAAGCCTGATATTAATACCACCTAGGTACGAATTATATTAAATGTGTAAGTGATGCACATGCATGATGTAAGAGTATAAGTATACTAAAAGCCCAATATGGTTTCCCTGATGAGTGAAATGTGAGGCAAGCATAGCACTTGCCAAGATTGAATGAATACCATGGATGCATGGTTGACTCCATTATGAAGAGTCAAGAAAGTTATGTTTTGAATGATATCTTAAGGAGAATGTGCTCCATCTCCCTAGGAAAATCCAGTACAAATAAATGAAAGAGTAAATGAGAAAGGATGCTCTGTTGTCATGATAAGAGGAAAATGATAAGTAGTACTGTGAGTTAAAGTTAGATATCTTGTGAATGACCTAGAGATGGTTATGATTTCTTAACGATTCATACTGTATTCCTTCTTTTGTATCTACCTCATTGTGTAATTAGGCAAGTAGGAAATCATATGGATAGGACGTGTTATATACTCGTAAAGGCTTATGTCATGTGGAGGCATAAGCTAGAGTCACGAATTGTGTGCTGATCAACCATGGACACAATTTCTTGTATGCATGTCAACCTTCCTAATCGTTTTGAGTCCCTTGGAGGACAAATTCTGTTAATCTCAGGAGGGGTAGTGCAAATATGCACAGGCTCCCTGTGAGGCAAGCAAAGACCGAGACCCACTTAAGTCCTAGACTTTATGAATGAGCGTAAGGGGTGCGCGGAAGACTCTTCTAAGAGTCAAGTCCAAGAGAAGCACAAATATCTTAAGTCCTTCATAACTGACGAAGATCAGGAAGGATAACGACATTTAAGTATCGAAAGGGAAGGTTCCTTTGTTTGGAAGATGAACGAAGGAGACCTATTCGGGAAGAGACAACGTCCATTGTGACCGTTGGATATGGGAAGGAGGGTGGCAGTTAACCCCTTGAGTCCTTTGGACTTCGCAAGTTCGGCGAATTGAGAAAGTTCATGATAAGGGAGGTAAAATCCCCGAAGTCCCGAAGTTAATCTGGGTCTTAGATATGAGGATGCCCGAGAGCCATCCCGACCTTCAGATCTATGAGTTAGTGAGCCCGACACTGACCAACTCTGGGATATTTCAGTCGAGGAGTGAGTCAACCTCCCGAAGGCCCAGAGGCCGGAGTTCACCTGAGCCTTCAATCTCCGACGACAGGTGTCAAAATACCTACCACTTCGGAGAAAAGTCACTCAGTAGGAAACCTTTTGTCAAGAGTCGAGAACTCCCGAAGGCCGAAGTACCGTAGTTCATCCTGACCATTGATAGTAGGGGATTCATGTCCGGAGATCTGACACTCCGGGAGGATTGCACTCCGAAGGTTTGCGTTGATGAGTACTTTGATCATTAACTTTGGGTGAAATATTTTCGGGAGAAAGTGAATTTGGAAAGGTAGAAACTCCCAAATGCCGAAATCCTGAAGTAAATCCTGACCGTTGATTAAGAAGGATGCGTGGCGCACGATATTTCATTCCGAAAGAATGTACTCCGGGAGGACGGATTGTTGGAGTGTTAGGATCATCCGAACGCCGAAGTCCCGAAGTGAACCTGGACCATCAAATCCAGATGGATGTGTGGTGGAAATCCATTGTGTTCGGGTGAAAGCACTCCGAGAGGAACGAGTGTGTAGGATTTTTAAACTCACGAAGCCCGAATAGCCGAAGTAGTTGGGGGTCATCGATCTGTGGGAGGACACGTGTCAATAGATCGTGAACTCTCGGTGAAACGCTTTGGGAGAAAGTGAGTGTGGAGAAGTTGAGCGTTGATATTCCCAAAGGTCGGAGTCCCGAAGTGGATCACAACCGTTGATTGTAAAGTGATGTGTTGCACTTGAGCTATAACTCCGAGTACAACGTACTTCAGTGGAAAAGGGCATAGGAATGTTTGAAACGTCCAAATTCCGAAGTCCCGAAGTGAATCAGGACCATCGGAATCCCCAAGGACACGCGACATCAGAATGTGAACTTTAGAGAATTGCCATTGCGGGGGAATTTGTGTGGGGTTGTCTTATCGCCTGTTGTTTTGGCGTGTGGTCACAGCTCACGATCATATGTAAGTATAAGAGGAATGGAAGAACCTGTCGGACTTAGAAGGGGATATTTTCTAGTTCTGAGCTCAGTTCAGAGCATGGAGGTCGTGGCTGGAAAGCCCTGGAAGAGAAGAATGAAATGGAGACCCCTTAATGAGGGTATTGTTCTCTCAAGGATAACGAGATTTTTATGCCCCGTCATGGGTGTGTTATAGAAATAAAAGATCATTCCAACCCAACATTCCAAAGAAGAACAATAAAACCACATTCAATGATCGTCCTCATTTTGGTGCCCTTGATAATACCCAATCCATCCAATGTGAAATAAAATAGCATGCACCTCTACAGAGGAATTAACGTCTGGTTGTCGTTTGCATGTTTGGGTTGACACTTAGGTTTATGGTGCATAGTCATAAATTAGTTTGTATCATTGGTGGGGGTATCTTCCTGCCACCCCCACCCCCCACATTTATTTTCATCACTCATAATTTAACTCTGAAATTGCCCTGGATGTCTACACTTATATTATAGATGCACAGAACTTGTAAAAACTCTATTTTTTAAAACTCTTCTGCTACTTGAACTCTTGATGAGTCCTGCTAGGAAGACATCTTGCAGAGTTGTCTTACATTGCAAATGACGTACTATGATAGAATAATACCCTAGAAAAGTGGCACTGTTTATCCCAACCCCTCACACATTTATCTTCATCCCTCCTAATTTAACTCCCAAATTGCCCTCGATGTCTCAACTTGAATTATATATGCACGAGACGTGGAAAAACTCTATTTTTTCAAACTCCCCTGCTAGTACTTGAACTCTGGATGAGTCTTGCTAGGAATACATCTTGCAGAAGAATCCCCTAACACGGTGGCACTTTTTAATCCTCTCTTCTTCATCAACACAAGGCCATGATAAATTGAAAGTGCTTCTGTCTCATTGTTTGAAGCACAGCCCAGACCCCAAGCATGGGTAAGTTCTTGATTTCCTTC
>ML798970.1:540296-552804 GCA_009831015.1 Picea engelmannii
AAAGAAAACAACATAATTCTTTTTTATTGTAGCATACATTGAAAAGAAATGTCAAGAAGCAATATTAAGGAAATTATTGACAATGACCTACAACAAAAGTATAATTTTGTAATTGAATTTAAGGGAAAACAAACAACTAGGAATTGTTGTTATATCAAACTAGTTTAACAACTAACACTTCAATTACCAAATCAATGAAAAAAATAAAAGAATGTTTATTTCTTCACCAACAAAAAATCCAATATTTGGAAAAATAATTTTAATTCAAACATATTGTTATAGGATAAATAGGTAAATGCAGACATAAATTAATCTACCTATATCTACCTGGATCTAGAACAAAACATGACAGGACATGATGCTTTCCCTAAGTTACAATCATTGATCTAACTGTCAAAGAAGGAATTGATGGCTTACCATTGAGATCACTTCCTTTGTTGTTCCCGCTTCACTCCGGTGCTCTTGTGAAACCAGATCTGCAATGATACAAAACAACCAAAGTGAAAGAAACTGTGATAGATTCAATGAAAACTTAAACATGTGATCAAGGAGTCATGTAATAAAATGAGAATAATTTTATGGGAAAGAAACATGCCACTGTATTATATTGAATAGAAGTGGAAGATACAACCAAAATGCCTTGATGTCGTAAGTTCCCTTTTAGTGGTCCTTCGTTCCAACACACACATATATTTGTTTCGGAGTTTGCATGAAGGTGATTTTCAAAATCTTGATGGGTGAATGCAGACATCAAGCATCAACTTAAATAGTATTCTTCGCACAATCTCCGACCTATTCTTCCAACAATCCTTTGCTCAACTTTTCTTAACTATGCTTAACCTTTTCAATGAGAAGCCCATTATTATATAGGAGAATATGAAGTGGTTAAAGGAATGAGGATGATCCCACCAGATCACAGAAGTCGGTAGGATCGTAACCATATGGATGCCACCTCACATTCTAGAAGATTCCCCTTCTAGAAACTTCTTGAACCCCTTTCCTATTTTTTATTTTAAATGTCGTCACACCCTGCTTATATAGCCACCTGCAGAAATCCCACGGGCTAGCTATAGAGAAGCATGTGGAAATCAGTGATTTCCACACTGTACTCTATTGGCAGCCTGCGACGTCCTTCCAAAAAATAGATTTGTAGAGGAGGAAAACAATTACTCTTCCCAGGCAAAGATCATTTTGAGAGCCTGATCACATTTTGAGGTATACCAAGTGGATCTATGTGTCGACACAAATCATCAATACTCCATCACAACCTGGACCATGAATGATGAGATCTAGGGTCTTCTAACCCGTCGTCTGTAAGTATGAATCTAACAACGTGATTACAGGTGTCGGAGTCGAGCATGGTCAGAAACCGCCTGATTACCGATCATTAATGAAAAGTACTTCAGGAGCAAGTGGGTGTGGAAAGGTAGAAACTCCCAAACATCGAAATCCCAAAGTAAATCCTGGCCGTTGATTGGGAAGGATGCGTAGTGCACGATCTATGATTCCAGAAGAATGTACCCTGGGAGGATGGATTGTTGGAGCATTTCGATCACCCCAATGCTGAAGTCCCTAAGTGAACTTGCACTTTCATATCTAGAGGGACGCATGGTGGAAATCCATTGTATACGGGTGAAAGAACTCTAGGAGGAATGAGTGCATAGGATTTTGAAACTCCCAAAGCCAGAATAGCCAAAGTAGCTGGGGGTCATCGTTCTCTGGGAGGAAACATGTCAATAGATCGTGGAATCCGGGTGAAATGCTCTAGGAGCAAGTGAGCGTGGAGAAGTTGAGAGTTGAGATTCCCGAAGGCCGGAGTCCCGAAGTGGATCAAAATTGTTCATTGTAAAGGGAAGTGTGGCGCTCGATGTTAGGGTCCTAACCCACACATAGGTAGAGCAATTTATTCGGATGTAATAAAGGTCAATATTAATAAGGCCTTTCAACAAAATAGAATAAGGAAGATGTGAGAAGACCTAATAGAAGCTTCCGCTTCTAGAAGGATCTTCCTCTAGATGCTTCTTTTGATAGACATATTTAGTATAAATAAGAGTCGAGGGTATGAGAACCCTAGCTTGGAGATTATTGTAATAGAGCACTGCTTGACTGGAGGTTTCCCCCTCGAAGAGGCCCATGAACATTGATTTCTGAATCAAAGTGCTATTTTTGTTGTTGTTCTTATATCATTTCTATGTTATTGTGGAGATTATGTTGGTTATATTACTGTTATTCTTCCATTTCTGGCATTTTATTTCTGTTCTGCATACTTTTTATATCTGGTATATTACAAGTGGTATCGGAGCACTTTCCTTGGCAGAATTTGTGGGTAAACTTTTTTTCAGGGTAGAGACGCATTCCGACGTCTTTAAGCCACTTAGATCTGTTTTTATGCGCATAAACCCACGGTTGAGAGACTCATACACGCAGGAAATACAAGTGGTTCTTAAGCGCACATCTGTTGGACACCCTTGTAACCCCTGTTGGTACCACTTCGAGTGGTAGTGCATCAGACAAAACCTGTGTATGGATTGACCTAGATTTCCTGAAGCCCTCTTTAGATAAACCGATCGGCCGCCTGATTGTTATAGTGCCACCGAGAACAACACTCGGGAAGATACTCTCTTATACTTGGGTAGTCGGGTAGTACGGCTAAGGGTATGGTCTATCCTTTTTAGTTAGTGCCTTGAGATATTGGGCCGAGTACTACTGTTGGACCCTGCACGTATATTTGAGAGCTATAGCATAGGGCAAACCCTTGTTTGTAGAACCCTTGAGTACTTAACCCTTGGGGGACAGAAACATAAACAAATTAGAACAAACAATATCTATTACCGCGCAACTGTGTTCGGGTTTCCAAATCACTACACTTTTCTTCCTGGTTAAGCATTTGGGGATTTCATCTCTGCAGTATTCTTCAGACCGGAGTATAACTCCACAGGTGTTTAAGAAAAAAAAAAGTCTGGAAATTTTTTCACCATTATTTGAGACCTATTCCATTGGATTCATCTCTTCACCCTTATCGCATTCATCCATATCATTTTTCGGCAAAATTTATGACCTCGCCCACGCCGTTTCAGTACCCCCATCCTCATGGCCCATACTCGTAGCCAAGACTTGGAAGCACCCTTCAACACCTTGCAATCTAGTCTCCTCGAGACCCAAAAAGAAGTGAAACAACTCAGTGCCAATGTTGCCTCCATCAATACAACCATCCATACAACCATAAATACAACCATACAGTCCTCAATGGAGGAAGTCAAACAAGAACTGACCAACCAGCTTGAATCTGTCTTTTCATCACTCTGCACCAAACCGAAGATCCCTACAGATCACACTTTCCCTGACGCACCTCCAAAGACTGAAGGTGAACATTCCTCCCATTCCCATAACTTTCAACACCATCACTTTCAACGTGACCTACGCCTTCCACGGGTGGATGTGACAAAATTCGATGGCTCGGAACCCACTAGTTGGGTAACCCAAATGGAACATTATTTCTCTTTATACGGCATTACAGATGACTTGTCCAAACTCCGGTATGGTGTTCTCCATCTAGATCAAGAACGTTGGGAATGGTGGCAATGGAGAAAAACTTCCCGTCAAGGGTATATTGCTTGGACACAATTTGTGACTGAGCTTTATGAATGCTTTGACATTGTTGCTAACCATTTGGGCCGTTTAACAAAGTTGAAACAATCAAGAATAGTGGAATACTTTATAGTTGCCTTTGAACACCTAGCTTTTCGAACAGTGGTTTATTAGTGGCATCAAGGATGAGATTCGGGCCCATTTCCTCATGGCTCAACCTTCGAGTTGGGTGGAGGCTACTAAAAGAGATAAAGAAGCACAATAGGTTGTATCTTCTCAAAACCAAAAACCCTCCTTTATCCCTCGCCCTAAACTCGTAAATCCCACTACTCCCTCCGCCCCACTAAAGATCCAAAAATTGATCAGGGCTGAAATGGATGAATGCCAACTCAAAGGACTTTGTTATAATTGTGATGACAAATATTTCCTGGGCCACAAGTGTAAGGAACAAAATATTTTTATGGCCAACTCTGAGGATATTTCAGAAGAGGATGTTGAAACTCCCCTTGTGTCTAAGTCACATGAAATCGCTAACATAACCCCTCCCTCAGACCCTCCCGAAGTAGACCCGGTCATTTCCCTCAATGCTCTCACAGTATTCTCCGCTCCCCAAACCCTCAAGTTAATCGGTTACATCAAGCATTGGAAGGTCATCATTCTGGTTGATAGTGGAAGCACCCATAGTTTTATTCATCGCCACATTGCCCAAGAAACTCATTGCTACGTCCATTCCATCAACAATTTCCAAATCATGATTGCCAATGGTGGTTCCATGAAATGTGGAGGGCGCTGTGAAAATGTGTGTCTCCAAATCGGTGACTACCACCTATAATCCCATATGTTTGCTATCAACATGGGCGGTTGTGACATTGTGTTGGATGTAGACTGGCTAAGGACTTTGGGTCCCATTCTCATGGATTTTAAGGAATTAACCATGCAATTCGACCAGGAAGGTTACCAATATAAATTCCAAGGCATCACCGCTAGTTCACCTGAGATAATTAGTTCCCATCGCATGGAAAAACTACTAAAAAAAGGTCATTCTGGTGTCATTGCCCAACTCCATGCCATACAAGCAACATAGACACCCTCGGTGCTGTAAGACCTCCAAGCCCTCCTTTCTAAACATCAAATGGTATTTTCCACTCCCCAAGGACTCCCTCCTTCCCGTGGTGTTCATGATCATTACATTCCCATTCTAGTCGGAAGCCTTCCTCCCAATATCCATCTGTATCGCCACCCCTTTTCATAAAAAAATGAAATTGAGAAAATGGTCCAGGAACTCCTTAATACAGGCATTATCCACCCTAGTATGAGCCCCTACTCTTCTCCTGTCATCATGGTCCATTCCCTCAACAAACTGACCATTAAAGACAAATTTCCCATTCCTGTCATTGATGACCTCCTGGATGAATTGAGTGGTGCCCAATTCTTTACTAAACTTTATTTTTGCTCGGGCTATCACCAGATACATATGAAAGAGGTAGATATTCCCAAGACTGCCTTTCGCACTCATGAGGGCCACTATGAGTTTTTGGTCATGCCCTTTGGCTTGTGTAATGCCCCCTCCACCTTCCAAAGCCTCATGAATCATGTATTCCGTCCCTTTCTCCATCATTTTGTCTTAGTTTTCTTTGATGATATCCTCATCTATAGAAAAACCTAGACAGGCCATCTTGCTCATGTGGATCGAGTTCTCCATCTACTCTCTCAGCACCAACTTTTCCTGAAACAGTCTAAATGTGCTTTTGGTGCCTCAGAATTAGAATACTTGGGTCATCTGGTTGGAAAGGATGGCGTCAGGGTGGATCCGAAAAAGATTGAGGCTATGCAAGACTTGCAGCACCCAAAGACTCTCAAAATATTGCGGGGATTTCTGGGCTTAACAGGGTATTATCGCAAGTTTGTTAACAATTATGGAAAGATTGCAGCACCTCTCACTGCTCTCCTCAAAAAGAACTCTTTCACTTGGACTCCAACTGTTTCTCAAGCTTTTCAAACCTTCAAGATGGACATGTGCACCACTCCGGTTCTGGCCCTTCCTGATTTCACAAAGACCTTTGTGTTGGAATGTGATGCCTCAGGGAAAGGAATTAGTGTTGTCCTTATGCAAGAGGGTCGACCTTTGGCCTTTACCAGCAAGCAACTATCTGAAAGGAACTTGGGAAAACCCATCTGTGAAAAATAAATGTTGGCTATTCTGCATGCCATTGATCTGTGGCAGCCTTATCTCTTGGGGCAACGTTTCCAAATTAAGACAGACCATCAAAGCCTCAAGTATTTTATGGAACAACGCATTTCCTCCCTGGAGCAACAAAAATGGGTGACTAAGCTCTTTGGATATGATTATGAGATCATTTACAATAAAGGAAAAGACAATGTGGCAACAGATGCACTTTCTCGAAAATATGAAGAAGAAGGATCCCTTTTTTCTCTTTCCTTCATTGTACCAGATTTTTTCCAAGACGTTCGCCAAGAATGGCTACAAAATCCCAAAAGTTTGCATCTGATCCAAAAATTGTACTCCAATGCTCCAACTCCCCCAGGGTACTCTTGGATCTAGGATGCGATTCGATAAAAAGGCCGTTTGTATTTAAGTAAACAATCAAATCTTAAATCTGTGGTACTTTTTGAGCTTCATGCTACACCCATAGCGGGGCACTCTGGGTTCATCAAAACCTATGACAGGGTAAAACGTTCTTTTTTCTGGGATGGTATGAAATAGGACATCCATAATTTTGTTGTTGAATGTGATGTGTGTCAACGCAACAAGGGAGAAATAGTCAAATCCTTGGGAACACTACAATCGCTTCCAATTCCACCTGCTATTTGGAAGGATATCTCTATGGACTTTATTACCGACTTACCCAAATCGGGAAATAAATCAGTCATAATGGTGGTTGTTGATTGCCTTTCCATGTATGCTCATTTATGTGCTCTTCAACACCCATTTACTGCATCCACGATGGCTCAAATTTTCATGGATCAGGTCTTCAAGCTTCATGGCATGCCACACTCTATTGTTTCTGATCGTGACCCAACTTTCACAAGCAATTTTTGGCAAGAACTGTTCAAGCTACAGGGCATCCAATTGCATCTCAGCACAACTTATTATCCCCAGACTGATGGTCAAACGGAAGTTGTCAACAAGTGTTTGAAAACATATCTAAGGTGTTTTTCCTCTGAAAAGAAAAATCAATGGGCTCAATGGTTACCCCTAGCTGCATGCTGGTATAACACTTCCTACAATACAACTACACGCATGAATCCTTTTGAAGCGGTATATGGATAGAAGCCACCTTCAGTTCTCTCATACTTACCGGGTACCTCGAAGGTCCAGGCAGTTGACCAAACACTTACAGTTCGAGAGGATATTCTCCGTACCCTCAAAGAAAAATTGGTCATGGCACAAAATCACATGAAGCAACAGGCAGATCAAGGTTGCTCTGAACATCAATTTGCAGAAGGGGATCAGGTGTTTCTGTGACTGCAACCTTATAATCAAAATTCCCTCAAGGCTGAGCATTGTCAGAAGCTAGTGCCCAAATTTTATGGTCCTTATACAGTTCTCAAGCATGTGGGACAAGTCGCCTATCAGTTAGCTCTGCCCAATCATTTGAAGCTACATCCTGTTTTTCATGTTTCATGCTTAAAGAAGGTGATTGGAACTAGGTGACAAATTCAAACCAACCTTCCCGAGTTAGCTGAAGAAGGATCCATTTGGCTACAGCCAGAAGCAGTTTTGGACCAGCGTGAGCGTCGCCTGCATCAGAGAACCATCAAGGAAGTGCTAGTCCAGTGGAAAGATGCAACTCTAGCAGATGCCACTTGGGAGCCAGCTACCATTCTGCAGCAGTTTCCACATCTCAAGCCTTGAGGACAAGGCTGTTTTTAAGGGGGTGGACATGTTAGTGTCCTAACCTGCACATAGGTAGAGAAATATATTCGGATGTAATAAAGGTCAATATTAATAAGGCCTTTCAATAAAATATAATAAGGCGGATGTAAAAAGACCTAATAGAAGCTTCCGCTTCTAGAAGGATCTTCCTCTAGATGCTTCTTTTGATAAACATATTTAGTATAAATAGGAGTTGAGGGTATGAGAACCCTATCTTGGAGATTATTGTAATAGAGCATTGCTTGACTGGAGGTTGCCCCCTCAAAGACGCCCGTGAACATTGATTTCTGAATCAAAATGTTATTTCTGTTGTTGTTCGTATATCATTTCTGTGTTATTGTGGAGATTATGTTGGTTATATTGTTGTTATTCTGCCATTTCTATCATTTTATTTATGTTCTGCATACTTTTTATATATGGTATATTACACTCGATCTATAACTCTGGGTACAACATAATTCGGAGGAGAAGGGCATAGGAATGTTTGAAACTTCTGAATGTTGAAGTCCTGAAGTGAATAAGGACCGTCGAAATCCCCAAGGACATGTGGTCTCAGATTGTGAACTTCGAAGAATTTCCATTCCGGGGGAATTTGTGCGGGGTTGTCTTAGCGCCTGCTGTTTTGGTGTCTAGTCAAAGCTCATGATCATATGAAAGTATAAGGGGAATGGAATAACCAGAAGGACTTAGAAGGGGATATTTTCTAGTTTTGATCTCAGTTCGGGGCATGGAGACCGTGACTGAAAATCCCTGGAAGAGAAGAATGAAATATAGACCCCTTAATGAGGGTATTGTTCTCTGAAGGAGAAAAAAATTTTTATGCCCCGTCGTGGGTGTGTTACAAATTGGTATCAGAGAATGGTTATAACACTTGGCCTGCCCAGGAGCCATTCCAACCGTCATATCTATGAGGTAGTCAACCCAGTGTTGACCAACTCTGAGATATTTCAGTCGAGGAGTGAGTCAACCTCGTGAAGGGCCAGAGATCGAAGTTCACCTGAGTTGTCGATCTCTGAGGACAGGTGTCAGAATATATACCACTTCGGAGAAAATTCACTCCATAGGAAAGCTTCTGGAAAGAGGTGAGAACTCCCGAAGGCCGAAGTGTCAGATTTCATCCTGACCGTTGATATTAAGGGATGCATGTCTGGAGATCTAACACTCTGAGAGGATTACACTCCAGAGGTTTTCTTTGGTGATTACTTTGAAACTCCCAAGTGCGAAGACCCGAAGTGATTTGTAGTCGTCAATTCGTGGGAGACACGCGTTGATAGATCATTAACCTTGGGTGAAAGTATTTAAGGAGAAAGTGAGTGTGGAAAGGTAGAAACTCCCAAACGCTGAAATACGAAAGTAAATCCTGACCATTGATCAGGAAGGACGCGTGGCACACGTTCTATGATTCCAGAAGAATGTACTCCAAGAGGACGGATTGTTGGAGCATTCTGATCACCCCAATGATGAAGTCCCTAAGTGAACCTGCACTTTCATATCTAGAGGGACGCGTGGTGGAAATCCGTTGTATACGGGTGAAAGCACTCTAGAAGGAACGAGTGCATAGAAATTTGAAACTCCCGAAGCTTGAATAGCCAAAGTAGCTGGGGATCATCGATCTATGGGAGGACACATGTCAATAGATCATGGAATACGGGTGAAACTCTCTGGGAGAAAGTGAGTGTGGAGAAGTTGAGAGTTGAGATTCCCGAAGTGGATCAAAATCGTTGATTGCAAAGGGAAGTGTGGCGCTCGATGTTAGGGTCCTAACACGCACATAAGTAGAGAAATATATTCGGATGTAATAAAGGTCAATATTAATAAGGCCTTTCAATAAAATAGAATAAGGCTGATGTAAGAAGACCTAATAGAATCTTCTACTTCTAGAAGGATCTTCCTCTAGATGCTTCTTTTGATAGACATATTTAGTATAAATAGGAGTCGAGGGTATGAGAACCCTAGCTTGGAGATTATTGTAATAGAGCGTTGCTCGACTGGAGGTTTCCCCCTCGAAGAGGCCCGTGATCATTTCTTTCTAAATCAAAGTGTTATTTTTTTTGTTGTTCTTATATCATTTCTGTGTTATTGTGGAGAATATGCTGGTTATATTGTTGTTATTCTGCCATTTCTAGCATTTTATTTCTGTTCTGCATACTTTTTATATATGGTATATTGCACTCGATCTATAACTCCGGGTTCAACATAATTCAGAGGAAAAGGGCATAGGAATGTTTGAAACTTCCGAATGCTGAAGTCTCGAAGTGAATCAGGACCGTCGGAATCCCCAAGGACATGCGGCAGTGGATTGTGAACTTCAGAGAATTGCCATTCCGGGGGAGTTCATATGGGGTTGTCTTAGCGCCTGTTGTTTTGGCGTCTGGTCACAGTTCACAATCATATGAAAGTATAAGGGGAATGGAATAGCCCGAAGGACTTAGAAGGGGATATTTTCTAGTTATGATCTCAGTTTGGGGCATGGAGACCGCGACTGGAAATCCCTGGAAGAGAAGAATGAAATAGAGACCCCTTAATGAGGGTATTGTTCTCTCAAGGAGAACGAATTTTTTATGCCCCGTCGTGGGTGTGTTATAAATTGGTATCGGAGAATGGTTACAACACTTGTCCTGCTTGGGTGCATGCACGAGTCGCATAAAGAGGTATTGTTATATGCATTTACTCCTTGAGGAGAAGGATTGCAGATTGAACTTGTCATTTTGGGAATTCTTGTTGAATTTCAACAGAAGAATTTCTTTAACCCTTGGTCAAAGTTATAACTATTCTTACCAGAGTGGGGATATGCTAATTAACATTAATAATAAGATTTTAATGTGGATAGTTGAAGGTGGCAGGGGTTTTTCAAGGGTAGCTAAAGCTCGAAGGACGTATGACTTGCTGTTCGTAACATTGCCTCTAAGCATGGGCAGTTGGAACCTCAGGCACTGATGATGGATGATTATATAATGGTTAGTACCTTTGTGAGCTTAAAGGAATCTGATAGGATCAGGTAGGATGCTTGGCAGTATAATTACTGCTTTATATTAAACTTGGAGTAAATAAGTCCTCATGACCAGAGGAAAGGTGAGATGGGTAAAGTCTTATAGAAGTTGAGGCAAGAAGGTTTTCTTTCCAGTTGTTATAATATAAAAGGGAAAGTGACCCTAGTTGGTTATTTCCATAAAGAGAAGGAAACATCAATATGAGTTATAACTGTGAGATTAGAAGCGACTGTAATCTCTAACTAAAAGAACACTAATGATAAAAATAAGCTAGTATGATGAATACTTAGTTGTGTGTGTATGCTTGAGTGCATGGATTTAACGCATTGTGAAGCTTCTTGATATGCAGCCTCATATTAATACCAGCTAGGTATGAATGATATTAAATGTGAAAGTGATGCACATGCATGATGTAAGAGTATAAGTATACTAAAAGTCCAATATGGTTTCCCTGATGAGTGAAATGTGAGGCAAGCATAGCACTTGCCAAGATTGAATGAATACCATGGATGCATGGTTGACTCCATTATGATTCATTATGGTAAAAATATTTTGCTATTAAAGCTTGCTGATGTATCCTAAGAGTTAGGAGGAGCCTAACCCAGGGTTGTTCCGGAAAAGAGCAGAAATATCACAATAAGAAGTAGATTGCATAAGTAAAGGGGGAGAAAAGGAGGGACACTTTCCTCACCCTAAGAACCCTAAATTTTTTAACAGAGTTGTAGGATTAAAAGAGAAGTTATGGAAACCGGTATAGTTTATAAAAGGCAAGTAAAACCTATAAGTATGATTAAATTAATAAATGAGTACGTTTAAATGATTAGGATTGGTTGAATCCATGATTAAAAAAAGGCAGTGAGGCCTTAGAGATAACTCGACTTGGCTGAAAAGTCCCAGGCGGTGTAGAAAGAGTTGGAAGAAGGGGATAGTCCTCAATTCTTCCTTGCCGAGTATTATGTTTTCTCTTTGACGAGAAAGCTAATTTGCTAATAAAAGTAAATGTTTTGACACCATAGTAATAAAGATTGTATTGCTGAAGATACAATTGAGATATGTTTGTGTTGCACTTGTGGAAACATTTGAGGATAATGTGATGAAGTGCATGAAGATATGCTAGGACATTTGGAAGATATTTTATGAATTTGAATGTTATGATACATGCATTTGGTTTAATATTACAACTAATGCAATTGTGAATATGATGATGCATGCTATGTATAGAAAGGAATTGGAGCTATTGAGGAAGATAGTTTCCAATGATGGGCAACCTGAATAAGAGGATGACTAGGAGAAAGCTACGGTTGAAAGATTGTTGACAGGGTTGTAAAAGTTCCCATAAAGCACTGTTGATGAGTTAAAAATTAGAAAGAGGATTCTAGCAACCAAGAACAGGAAT
This sequence comes from Picea engelmannii, assembly GCA_009831015.1. NCBI lineage: Eukaryota > Viridiplantae > Streptophyta > Pinopsida > Pinales > Pinaceae > Picea > Picea engelmannii. Next base: position 552,169 of record ML798970.1, read on the forward strand.
AAAAATGTTCATGCTTATGTGGCTCAGTGTATGAAACGATTCGGGTGAGAATCCCTTCCGAAATATTATATTGTCTCATGTTATGCACGAAATTTGAAAGGGAAGTGGTATGCCATGGATACCCAAGTAGGGTATGATTTAGGAATAAGAACTCGAATGTTGGAGGTGTGAACCTATGGCAGTGAAGACTAATTGTATGATGCAACAATATTTGAACCACATGATCTCTGTTGACTCAAAAGGTGAAAAACCTTTACTAAGAGAATTTCTTGGGTGGCCATGAGTGTTGGCACCCTGGTTATTAATGAAGGAAGAATGCTTAAAGGAATTCATGTGAAACTTTTGATTTTCATGTGTACTAATTTGGGAATGTGATCGGCCTATAGAAGGAAGCATGGTCCTGTTGTAAAAGTGAATAAAAATGGATAAGCCATATGAGGAAAACGTTGGTTAAATCCCAACATACCATATCGGGTATGAATGTGGCCGTGAATACTGGCACATTTGTAAATCCTTTGAAATGTTGAATTACATTTTGAAAGTTTTGTATGTTGAAATGAGGCATAGGCAAGGAATGGGATTTCCTTTTTATATTTACATAGATAAGATAAATTGTTAGTATGCATAGTTTTGAAT